>CM065431.1:7852500-8452500 GCA_033030585.1 Hippophae rhamnoides
ATTAGATGGTTGAAGTTTAAGTATAAAATGGGAAATGTTAAGCTCAAAACATTGAATTAAAGTATTAACATCCCAATTTAAAGTGTGATGTCCTTGCCAGAAAATCAACACCGTTGCTGATATTTGGATGTGGTAAGGGTTGAATGGTATATGGTAGCCTTTGGTGAGGGGGTCTAAGAATCCAAGAATCAACCCAGATGTTAATATCCAAACGCTTTCCAATTTTGAAGAAGATGACTTCCTTTAGAGTGTCTCTTACCCTTTATTCTAATATACCGTGATAGCTTCATTTTCATTGGCTTTCAAAAACACGACAATATCATCATCTAACGTGATTATCACAATAAGTTTTATTATTTTCATAAAAAACACATGAAATTTTTATTTTATCATTAATATTAATTATACTTTATGTTACTATTATTAAAGAAAATTATTATTAATAAAATATTTTAAACATTTATAACAATTTATATCAATAGTTATTACTTATTATCTTACCTAAGAATGTAAGAGCAATGATAACTATTTTTATTATTGTTATAACGAAAATATATGAAAATTCATTTAACACCATTATTAGTTACACTTTATAGTCATTATTATTAGATAAATTTATTGTTATTATTACTGTTATAATAATTTAAATTATAGTAATATCATCCTTAATTTAATACTAAAATATTTTTTCAAATAACCATAGAAATATTTTAAAATTAGAAACTTTTCTATCATATTATAAATTTTATATAATATGTTAATAACATTAATAATCTCATCTTAAAATATTAATTGAAAATAAATAACATATTAATTATAAATTATATATTAGTACCTTTATAATTCATTCAAATTATATTCTTTTTTGTTCACTAACATCTCAATCAAAACGTAGATAGTTTGAATTCAATACTTTATATTATTAACTTATTTTTATTATATTTTAATTAATTATAAAACTTATTTTTTGTTTTTTTAGAGCAAATCTTATTTTTTTTAATTCATTGATGGACTTGATATATTATATAAATTTTATATAATATTTAAATGATATAAATAATTTAATCTTAAAATAATATAAATCTTATATTATTTATAAATAATATAATAATATATTTATTTTTTAATCATTAACACATTAATAAAAAGACAACTATGTAAATTAGCTATCACTTACAATATATTATAATTGTACTGATTTGCTACTTTACAAACAAGCAGTAGTGAAACAAACAGTTTCGAACGTCACAAATTATATTATAATGATAACTGAGCGGTATTTTTTTTTTAATATAATTTCGATTATATTTATTAATAATTTATTATAAATTTATAATAAATATATTTTTTCCGACTAACATCATAAATGCAACTGTTCTTTCTTCATTAGTCATTTAATGGGGAGACTGTTCTTTCACGTATGAAATTCACAAAGTTTCATGTCAGGATTCTTTCCGTTTGACCTTGAAGATAAGTTTCTTGGACTGTATTAAATAAATTAAATTATTTATAAAAATGGACATAAATAATCCTTTTATATAATATAATTAAATAAAATTAATAATAGTTATTATAATAAAATAATTTATATTTTAATATTTAGTTTATTTTTATATATTTTTAATTTTAAAAATAAAAAAATATTTTTAATTTAAAATAAAAGAAAAAATCAATCAAATTTTAAACAGGTTAAGAAAAATGTCTAAAAAATTAAAATTTTACATAATTATATAATTTTTATTTTATATAATATTAACTCACTTTAAAGACAAATACATGATTCTAAAAATTATTTTTTTATTATTATATAACAACTATACTATGAATTTTTTATATTTACTTGCTATTGGAGGTCTCTTAGGATATGGGACTCATAATTCATTAAAATTAAGGGCTTTTTTAATGTAATAGCACAGAAGCCTAGCTTGTTTATATAAAAAAAAACTAATAACAAGAAGAAGAACAGAAGCCTAGCTATAAGGCTATAAGATTAGAACTAGTTTTACATCTTTGGTCTTCTTCTGAAGAGCATTTGTTTATTTTCTAAAGAATTTAAACATTAATTAGGCTGATTTTGAGAAAATTTTGATAATTATTTTAGGAAAACTTTATTGTCAAACTTGTTTTTATTATCATCAAAGTAAATTTTTAATTTTTAAAACACTTAATTATTAAATTATGAGTATAAATTTTAAATTATTTAGTTATTAATTTTTTTATCTAAAAATATTAATTTACTTATTTTATGGATGAAAAGTCCATGGAATATATTTCAAAAGATAATTCTTTGGCACTCGAGACAATTACAAATTTTTTATATGAAAAACATGGTTAATCTTAGAACAATTTTGCTTTTCCTCTCTTTTCTTTTTTACTTTTTTTTAACTTATAATTTCTATATATTTAATTATTTTGATTTTGATTTTTATACGTTAAAATATCTATATAATAAATATATAATATTCCTATAAATTTTTATATTTGATAATTTTATTAAATATTATATTTATATTATTATTATTATTATTGAATAATTATTTTAATCATGTAAATGTTATTACACTTTACTTTAAGGGTGAAAAACTCATTTGATTCATACTTATACATATAATGAATGATTTCATATCATAACAATCTTTTTTTAATATATTGATGCTTGTAATAACCAAACTATATATAAATAAGTTTTTCTTACTACTTAAATAATTTTTTATTACATATTACCATAAGTTTTTTTTATTTTAATCATCTAAATCAAGTAACAATAATGGTGAATAATAATAACAGTCTCTATTGAGATTCGTATCTCCCAAATTTATGTATTGAAGCAATTCATTTTTTTTTCAAACATCTATTAATTTATACAAAAATCAACTTTTTTTTAAGTCTCATGAATATTTGGTAAATTGTTACAAATACATATAAATAAATAAAAATACTCTAAAAAAGTTAAATTCAATTTTATTTGTATATATAATATTTTAAATTAAAAAATAAAAAATAAAATATTTGGCTAAATACAAAATACTAATTAATATCTAATAAAATTATAATAAATGAACATATTTTAATTAAGTTCATTTAATTTGTGAAGTTCTAAATGCTTCATTATTTTTAACTTAATCACATTATAAATATTAATTTTATTTTAACCTTAAATTAATTTTTAAAAATATAATATTTGATATATAAAATAAGAAAATAGACATAAATATACTTTATTTTAGTGGCTAAATTTTCAATAAAAAATTATTTTATCTCTTTCTCTCTCTTTCAATGTTAAAACTCATGTCAATAGTATTTTTATAATTTAGTGATTTGATTTTGTTAATAGCGTCTTATTTTTGTTACTTTTCAAGAATTATATATTTAAATCTATGTGAGCATACTAAAATTTGAACTCACAAAAAACATATAAGTTTTACTGTATGAAGATCAATACTATTTAAAATTATATATTTGTGTCGATGATATATTGTTATTTTCATTAAATAATTATTTAAAAATATAAATCAGTTTCAAAGATAGAGTCCTGCATGGTGACAAACCTAAAAATTGGGATTCAGAACCTTATATGTATCCAAATTATTAGATTGGTACAATTTATATCTTATAGTATTAAAATATTATTTTAATACCCATGATTCAAGTATTGATATTCATTTTAGTAATTTTAAATAATGTTAGGTTCTTTTTAATCAAAATTGACCACGTATCTTATATGTTAAATTATAAGTTAGATTTGTGAAAATTTAAAAAAAAATCAATAATAATAAAATAATAATTTAATGACTAAAAGAAATACCAATAATTAAATTGTGAAATTAAAACGAAATATTTTAATAAGATAGAACACGTCAATACATTAATTAAGTTATTAAACCTGATATAACAATAACTACGATAGTTCTTTTAGACAATAAGTAAGTAGCATAAAAATACCCACTTGATTTTTCATATGCTTGAAGGTTTTTGAAGTTTGTTATTTTGTTAGAGCTTCCATTTTCTATTAGGTTATTATTCCCAGTTGATAGGCTTTAGTGATCACCAAGTTGTTAAGCTAACATGCACTTATTAGTTTGTTACAAAAGCACACGAGGTTAGGCAATATAAGCTACTCACATGTGATAACAAATACACTTCTCTTCTTCTTCTGCACATCTATTTCATTTTTTCCTTTGATAATTCCTTACTTGCATTATGAAGATTATCATGATATCAGAGCAATAGTTTCGTTCTTGGTGAGCAATCAACTGATTGAAGATGATTGCAGAAGAAACTGACTTCATGGTTACCAATGGGCTTATTTTTGGCACGTCCAAGAGTGGTAGTAATAGCTCCATTAATTAACTTAGTTTACTTGATTTAGAGATAACAAATGAAACACGTTGTAACTGGTTATGGTTACAAAGTTTTCTCGATGGATCTGCTATTAGTCCACATAAATTTTTCAAACAAAAAATCATAGCACTCAATAAAGATCGGTGAGAATTAAAAACGATTTTACATATTTCTAATCACATTTGTAAAAAGATAAAATTAAAATTGAGAATGTAAAAACAAAATAAGCATTAAATGTATAAATAGAACGCAAAATGCAATTTTACAAAAATGATTTTTCTTATTCGAATAATAACAATTGGTTATGGATGGATTTAGTTTTCTTCCTGTTTAATTACGCTTCTTATTTTTTTAAATTCATTCAAAAATATATTTAGTTCAAAAAATTTAAATATTAATATAATTCATACTCTATTACATTATTTAAAATATTTACATTAATTTTTATTTTGTAACTATTTAACATATCTTTTGTAATTATATGTATATAATAATAATAATAATAATAATAATAATAATATATTTGGTTTTGATAAAACATGGTTTCGATATTGTAATAATTATTACCAGTTCACGTCTTATCGGTTATATTTATTAAAAAAAAACAGTTAGATTTTCATAATTAATCACAGTTTTATTTATTTGTATTTAAAATGTCCATCCTTATTTATTAGAAAAATAGAACATTTAAGCATAATTTTGAGACCGATGGGAGGAATGAGCATTTCTATTTCTATTTAAATGCTTTATATTATATTATAAAATAATGATTAAATGAAACCAAGAAATATCTTAACACTACTATAAAAAGGGGTATTTAAGTCGATACGTAAAGTCAATTTTTGAAAAAACCGACTTATAATGAATTTAGCGTTGATTCGGTGTAGAATCGATGCTATCTACGTAGGATGTAGCGTTGGTTGAGGTAATGAACCGATGCTATGTGGATAGCGTCGGTTGACACGTACAACCGATGCTACATACATGGATAAATTCTTTTTTTTCTTTCTTTTCCAGACAGAAACTATTCCAAGCGCTACATAACTCTCAAAAACCCAAAACCTCCTCCACTTCTCCTCCACTATTTCTCATTTTCCGGCCACCTACAACTACCAATTTCAGCACCGATTAATGGGTTTTCTTTATCTCTAACTAATCTTTTAGATCCCCTATTTTTTTTAGCAAAATACTCAAATTTTTTATACCCATTTCTCACTTACAAAATACCATTTTTTTCTTTATTTCTTTCATTTTTTCTTCATTTCTTTAATTTTTTCTTCATTTATTTCATTTTGTCACTTCATTTACTCTTCTAAGTATTTTTATTAATTCTACGCACTTATTATTCATATTTTTTCTATTATTATGTGTTATTATTTATGTGTATAAATTTTTGTATTATAACATGAGGAGAAGAATATGATAATCTTGAATAACATAGAACAACACCATGGTAATTTTTTTGCTATTAATTAATATTTTATTTTTTAATTATTTGTATTATTTAAACTATTTATTAAACTTATTTTTTTCATGTTATTATTTATTGATTGAATACAAGTTTTAATTTAAATATAATAAAAAATAAGTAAATTTTGTAAAAAAAAAAAAATTAAAGTCGGTTCATCGCGTGAACCGACTTTAAACATAAAGTCGATTCATCACGTGAACCGACTTTAAATTTTAAATCATTTCATTTAAAGTCGATTCAACGAACCGACTTTAATACCAGTTTTTATAATAGTGTAAATTATTACCATTAAGATTACAAGCATTTTCAACCAAACGTTAACTTAAAGTTTCTAATTAGTTTATAGCTTAAAGTTCTCATCTCATATAAATTTAAACCTAATAGACATCACTTTAAAACTAATTTCTATTCTTATTTTTATTTTTTTATTTTTTTTGAAGAAATAACAACAATGTCCTCATGTTTTTTATTTTCTTTGCAAATACACATTATATTCAAAAAACATTAAAAATAACCTTCGACTTTAAGAGAATTTAGAGATGACGTTCATTCAATAATATTTTCTCAAAGTTGAAGATTATCGTATATAACATTTTAATTTAATATTAAATAATCAATTATACTAAACTATAAAATAAAATGAAAATGTGTTAGTTTTTATTTATTTTAATAAGTGAAAGGTATAAAATAAATAAATATATGCACATAAAACTAAAAATATGTGTATATTAGTGCTTAAAAATTAGAAAATGAAATTGAAATTTATACAGCACATTAATTTCTTTTACTATTCATCCCAAATTACATGTAGTAAAACGGTTTTCTTTAATTTTTTATTTCCGAAAAATTGTTAAGTTTCAATTTTAATTACGTTAATCACATATGACTCAAAATATAATGATAAAAATAATTCAGTATTTCCAATTTTAACATCTATTGTAAACTAATAAAAAATTATAAAAATAAACTAGTTTATAAATATTCAAAAACATTTGGATTAAATTATTAAAAAATAATGTTTATATATTAATTAATGGACTAGTATAAAATGTTAATTATATCATTTTTTAATATATTATCAAATTATTATAAGGATGTATTCTATTTGATGAATGTGGTGAGTAGTGTTTTAATTACGCTTAATGTATCGAAGAAAAAAATCAATATTCTGTAAGTCATTTTCTAAAATACTTTTTTTTTCTCAATCCAATTAATTAATTTTTCGATCGAGAAATAACAATAATGTTAGAAAAAAGTTTTGATAGGATATCAAATAATAAAAATATTTAAAAAAAAAACAGAAAGAGAGGAATTGATATTATTTATGAAAGTAATCAAGAGTATTAGTAATTTTTATTTTGTTATTTTTAAATGGTATGTCATCTGAGAATCTTTAATTTAATAATTGTTTTCAAATGTTAATGGCGTGGGAGATGAGTATAATATTACTGTAATTCTCAGCAAACCTATATATATATTATGACTCTAACGAGGAAGCCGTTTTGTTGTTTTCTTTCTATTCAAAACAGAACTTTTTTTACATGAACTCATTCCCTAGATATTTGTTTTTCTCGTATTTTTCTTTTGAATAAAAATAAATACTTTTTTTGTTTTATCACTTACATTTAGTTCTAAGATATATGTAAAGTTAGATATTTATTGTGAATTAATTTAAATTCGTAGTATTACAAATATTGAATATTATAATATGATATTTAGATTATTAATTTTAGTTTAATAAATTTTATTGTTAATGTATTTAGACAAATGCTCTTTTATCTAAAAATTATATATATCTTTTGATTTTTAATGAAATTATATTTTTTAAATAAAAATGTTACGAACATCAACAAATTTTTTCAATTTTTTATTTTTTATTATAAATATTAAGGATTAGTAAATAATTTTATCCTTTCGCTTAAATTAAAAAATTCGATCACATCTATCGTATTTGAATCAGATTGAATTGAAGATTTTATAGTAATACTGAATTAGATTAGAAAGTATACAATTTATGTTAATACAGATTGAATTCAGATTGATATATTCTACGTAAATCTAATTCGGATCGAATTACTATTAGAATTATAAATAAATTAATATTATATTTTATAATTTGTTATATTTAAATATTATATATACTACAATTACATTAAATTGCTATTTTAATTCAGAAAATGAATATAAATGTTAAATCTCTATAATAATTAGTAATCAAGCATATTTCTTATTTTTCGATTTTCATAATTATAACTATAAATAATAAATTTTATTAAAAATACATCAATTCAAAATTTAAATGATACATAACGTGTTTTATATGAGATAATAATTCATAAATAAATTTTAATATTAATCTGATCCAAAATATCTACTCTATTCGAATTTAAATTAATTTAGATTAATTATATCATAAGATCATATTTGAATTGAAAATCTTTAAATTTTATTCAAATTGATAAAAAAAAATAGGTGATTTTGATTCCTTACTCATGTATAATAAATATCAATGTTTTTTTATTTTATTTTTATATGAGTTATAATAACATGTATCATCCTAATATCATTCAAACTCATCACAAAAATACATGAAATAAAATATTACGAGTTATTAAAATTAATAGATTTTACATTTAGTCGATGAAATATTTAATTATAATTTATACTAATTAACTAGAGCCATTAAAAAATTGGAAAATAATAAGCAGCAAATTATTAAAATAAGTACAATATGTGCTTCTTCTTTTTATGTTACTTATAATTTTATATAATATAACGTATACTTCTAAAGCTACATTTACTAGTGGTAACATAACCTCAAAATTGTGGACACCATCATTCCAATTAGAATCTATTCTTCTTCTTGTCATTTATGACTAATAATACTAAAATCTAGTTTGTCATAAATAAAATAAATACAAATGATACATCGATAATGAAATTATGTCATGAAAATTTATCTAGGTGAATACAAAACATTCAGCATTAAAACGTAATAATACTGAAAAAGGTCAAAATAAAATATACCGCCTAATGGATTAAATATAAGAATAAATTGAAAATACATTTTTCTTATAGATTAGTTTATTTTTAGTATAGATTTTAAAATTTAGAAAACTAACCTAATTAAGTCAACTATAATTCTTTATTTTATGAAGCTGACAAAAAATGAACTGTTTTATTTATATTATAAATATATTTTAATTTTATTATATTTATAATATTTATACATAGTAATTAATATATTTACTATTTTTTGTAAATTATAATTTCTAAACCTAATTACTTACATGCATAATAAATAATTTTTTTTAAAAGGAAGAGATAAACATATTTTAACAATTTTTTCTTAAATATTTATAAATAATTACATACAAAATCATATAGCATATTAATTAATAATTCTTCTTAGCTCTCGATTATACTCTTCTTCTTTTTTAACATTAGCCTTTCTTTTTTTGTTTTTTTGGTTTTTTTGAACATTAGCCTAGTTTCTAATATCGTAGATTAGTATGCATTCGCTTGGTATAGTTTAATCCCTTATAACCACGTATATACAAATACATAGTCAAGTTGTAACTTTTTTTTAATCATATTTGTAATTAATGATTAATAAGACTTGTAATTTGATGATCATATATATATATATATATATATATATACAATAAGAAAGTTACTCATGATAAAACAACCATAGCTCATTTTTCATTATTTTTCATGTCTTTATCTTTGTTATCTAAATAAATATTTTTATAAAGAAATTTTAATAAAAGATAATAATTCTAAAATCCTTTACTCGTCAATTTTTAAGAAAATTTATAGATATATTAAGGTTTTAATTTTTTTAAAATGTTAAAAAAAAATAAATCAATAACCATTAGTAACTTTAATAAATAAGAATAATACTTCCAAATCTTCACTAATACAGTAAACAAAGATGGCTATGATTTGAACACAACGATGTCTCTATGTTTAGCTTTTTTTTCTTTCTACCTTTTTCTATATTTGTATGACTAATTCATCAGTCTCCTTTGCCTTTCTTATGAAAGATCATATAACACAAAAAAAAAAGCAAAGCAATGGAGAGAGAGAGAGAGAGAGAGAAGAGAAAAAAAGAAGTTGTAGTTTCAGACTCACACTGAGAAAGTGATAGAGAATCACGTGAAAATAAGAGGAGCAGTCACTACATCCTTAGCAAACTACAATGAAACAAGGATTCCCGTGTTTGTCGCGTGCTTTAGACGTTTCTTGTAGTTATGTCCCTATCAAACTTCATTTTCAAAAATTCTTTTAATTTCTTATATTATTTTACCGCAATTGTTTTTAATAAAAATATTCTTTACAAATTGATTATCATTCACGTATATTTTATTTTAAATTACATATTTAAATTATGTATAAATATTATATGATACAAATTTATATATATTAAGTAATATAACTAATTTAATTTATTTTTATTAGTAAATGTTCCCAATCACTTCATCTCCGATATAACATATAATTAATAATTAATATATTAATTAATGGATATAAGATATTACTTTTTTCTCTATATTCTTTATTGTATTTAAACATTATTATATATTATAATTATAATTGACATTATAATTTTTTATTATATATGTTTATCACACATCATTTAAGAATTATCAAGAAATAAATTTTTCCATTATATATTTAATAAGTAATTTTTTTTGTGGATTACATATATACTTTGAATCCATTATATTAGTTTTAAATTTTACTTTTCATACAAAATATCATTTTTTTAAATAAGATTAAACATAACTATTATTATATATCAATATTAATGAACAATTACCCTAAATTTATATAATTATAGAAATAGGTTTAAGATATGATATTAACAAAGGTAACAATCAAATTCCAAAATAATAGGTTGAATGTTATAATATTTTAAAATTTAAATTTAATAAATAATTCTTAAAATTAAGAGATAATTTAGTTAAATAAATATATATTTTTTATTAAATTAACTTAATTTAATGATTAAAGATAATTTCTTTGTTTAATTTATATGAAAATTGTTGAAAAAATTGGGTATATTTTTTATATATATAATTACTATTTACAAATATTAAGATTTAAATGAATAAAACTTAAACTAATTCGAAAAAATAATACTATTGAAAATATAATGCTAAAAAAACTAAAGAAGAAAAATAAAAACACAAAAAATTTAACGAGGTTCGATATAAATATTACCTATGTTTTCGGGTGTTGTTGACCACTTTTATTATCTTTAAATAGGGTGAACTCCAAAAATTACAACTGATTGAGAAAGATTGAGCTAATCAATTACCTATATAAAAGAGATTAAGAGATACAAATTTTGAGATGATTTCAAAATGAAGAAATGGCTTTATTTATAACCCAAAATACAACACCCACCATGGTTCTTAATCAATGTGTGACTTTTTTTTTAAATTGCTCACTAAGGAGCCATACAATAAATCTCTACCTTGGTGACTTAGTTATTTTCAAACGATTTCTTCAATCTCTAGATCAACGATGCTAATGTCAACTCAAATTTGTAAGATGTTAATGAAGTCCAAACAATGTTTGAACTTGATCGATGTCACCACCTTGGTTGTCAGATTTGCAGGATTCTCAGTATTATTAATCTTTTGAACTAGTACTCCATCTTCTTCAATAATCTCTCACACGAAATGGTAACGAACATCAATATACTTTGTACGTGTATGGTAGACTTGATTTTTTGCTAAATGAATAACACTTTGATTGTCACAAAATACCTTAATATATTTTTGACTAACTCCAAAGTCTTCAAGCAAATCTCGTAACCAAATAGCTTCCTTCATTGCCTCTATAATTGCCATATACTCTGCCTCTATAGTAGACAAAACAACTGTGGACTACAAGGTAGACTTACAATTGATTGGTGCTCTAGCAAGAATAAACACATAGCTAGTAGTTGACCGATGCATATCTAAATCTCCTGCATAGTCAGAATCATAATATCTGACTGCACATTGACCAATAGTATTATCCTACTCAAATACTAAACCAACATCTATAGTAATTAAAATATACCGTATAATCCATTTCACAGCCAACCAATGTCCTTTATCTGGATTATGCATGTACCTGCCTACAACCCCAACCACATGTGAAATATCATGTCTCGTACACATCATTGCATACATTAAGCTACCAACCACATTAGCATACGATATCTTTGCCATGTATTCTCATTTTACATCATTCTTAGGAGACAGTTGAGCACTAAGCTTGAAATGAGGAACAAGTAGAGTACTTACAGGTTTTGTATGTTCATTAGTACCAAAATGTTTTAGTACCTTCTTCAAATATTGACTTTGAGACAAACAAATTTTTCCCTTCTTTCTGTCTTTGCTTAATCTCCATATTGATAATCTTTTTGGCTTCTCCAATATCTTTCATCTTGAACTGCTGACTTAGTCGAGCCTTCAACCTCTCAATTTATGCTTGGATTTTTGATGCAATCAATATATCATCAACGTACAATAAAAGATAGATGAAAGACTCATCTAATAACTTGCAAAAATACACACAATGATCGTGTGTGCTTCTAGTGTACTTTTGCTACAACATAAACTGACCAAATCGCTTATACCACTGCCTGGAAGATTTCTTCAATCCATATAACGATTTGTTCAATTATTAAACCTAATTCTCTTTACCAGCAACGGTAAACCCTTCTAACTGAGACACATGGATTTTCTCTTTCAAGTCATCGTGTAGAAATACGATCTTTACATCAAGTTGAATTATTTCTAAATCTAAATTTGCTACCAAGGTCGACAAAATTCTAATGGAGGAATACTTTACAATTGGATAAAATACCTCATTATAATTGATTCTCTCATTTTGAGCGTAGCCCTTAGCCACCAACATTGTCTTGTAGCGTACACCATCATTGTTAGGAAGTTCTTCTTTCTTTGCATACATTCATTTGCAACCAATTACCTTCTTACCCTTAGGTAATTGTGTCAATTTCCATGTCTTATTCTTCGGAAGAGACAACAGTTCTTCATCCATGGCTTCCTTCCATATGTCAACTTCAGGACTTCTAATTGCTTTTTTATATGTGGGATGAACATCATCATGCACAACTAAAAGTGCATAGACCACTATATTCTTAAACAGAGCAGGTAGATCTTCCATATCCTTATATCGAGTAGGCACCTTGACATTTTGTCGTTATGGCTTATCAATTGTAGTTTTTCTTTGTTGCTGTAGAGGTTCTTGGGTTAAAACCTCCTCTTCATCTGATTCATTTTTTGACAAACGAGGATCAACCTCTATCTTATCTCCACCAACTAGATTAACGAATCTGCTTTCAAACTCCACTTGCTTTAGAGTTTGCTTCATCTGCTGCAAAGTACCATCGATCTTCTCAATTACTTTTCTCAACAAGGTAGATTCATCAAAGGTAACATCTTTGCTAAAGATTATTTTTTCATTTCAAGATACCATAGACGATATCCCTTAGAACTAGAGGTGATCCCTATAAAAATAGCTTTCTTAGCTCTTGGATCTAACTTCGATTCCATGACATGGTAGTATGTAGTAGAATTAAATATATGTTAGAAATCATAATCTCTAGTAGGTTTTTTGGACCATATCTCCATAGGCATTTTGCCTTCAAAAGCAACTGATGGTAAATGATTGACAAGATGACATGCATACGTCATATCCTTAGCCCAATATTGCTTGCTTAACCTATCATTTGACAACATACATCGAACCTTCTCCAACAAAGTCTGGTTCATGTGTTTTACAACTCCGTTATGTTAAGGTGTTTTTTGAATAATGAAGTGTCGGACATGCCTTCTTCTTCACAAACTTTCATAAATTGATCATTTGTGTACTCATTACTATTATCACCCCTTAAACGCTTGATCTTTCTACCAGTATGAGTCTCGATCATCTTCTTCCACTTGAGAAAAATTCTCAACACTTTATCTTTCTTATTCATGAGATACACCCAAACTCTTCTCGAGAAGTTATCGACGAAAGTGACATAATAATGTTTTTCATTCATGGATGGAGTTCTTGTTGACTTTCACACATCAGTATGGATGTAATCCAAAATACCTTTTATTTGAGGAAGATTTTTTTTCCGTCATTTCTTCAAACTACAACAAATAGTAACTATATTTCAATAAAAAACAAAAAAAAAATACAAACAAATGCCTAGGTAGAAACCTTCGGCTATGATACCAATTTTTGGAAAAATTGAGTATATTTTTTCTATTCTAAATAGTTATTATTCATAAATACTATGATTTAAATTAATAAAACTCAAATTAGACAGAAAAATAATATTATTGAAAATATAATACTAAAAAAAATTAAAACAGATATTAAATAAAATACTAAAGTTAAAAAATAAAAATATCAAAAATTTAAAAATATTCAATATAAATATTATCTATGTCATCAGACGTTATTGATCAATTCTACTATTTTCAAATAAAATGAACTCTAAAATTTATAAATAAGTGGACAAAATTAAACTAATAAATTACACTTATAAAAAAAATAACAGATAAAATTTACTATGATTTCAAAGGAAAGAAAAAAGCTATATTTATAACTTAAATTACAACCGATGATTCCGATTCATAGAGTAATAATCTAATAATTTATGACATTAATTAAGAAGCTAGAAGTTTATAGATATTTATATCCCTACTCTATAATAACTTTATTTATAGGGCTGATGAGTAAGTTAAGATTCTTCTCTACATAATACACCAAAATAAAATTCAATGAGACTCGTGAATTGTCAGATCAATAGATGTTTGAGTACATTAATTCCAATATAAACAAAACTTCAAAAATCTGAATTTTATTAAACTCGTGAAATTGAGACAGCAACATTTTAATATAAGGTTGAAGTTGAAGATTTGGTATCACACATGACGTACAAAAGGAAAATGATGAACTAGAATAAAATATTGATAAAATAGATGGTGACATATCTAACACTATAGCTCTTTCACTGTTTGTATCCCACATTTGTAATAAAATTTTCAAATGAAAAATTATTTATTATTATTAATTATAATACGTAATAATTAAATATTTTATATTAATAAAATTTAAAATTAAATATAATTTAAGAAAAATAAATAAATATTTAATATAAAAAAATAAAATAATATAATTAATGTAAAGTATACTTTAAGAATAATAAATTAAATAATATTTAAAGTATTGGACTCTTACTCCTTTTTACTTTATTGGTGAAAAGTGTTATTGAGCAACTGTTGATGTTGCTAGTGGATTTAATATTATAAGCCAAAGCTATGCTTAAAAAGATACTAGGTTTGGTTGAAAGCAGCCTAGTATGGTTTGCCTCTGTATATCAAAGTAAGAAATTTGTGGTGCATCACTTTGAGTGCCTATTAAATTGAATGTACAAAAATCAAAGTCAGTTTTTAAATGCACCTTTAGGGTTCATAAAGATCACTCATCGTCTCAAATAAGTGACAGAATTTGACTAGACAGTAAAATAGTAAGAGCATTTTGTGTTGTCTATCACTTGTTACTGTAACAAATTCGTGCAAATAACACATTTTTATTTAAAAATAAATGCATTGAGATTTTTAATTATATTAATTATATTAATTTAATTTTTTATTTTTTATTTTGTTATAAAAAAATATCAATAAAAAAATAAATAATAAAATTTTAAATTTATTTTTATTTTTTATCAATTTTATAATTATTACTTTATATTGTAATTTTTTTATAAAATTGATATCTTAATAATAAAAAAATATGAAAAAATATAAAAATAAAATAAAATAAAAATTATATTATTTATTTTTGTGTTGTATTAGGGGTGTTCATAAATCAGACCGGATTGGACCAAACCGTAAAATCGGACCGAACGGTTTTATAAATCAAACGATCCGGTCCAGTTTGTACTAATTTTAAACCATTCGAACCAGACCAAACCGTTTTTAAAATTTTACATTATTCTTCATTAAATGTATAAAAAAAATTGAACCAAATCAAAAACCAAATCGGACTGAACCGTTTTATAAATTAAATGGTCCAATTCGATTAAACTTTTTTAACCAAAACCGAACCGAATCGGACCGTTGGACACCCCTAGTTATTACTTTCTCTTACGACGAACAAAATTTTTGATATCAATTACCATTAGATAGTTTACGTATATATATATATATTTTAGAGTAAAATTAATTCAACGTAATGTTAATAAATTTACCAAAACTCTAACTTCTTAACTAATTACAAGAGAGAATATTATTTAACAACCTTAAATATTATATATATATGTTATAAATGTAAATGTATATATTTATTTTGTTTTATTATAATTTTATTCATTTAATTGATTTTATTTTTAAATTTATATAAAAAAATATATTCAATATTAATTTTAATTATGTTTAACATATATTTTAATTTAATTTTTTTATAAATATATTTTTATAAAGATTAAAAAATATTCATATTATAAAATAAAAAAGACTTCCACAAATATATATTTTTAATGTTAATATGTGTTCAATGCACGTTATAAACATGTTGAATTTAAATTCATCACTTTATATAAAAATTAGACATATATTTATATAATAAGAATTAAAAATAAAATTTTAGTTATAAAATTGAATTACATTATACACTTAATTCTAATTTTTTAAAAATCATTTAAAAACTATAGATGCTACATATAAATAAAATACAAAATAAGTGAAAATCTTTTATTAAATAATATACAATATATTTTGGAATTTATATAAGTTATCAATATGATTGACATGATCACTTAAAAGACAATGATAATAAATTGTCATTTTTCTATTATTATAATAAACCATATAAAATGTTGATTTTCTTATTAATTATATTTTCTTATTATTATTATTATTATTATTTAATAAAGTTGTTATAAAGAATTAGTTTCATGAAAATAAATATTTTACTTGCGAAAATATTATGACCAAAATATTTCATACGCTCTTGTGAATGGTTATCTGCTTTTGGAATACCTGTCAATTTCTCCTTTTTATGGAGTGATTAGAGCAACTTCCAAGAAAACACCCAAACTTTTGAGGCAAAACTAACACCAACTCAATTCCCTAAACTTCATAAATAAATAATTTTGCCTCAAAACCCCACACTTGCTCTCAAAGACTACGTAGGAGAAAATATCCATTGTTTTTTTAGTATTTTAAATAAATAATATTTAATATTAATATAATTTTTTTAAAAAATAAATATTCAATAAAGAGAAAAATAATTTAATTATTATAGAATATATTTTAAAAATAATGAATAATATTAAAAAAATACGTTTATATATTTTAAATATAATGGATAATATTAAAAAAATTAAGTTAATTTCTTAGATAACCCACCTTGAAATTCGGGTGTGAGTCGAGAAAAAGAGAGTGACACTTCCACTCCCATCAATCCCTATATCAAAGAAACAAAGGAAGCAAGAGAGGAGACGTGTTATTTATGAGAAATTATTTTTTATTACGAAAGTATTTAATAATATAATATTTTAATTAAATAAAATTTAATATTAATAATTTTTTTAAAATAAATAGTTAATAAAATATATATATATAAATAATCTAATCCATAAAAAATATAATTTAATAATAATAAATAATATCTCATTATTTTATTCTTTTTCGTTAATTAAATTATTTTTATTTCTCCACTTCTTATGATGTATTTTTTTAAAAAAATAGTATTAAATTTGAATTTATTAACTTAAAATACTACAATATCACGTAATTTAAAAATAATAAATAATTTCTTGAGAAAAAGTATCAATACTATACTTACATGTAATTAATATTAATAATAAAATTAATATTTTATATATTTTATCACGATAATATAAAAAAATTTGTAGTAGAATCATTAGTTACCCATAATATATACTCTCAATTAATTATATGAAAATTATTAATATTACTTAATTTATACGTTCTTTTTTACTCTTATCTTTTATATTATATTATATGTTATAATTATTTTAAAAATTAGAAAAATAATTTATTTTTTTAGATAATATTAAATCATTGAAAAATATAAATAATATAAAAATATAAATAGACGTAAATTTATAAGTTTCTATCATTTTTCTAATTCTATTTTATATTGTTCACTTTCTTTATTAAGCTAGGATGATTTCATTTTTAGTTTTGATATTTTCCTAAAATAAAATTACGTTTTCAAAATACATGAAATTATACTGAATTCTTCATGAAATTAACGAGGAATGTCTTACAAAATTTCATTTCGATCGGTAAGTTTTGTAAGTTTTTAATATTTCTCATATTATTTTTTATTTACGTTGATATAACATTTTATTTATTAATTAACTTTTTACTTATATTTTCATTAAAGTATGAGAAGACATGATGCATCTCACCATCACTACATATCTCTAGTACTGTTTTTTATTTATGTTGACATAACATTTTATTTATTATTTAATTTTTATTTATATTTTCATTAAATTTAACAAGTTGCGTATAGTTTACATAAAATATTATTAGATAACGTAAATATAAAAAATAAAAACAATTAGATTATTATTAATTATTTAACAAACATATTTTAAAAATTAATATTATTAACAATAAATATAATACATCATCTTATTTATAAAATAATTAATATGAATTAATTTTGTAGTTGTTATCGTAATTTAAAAATTAAAATTAATTAATAATTTATAAAATTAAAACAAAAATCAAATAATACATAAATACATATTTATTATTATATAAAAATAATATATTAAATTTATTAATTAAGATAATTGCTTTGGATACTACCCATAAATACATTATTTATAAAAATTAACTATAATTTTCAAATTTTCAAATTTTTTTAATATTTTAAATGTTTTTATAAAATTAAAATACAGATATTTTCACTCATACTCATGATTAGAGTTTCGAAAACAGATTTAACTCTCCTCCCCATAATCCCCACCAATATGGTAATTTTTTTTAATTAAAATGGTAATCTGAAAAGTGGAAACCACCTTCATCATTTCCCACAATCCAATGTCTCAAACTCCATCATATTCAGCAAGACAGCATGTGTAAAGTGAAAACCATCTATTAACAATTTTACTTGTAATAAATGAGTAAAATAAAGTGTTAAATTAACATCAATTTCTCTATCTTTCTCTCTCTGCTACTCTGTTATCAGTCACTTCCATGATTTTACATCACTTTGTTGCTATTATTAGCTGGAATTTAAATATGCCTCAACTATACTAATATTTAATATTCAAGTTGGCATCGCAACTAATGCTCTGTAAGTGTAAAATTGTGAGTTTGAATCATGAAAATAACCAACTTATCATAACTTATATATCTATTTTATATATTATAATATTTGAATTAATAAATGTCTAAGAAGTGACAGATAAAAAACATTTTTCCATATAACGAAGAATGGCATATTTATTTTTCTTAATCAAAAACTTATTTTTTTTTAAAAAAAGGAGCCTCTTTTATTTTTCACACCCATCAGAATAACGAAGATTTAGATGGAAAATCATGTTCATTTCACCACAAAGCTCCTGTTTTTGTTGGTTGACACAGTGATTAAGACTTGAAAGCTCCCATCTTTTCATGTCTATTGACACTGATAGTTGATACATCAGTTGGCTTGTTCATGTCCTATTTTTGACCCCTTATTTCTTTCCACTTACGTTTCTTCATTGAACACTGTGTTCTTCAAGTAATACAGCAACAGAGCTGAGAAAGAAGAGAGAAAGAGAAAGAAAAAAAAATATGGGGTCTTTGACATTTGAAGATGCAGAGAAGAAGGCAATGTGGCTCTATCCTAAGGTTATGGGTTTTAATCCTTCAGAAAGATGGGGTCATTCTGCTTGCTATTCTCATGGAACTCTTTACGTCTTTGGGGTATGCAAAATTTTCACCAAAGATTATTAATTGACATCTTTTGGTCTTTCCTTTTTCTTTTCTTCGCTGTTTAAAGATGCTTCTTTTATCTTTGTGCTGCTGGGTCCTATTGTTTAAGTTATTGTTTCTTTTTCAGTTTGATTATAAACTTACGATGCAGAAGTGGTTTCATTGTAGTATGTTCTTCTGATACCCTCTCTGATAGTTCTTTTTCTCTTCCCTTTTTTGTTTACATAACTACGTATGAATCTTGTTAAAGTTGGGACCAAAATGATATAGTTTAGCTCCAAAAAAAAAAAAAAGGCTTTGAGTTGAAAAGTACAATTAGGTGCTTAAAATCAAGTAATATGAACTAGATAGGTTTGAGAAATGAACTTATCAACTATAGATCTCTCTAATAAGACATGTTTTATGGGAAGTCAAAAACATTTCTCGCTTGCTATCTTCCTTAACTCCTTAGGCCTAAGTTGGTATCTTCAGACTACTACTTTGCACTTTGCTGTAATGAACACAAATTGTACTTCAAATTTGTCTGTTTTCTACAACAGAAAGTAGTACACTGTCTATTGGTTTAGTGCACTTTCTCCTAAATAGTGTGTTGTTTTTTATGAAATAGCTTCAATATACTTCCCATTTTATATGTTGATATGTTGTTTTTTCCAACCAATTTCAGGGTTGTTGTGGGGGTATGCACTTTAGTGATGTCCTTTTGCTAAATCTCAATACAATGGTTTGGGATTCTCTCCTACCAAAAGGCCAAGGGCCTGGTCCAAGAGACAGTCACACTGCTGTTAGTATAAGTAATAAAATGGTAGTGTTTGGTGGTACAAATGGCTCCAAGAAAGTAAATGATGTTCACATTTTAGACTTTGTTACAAAAGAATGGATACAACCGAAATGTAACGGGACACCGCCTTCTCCTCGTGAAAGTCACTCTGCTACGCTTGTTGGTAACGAGAAGCTAGTTATATTTGGGGGAAGTGGTGAAGGTGAAGCAAATTACTTGAATGATGTACATATTCTAGATCTCAAAACCATGACTTGGACTTCCCCTGTAGTTAAGGGTGATCATATTCCTGTCCCAAGAGACAGTCATAGCGCTGTTGCAATTGGAAACAAGCTCTTTGTGTATGGTGGAGATTGTGGTGATCGGTACCATGGTGATGTTGACGTGCTTGACATGGACTCTATGACTTGGTCAAGGGTATGTCATTCCTCTTTTTTCTTTCCTGGCTCTGTCTTTATAAAATAAAAAACAAAATGTGATAGTATGTTTCTTTGTTGCTTTAATCAGTTGGCTGTTCAAGGATCTTCACCTGGAGTTAGGGCTGGTCATGCAGTTGTGAACATTGGGACGAAGGCAAGTGATTCTGTTATAATATGCAAACTAGAACAGCAAAGATCATATAGCGCTGTACAAATGCTTGTGTCACCCAGTGTTACTATGATAAAATTGTCATGTTTTTATTGTACTACTGCCCTTTTTCACTGTCAAGTACATGCAATGAGTGAATTTTTTTCCAAAATCCTATTTGAAAGTGAATGTCAACAAGCTATTATAATTTGCAGATTCTTGTTATTGGAGGCGTTGGAAACAAACATTACTATAACGATGTCTGGGCCCTTGATGTGAATACTTGTTACTGGAAACAAGTAGAAACATGCGGCCAGCAGCCACAAGGGAGATTCTCTCATACAGCTGTTGTTGCAGACTCAGACATTGCCATCTATGGCGGGTAATTTACATACTCGTCCGATTGTTCACATTTTTGGCTTCTCTCATAACATTACTCTATAGTTATTTATTTATTGAATACATGTTATGAATCTTGTAGGTGTGGCGAGGATGAGCGTCCCCTTAATGATTTACTAGTATTGCAGTTAGGAAAACATGTTAATGGTCGTTACAACATTTCCATGTGCAAAGTTTTTGGTAACCATTTGAACAAAGATAGGAGAAGATCCTCATTCGGAGCACTAAACAAAATGGTACTTTAATTGTAGGAGAAGTGCTTTCATGAATAACTATTATAATTAAGGGATTTACCATTTATTTATGTTTGAAACAGAAAACTGTACATTGGGGGAACAACATTCTATTGAACGAGAAAGTGCATAAACCAGGATTGGAAGCAAAGCCTCCTTCGTCTCTGCTTAAATCAGGTTGGTTTCTTGTATAAAAATAGGGGAAAGGGAGCTAGTAATCTCCTAAATTTAGAAAAAATGAACGAATTAGTACTCCCAAAGTGGGCTTTGGTCAGGTAAAAGGTAAAAGGTAAAATACATTTTTTTTATGTAATTATGGAACTACAACGCTACAATTGAAAGTTATGGGATTAGATAACTCCTGTCTAAAACTATAGGACTGTTAGTACTCTTGTCACATAAAAATATTTGCCCTTTAATAATATAATTTTTTATCTTATAATTTTATAACTATTATAAATGAACGAGTTTGTATTTTTATATGAAAATTCATTATTGTGATGAAGAAAATGACATCCTAACCTCAAATATGACACACGTCAAAAATGAATTGGTGAAGTGTACACCTATTATCAATGTATTCCCGCATATAATCTAGTTCAACAATAAATTAATTTTAATTTATTTATTTTGTAAATTATGTTTAAATTAAATGAAAAAATCAAAATACTCATAAAATAATTGATTCTATGTCAATAGATTTAAAATTTATAAATTCTTTCTTGGTGAAAATTTTAAAATGAAAAATCAAAATGTTCATGAAAATTATAATAATTGTCTATTATCACGAAATTAAAAAGAAAATCAAGTCTCTTAAATATATGTTAAATTTTATTTATTTTCTAAATGACATTTAATGTAAAAAATAATTGATTTTATGTATTAATTATCTTTAGTGGTGGGATTAGAAGGAAAAATCAAAGGGTTCTTAAAATAATTGATTATGGGTGAATAAATTTAAAACCTATAAATTCTCTCTTAGTGGAATTTTAAAAGGAAAAATTAAATGACTCATAAAAACTATAATAATTATTTATTATTGCGGAATTAAAATATAAAAAAATCAGTCTCATAATAAATATGTATTAAATTTTAATTTATATTTTAAATTATATTTAGTGTAAAAATAATTGATGATATTTACTAGTTATCTTTTAGTGAGAGAATCAAAAGGGAAACCAAAAGACTCCTAAAATAATTGATTTTATATGTATAAATTTATAAATTCTTAGTAAAAATTTCAGTAGGGAAAATCAAAATAATTATAAATATTATAATAATTTATTATTATTATGAAATTAAATGAAAAAAAAATCAAAAGTCTATTAATTATGTGTTAAGTTTTAAATTATTTTATAAATTAAGTTTAATGTAAAAAAATAATTGATTCCATATATTGATTATATTTTAGTGAATGAAGTAAAAGGAAACTTGAAAATACTCCTAAAATAAAAATAATTCATTATATGTTAGAGTTAATGAATTTAATA
Source organism: Hippophae rhamnoides (assembly GCA_033030585.1). Lineage (NCBI taxonomy): Eukaryota > Viridiplantae > Streptophyta > Magnoliopsida > Rosales > Elaeagnaceae > Hippophae > Hippophae rhamnoides. The sequence goes on from CM065431.1 coordinate 7,875,765, forward strand.
ATTATTATTTAATGTATGAATGGATTTAAAAATTTATATATTCTCTCGGTGGAAATTAAAAAAAAAATCAAAAGACTCATATTATTATAATAATTGTTCATTATTATGAAATTAAAATAATCAAAAGTATCATATATGTGTGTTTAATTAGTATAATTAAAAAATTATAATCTATAAAATGTGTTCACAAAAGTTATAAAAAAAAAAAATTCTCTTTTACTTGCTTCTATTTTTTAATTACAATCTATAAAATGTGTTCACAAAAGTTATAAAAAAAAAAATTCTCTTTTACTTGCTTCTATACGTCTAAAATGTCGAAGATTCTAACTTTTCCCAATTTCTCCTAATTGTGAATATTATACTTGTGGTATGTGCTAAAGGTATAAATACATATCTTACACACAAGTAACATATATCAATATAATTATCTATTTTTGTTTTAGTTTGAAATGTCTTGTGTAACTATGTATACAAATATATAGTTGTTTTGATAAATGTAAAATTTAAGTATTTTTAAGAAAAAAAACGAAATGTCATTTAATTCAATTATAATTTTTAAGCTACAAATATTATTAAGTGTTATTGGTATTGTTGGTGGTTCTATAAAACTTACTATGAGATTATTGATCATTTATTTTAATTATAGATATTTTATTTTAAAATAAATGACTTTCTTCATGTGTGGAATATTTTAAACTTAAAAAAAAAAAAAACCTTCAGTCCACTCACGTTGTATTCGTGTAATATGGGAAATGTTTGAACTTTTTTTCTTTCGTGATTTCTTAGATACTGTACATGCAAAGAGGAAACGAACTACTACAAAAGTATTGGATGTTGAATCTGATCGAGAAGAGCATTCTCTTTCGCTCTCTCAGAATTCATCTGTATCACTCTCGGATCAAGAAAACACAGGAATTCATAAAGTTGCGGATTCAGTTGTGGCTTCTCAAGGTTTTAATTTGTTTCAGCAACTAACTCAAAGGCCATGTAATGAACATGCTCTGACTGGTTCAAGTAATCAGAAAGAATTTGGAAATGCTTTCCCAATAACATCAAACGATGTTCATCTTTTTGGTAATTCTCAAACCCTAACAAGAAAAGAGCAGTATCTTCATGCTCAAATTGACAGAGAGAGATTTCAACTCCCATTGGTAGACCAGAAACCCTTAGAGGGAGGGCCTATTCATAACTTGGTAATTCGACTACATTCACTCTCTTAATACTTGTGTGATTGTGCCCTTAATTCTGTTTTCACTGTTTTAATTTCCTTTCTGCTCAGATTGGTGCCGATGTTCGAGGTAAAGTTGATGGAGCATTTGATTCAGGTTTCCTAATGAGTGCAAATGTTGATGGAAAACTATTCAGAGGTGTTTTGTTTGCACCAGTAAGCTTCTAGACTTTTATGATAGAGTAATCTCAACTGATATGGCAGAATGTGATCACATTCTGCAACATCAGTTGAGACTAGCAGTATTTTCCTTTATAATGCATTAAATCTTGTTCTTGATTGAATTTTGGTTGACAATAACTTCTCTATGCAACTTAGTTTTTCAACCATGGAGCTGCGACAGCCGCATTGAGAGCTCCAATCCTAGCACACAGCCCTACATCTCTATCGAACAATGTACCCGTGTTACCGTCAACAGCTGCTCAATCAGTTATGAACTCGAATTATGGAAAACCACCCATCAACTTTTGCCAGCAGCCTGCAAATAAAAACATTAAACCATTAAGTCAAAGCTTTAGGCAATCTCAAATGACTCGGACATTTCCAATCATTAGAGCCAATAACTCAACAGCTCAACCAAAAGAATCAAGTCTCAAAAGTGATCTTCAAGGTGTGTTTCTTACACTAGGAGGACCTGGAAGCAGCAAGGGTTAATCTAAAGATGAATGTGATGCAATGGATGCTAAATTATTTATCTTAAATAAAATTTGTATATCTCGTCTAGGTAAAATCTTATTTTTCTTTTTAATTTTATTTTCTGATCTAGTATTAGTAGGTAGAATTAATCTTTAGTGTATGATTTTTGAACTTATGAATTGATATGCGTCATATATATATATATATATATATATTAGTTTCGGTGACTGCACGTAATCCCTTGTCCATGACATATGTGTCTTTAAAATTCTAGAAAACATGTTAACTTAGTACACTTATTTGTGTAGTTTCAATTTCAATAATCATATTTTTTTTAAGGTTATAAAGGAAATATGTCTGAAGTATTTTTTTTAATATTCAAAAAAATATATGTATTATTTTATACAAAAAAAATATATGTTCATTTGGGATTAAAAATAAAATTTTATTTGTAAAATGGGATGATGTTATATGATTAAATTAAAAAATATATTTGGAATTTTATTTAGAGGAATAAGGAATTGGGGAAAGAAATTAATATTTTGAGGACTGATAAGTATCATTGTCCCACATCGACTAGGAACAAGGCATCAAAAACTGCTTATAAGCTTGGACAACCCTTAACTCAATGAGATTTTATTAGGTTGAGTTAGGCCTGAGTTTCAAACATGGTATCAGAGTTGGGCCTAGTCTCTATATGTTTGGACCTAATTGGGCTCTACTATAGTCTCACCGTGGCGCTAATGTCCACCTTTGTTCGCCGCGTGGAGGGGGACTGTTAAGTATCCTTGTCCCACATCGACTAGGAACAAGTCAGCAAAAGTTGCTTATAAGCTTGAGCAACCCTTAACTCAATGAGATTTTATTGGGTTGAGTTAGGCCTGAGTTTTTAACCAGGACAAATCAATATTAGCCTCGTTCAATTTTTTTTATTGTAGATGTACAATGCTACGACTAAAATAACAAATAATTAATAAAATTTTAAACGATAATTTAAATTATAATATGTAAAATTTAAATGAATAAAATAATATACAAGAATTATAGTCTTAATTTAGATTTATTATAAGTTTATAACTTAAAATAATAATTTATTATATTTTACATAAAAAAACTTTGAAAGACGTTCATTCTTGAGAAGATTTGCCCCTGATTCTGAGTCAATTGCTCTAATAAAAAGTAATTTTGGAAGTAAAATAAAATTGATCCAAATTAAAATTTGTAGTAATACTTTTTAGAGAATTTATCTCAAATAATAGCTTTAAAATTTATAATTAAGTTTAACTTGAATGACTTTAAACTAGTCTATATTAAAAGTAAAAGTTTATACTATGTTTTTTTAATCGTAAAAATATATGAACAAGACATAAAAATCACTATTAGTTTCTAGACGTGTTTTCAAAATTATTATTTAAGTTAGAAGAAACTTCCTATCTCCAAGTAAACATGTTTTAGATGTACTCTTATTCTTAAGCATGTTAGATTTTATATTAGACATATAGAAATATTTCATATATAGGTTACTCGATTGATCGAGTAGTGTTTGGATCGATCGATGGGGTAAATCGATCGTGTATGATCTAAGTTCTCTCGATTTGATTTTAAAATTGGGATATTTATCGAAGTTGGGTTCGATTGATTGAGGGATTGGGTTTATCGAGAATCAATTGTATTCAATCCACATGGTCTCACTTTTTATTAATCGTTACCTGGATTGATCAAAAAGGGTTTCTATCGATAGAGTGAGTTTGATTTAGATAGATCGAGCGACGATGACTTCAACTTTAACCTAAAATTTTTACTTGAGTCAAAATTTTCAATTACCATATTATCCTCATTATTTACTACTCTAAGATTAAGAATTGACCTTTGACCTAACATTAAGACTTCAGTATTTTCTATTTAAACAAACTTAATGCCTCATATTTCCTAACCACAATTGCTTTAATCTTTTAATCATAAGCTCTCTCTCTTAATCTATTTTGCAAAATCAAAATCATATTTTTTTAGACTTATTTCTTTGATTAATCTTTCAAATAATTTGTGGTTAAATTTGATTGATTAACAAGTCTATTTATTTTATGATCATGTGCTTCATTTTCTATTCTAGAGTTTGCTAGTTGATTTTGTTTTATATGTTATTTTATTATATCATCTATTTGGAATTTTCATTATTGAATCTGCTCTAGGACACACCTTGCACTTGTTTTATTATGCTAACTTTTGGGGTGCCAGTTGAACAGGTTAGTAACTCGTGTGTCTCGAGTTTATCGAAACATTGGTTCATATTAGTACACCTTACTTATGGAGAGTGTGAAAGAAATGTCAGCTTGCAAGTAGATTATTTAGAAGCATTATTTGTGATGGGTAGTTTAAGTACTGGACTTATAATTAAACATTATTTTCATAGTGGATAATTAGGTGATCCAGTAAACTGGTGGTTTTTCTATTAGACTATTGTTGTGGCCTAGGTTGTTTCCACTTAAAATATTGTGTGTTAATCCTTATTTATTTCTAATTATTTATTTACATACGATTACATGTCTAGTCATTTGTGAAATTTTAATTTAACATAATTTGATTAATTATCTATTCACCCCTAGTTAATTAGATCGTAACTAAAAAATTTCAATTTGTATCAAAGCAAGTCACTAGATATACTTAGTGTTGTCTAGTATCTTGTTATGGATCATTTAAGAGAATGTTCGTCTATAACCTGTGCTCTTTTCTTTGACGGGTCTAACTATGCATATTATAAGGCTCGTATAAGAGCTTTTCTAGGTTCTATAGATGAAAATGTCTAGAACTCTGGTATTTATAATTGGAAATAACCTACGATTACCAAAGACAATATTATCACTCTTAATCTTAGGAACGAATGGACCGTTGAAAATAAAACTAGTAGTAATTGCAACTAAAAAGGTACTAATGTTATCTTTCATGTTGTTTCTACTGATGAGTTTCGTCATATATCTGATGTTGATATTACCAAATGTGTTTGGGATACTTTATAAGTTGTCCATGAGGGCACCACATAAGTTAAAAGAACAAAACTTCTTATGCTAGGCATTAGCTTTGAAAAACTTAGAATGGAAGAGTCTAAAACTTTTACTAAATTTTATATTAAATTATGTTATATTTCTAACTTCCTTGCTAATCTTGAAGAGAAAATTGAGGAATTCAGGTTGGTTCAAAAGATTATTTGTTCATTACCAAATCGCTTCCATGCAAAGGTTACTTCCATAGATAAAAGCAAGGATATTGACACCATCAAAATTGATGAACTAGTTAACTCACTTATTACCTTTAAGATGAGCTTTCAAACTCCTACAAAGAACAAAGGTTTCACCTTCAAAACTGTCATGATTGATGATGGTAACAATGAAAACAAAGAATTTGTACTCATAACCAAAAGACTCAAGAAAATCTTCACCAGAAAGAATCCACAAAGCAAAGGATAATCAAGTTGCCCAAATGATCAGAATCTTAAAGACTCAAACCTATGAGTTCAAAGGTAAGAAATCTAAACCCAATGGATCTCAATGTTTTGAATTTATGGGTTATAGTCATTTTGCATCTTAGTGTGCAAAAAAAAAAAAGAATAAAACTAGAAGAGTTTTTAATGCTAGACTTAGTGACTCTAAAAATGACAATGATAATCTAATTGAATCATAAAATAGTGACACTAACTGGTAGACACTCCAATAAATCTGATATTGATTTAGACAATAAAAAAAGTGACTATGAATTCTTACTAAATAAATTTAATGCTAATAGTCTAGATAAATTGTTTAAAGATTTAATAGGATGTAAAAAGAAAAATTATTGATTACCTATAGAAGTAACCAAATTTAATGATAAACTGATGTCCTCTAAAATAAATTCCTCAATGTTAAAAAAGCAAAAACTTGAGTTGTTTGAATGTATTAATGATTGAATTCAAGTCTTGTAGGTAAAACAAGAAAACATGAATCTGGTACAGAAACTTGAACAATCTAAGGAAGCTATGAAAATGTTAACCATTGGAGCTGAAATACTAAATAAGGTTCTTGATTATGGAATTTTTTTTAAGACAATAGAGATATAGGCTATATAGATGAGCACACTATGCCATCATCTTCAAAAATAATTTCTTTTCTAAAATCTTCTAATCCCTACTTTTCATATACTTCACATACATCTCATACATCTGCTTCTAAATTTATTCCTATATGCCATAAATGTGGTAGAAAATGACATATTAGACCAAGGCATAGATTCATTATGTCCTATAACTATGTTGATAACATGCATGCACCCTGTTCAAGAATCAACAATCATGTTTCTAGAAATAATTACATGAGTTAGAAATCTCAGAAAGGTTGGGTTAGAAGTCTGATTTACATTCTTTTGTAGCACATATTCCATTTAAAGCTAAATATACTATTACCTAGTATTTTGATAATGAGTGTTCTATACACATGATTGTCATTGTTCTCTTTTTAAAAATTATAAAGAGTATAATGAAGGAATGGTTACATTTGGTGATGAAAATAAATCTAGGATTATAGATAAAGATAAAATTTAGGTTGAAGTCATGCCTAAGTTGGATGATGTTCTTTATGTTGATGGACTTAAAGCCAATTTGATAAGCATTAGTCAAATTTGTGACAAAAACTACACTGTATAATTTACCAATAACCATTGTATTATAACTAGTCCAAAAGGCAAGTGCTTACTTAAAGGAATTAGGTCCTAGTACTACATTCAATTAGTCAATAATCATTTTGCTTCCTTATGGCATCAAAAAATGGGACATATCAATTTTAAAGACATTGCTAACTTGAGCAAAATAGAAATTGTGTGTGGTCTAAATAACTTTGAAACAGGAAAAACTATTTGTGGACCATACCAACTTGATAAAAAAATTCGTTCTTGTTATGATAAAATTAAAGGAGTCAACATAAGTAGAATACTTGAGTTAATTACATTTACCTCATGGGTCATATGAGAACTAAGAGTTTGGGTGGTAAGAAATATACTATTTTTATTGTTGATGATTTTTCTCGTTTTACATGGGTAGGCTTTCTAAAAGAAAAAATTGATGCATTTTATTTATTTAGTCCCTTTTGTCTTAAAGTGCTTATTTATTCAAATAATAGAATAACCAACACAATAAGACTAAAGATTGATCATGGCAAGGAATTTGAGAACTCAAGATATGCTAAATTTTACATGGGGCATGTAATAACTCATGTGTTCTCTGCACCAATCACCCCACAAAAAAATCGCATAATTGAAAGGAAGAATCGGGTGTTACAAGAGATGGAAAGAGTCTTGTTACATACCAAGGACATTCTAAAAAAAAAATTGGGTTGAAGCTGTAAGTAACTCGTGCTACATAGTGAATGATGTCTATCTACGGTCAAGTACAAACCAAACTCCCTATGAGATATAGAAAGATAAGAAACTCATTCTTAAGCATCTACATGTGTTTGGAAGTAAATGTTACATCCTTAGAGATCGTGATAATCTAGGCAAATTTGACTCTAGAAGTGATGAAGGTATTTTTCTAAGTTAGTCAGTAACAAGTCATGATTTTAGAGTTTTCAACTTGAGAACTAACATTGTGATGGAGTTTATCAATTTTGTTGTAGATGGTGTGGTACTAGTACCCCAGTCACTGATAATAAAGATGAATCTGTAAGCGCAATCTTGCCAATTGAGGAACAAAATGATGAAAAACCTTACATTGAAAAAGTATAATATGAGATAGATGAAGAATCAACCTTGGATGATGATGTTGTCATCCACAACACTTAAAGTCAGAAGCTGACATGTACTACTAAAAATCATCCAACTGAAAACATCATTGGTGATCCAAATACAAGCATAGTAACTAGAAGATGACAGGTAAGTGAGGTAACTCATATTTTCTATGTTTCTTAAATATAATCAAAGAATTTTAATGATGCCTTAAAAGATGAATTTTGGACAAATACTATGCATGATGAATTAGATCGATACACTTGGAATGATGCTTGGATATTAGTACCTAGACCTAATGACAAAAATATCATAGGAACTAAATGGATGTTTAAAAATCAATCTGATGAATATGGTGTTGCGATTAGAAATAGGGCTAGACTAGTTGTCCAAGAATATAGATAAGTTGAATGAATTGATTTTTATGAAACATTTGCTCCTATAGCTAGGTTAGTCATAGTTCAATTTAAATGACATTCAATATAAAATGATGTGCCAAACTTTATTTTAATAAGGAAAATATATGAGTTGGTTATAAAAAAATGTAATTTTTATGGTTATAAATTTGAGAGCTATTCGATTTTTTTTTCATTTTCACTTTTTATTAGAATGTGGAAAACAAGCATGTGCAAGAATTAATCAAGATACAAATATTGAGGTGCATCTGGATGGATTAATCTATGACTCACTTACTCTGGTCCTTTCTTACTGATTTCTTCCTTCATTCAAAGAAGTCATAAGGAATGGAACTTATGGAAAGTCATATGTAGAAGAGAAGTGCAAAAAGGGCAAAGACAAAAACTTGTTACCTTTGATTTTTCTTTTGCCTTTTTTTATATGTCATGGAGTGCTATTTGTTGCCGTCTTTTCTAAATAACTTTCCAATTGCATTATGTAGCCTTTTAAAATTTCTATTAATAGAAATATAAGATACATAATAAATACATTAGGTAAGGTTTATAAGTGTTAGCGGTATTAAAAAATAAAATGTTTAAGTGTAAACTAGTTTCTAAGCACGCTCTTATATTCGTTATTTAAGCCAAACAAATTTTCAAGCTTCAAGTTAATATATTTCAAGAATACACTCTTTACTTAACACGTTAAAATTGAGTTTACACACATAAAAAATATAATTTATGTGTGTATCTTGATCGATCAATAGAGTATTAGTCTGATCGATTGAAGGGTTAACTCAATTGAGTATTGTTTATGTAAGATTCGGTTGAAATTCTAATTGAAGTGGATAAATTAAAGTTGGGTTCGATCAATCGAGAGTCTAGATCAGTTAAGGATCAATCAAAATTGAGTTTACACAAAAAAAGTTTCAATTGATTGACCTTATTGATTTATTCAATTGAGCTTAGTCTAGATCAATCGAACACATAAGTTTTCAACCTAACACATTTTTGTTTACTCAAACCAAATTGATAGATTACCATATTACCTTTATTTATTATAAATCTATGAAATATTTTTTGAATAGAATGATCATTACACAATGACCTAGCATTAGCATTTTAGTTTTCCTATTTAAACAACCCAATGTTCCATGTTTTAAATAACCACACCTATTCTATTCATTATATGCTTTCTTTCTCAAAATGTTTCTAAAAACTATATCATATTTTCTTAAGCTAATTCTTAATTCAATATATCAAATATTGTGTGATTATATTTGATTGATTAATAAATTTATTTGTTTTTATGGTATTTTTCTTTTAAATATTTGTTCTAGGGTTTATTAAATGATTTAAATCTTGAATCTTCTTCCTGGGATTTTTCATTATTGAATTTACTATATAACACAAGTTACACTCATGCTATTTGTGCTAAATTTTCAAGTGTTTATTGAACGTGCTTGATTACTCATGTGACTCGAGAGATCAAAAAATTGGTCTTGATCCATACGTCTACCTTGTAGAGACTGTTAAAAATGAAGGATCATAAATATATTACTTTGGAGGCTTTATATATGAAAGGGTAGTTTAAGACTTTACCTATAATCGAATTGATTTTCATAATGGATAGTTAAGTGGTCCGATGAATTGATGGATTTTCTCTTTGGTCATTATTGTGGCCTAGATTATTTCATCTAAAATATCATGTGTCAATTTTATCAATATTTATTCTTTATATTATTTTTACACGATTGCATGTCTGACCACTTGGTAGTTTTCAATTAGATTTAATTCTAAAAGTTATATATTCATCCACTCTAGGTTAATTAGATCTGTAACTTTAAATTTTAATTTGTATGAGAACGAGTCACTAGATATACTTAGTGTTTGCCTAAGACAATATTATGGATCATTTGAGAGAGGGTTTTTCTATAACTATTGCTCCTTTCTTGGATATATCTAACTACCATACTAAAAATTTCTCATGAGAGCCTTTTTATGTGTAGAATTTTGTTATTTATGGTTGGAAACCACTTACAGTTTCCAAAGATAATATAGTCACACTTAAGCCTAGGTATGAATGGACCACTGAGGATAAAACTAGTAGTAACCAAAACCAAAAAAGAATTAATGTAATCTTTACTACTATGTATACTGATGATTTCCATCGTATTTATGATGTTGATACTGCTAAGCATGCTTAGGAATCTATAGAGGTTGCACATGAGGGTACCACTCAAGTTAATTGAACCAAACTTTGCATACTTTGCACTAGGTTTGAAAACCTTATGGTGGAAGAAAATGAAACCTTTTTTGAATTTTATGTTAAACTGTGTGAAATTACTAACACCTCTTTAAATCTTAGAGAGAAAACTGATGAATTTAGGTTAGTGTGGAAGATACTTTGCTTATTACCAAATTGCTTCTATGAAAATATCAATGCCATTGATGAAAGCAAGGATGTAGACATCATCTGAATTGAGAAACTTGTTAGTTCACTTCAAACTTTTGAAATGAGCTTTTGAACACATATAAAGAACAAAGATGTTTCTTTTAAAACCGCTATGATTAATAATGAGAATAACTGAAACTCTTAACCAAAAGAATCAAGAAAATCTTCAACTATAACAACTCACAGAATAACTAGAAATCAAGCCGTACAAAGGATCATAAATCAAGAGAACTCATACCTGTGAGTTTTTAAGGTAAGAAAAATAAATCCACTCGACTAAAATGTTTTCAATGCAATGGGATTGGTCATTTTGTAGCTAATTGTGCAAATAAAAAAAGAGAACTAGAAAATCTTTCAATGCTACTTTTAATGACCAAGAAAGATAACGAAAATCCTAATGACTTAGAAAATTGTGGCACCAACTACTTGGAATTTAGTGCAACTATTCATGGATATTCCAATAAGTCCGAAATTGGCTCAGATTGTGAGAAAAATGATTATGAATTTCTACTTACTAAATTTAATGTTAATAATCTTAATGAACTATTTATAGATTTAGTGGGTTACAAGAGACAAAATGATAGGTTACTAGTTCAAGTAATCAAATTAAGTGATAAAGTCAAATCCCATAAACTTAATTCCTTCATTGTAGAAAAATAAAAATTAAGCTATTTGAGCTTGTTAATATTTTCAATCCAAACCTTATAGATCTTAACCAGGAAAGCAAGAATCTTGTTTAGAAACTTGAACAATCAAAGGAAGCCATAAATATGTTAACCATTAGAGCTGAAAGACTAAACAATGTTCTTGATTATGGAACACCTTTTGGAGATAAGAGATGACTAAGCTATGTAGATAAGCAATTTATGCCATCATCCTAAAAAACAACTCAGTTTGTAAAACCTTTTAACAATTCTTCTTCACATGCTACACATACACCTTCAAAATCAAAGACCACATTTGTAAAGATTTTAACTCTACTCCTAATGTTACTAATTTTGCACAAAAAACCATTGTACCTATAATAGAAAAAAACTATTAAGTTTGTACATATCTGTCATCACTGGGTAAGAAAGGTCATATTAGGCCCAAGTATAGATTTTTGATGACTGATGCCCATGTTAATAATTCTCTCCATGCTTCTAGTTATATGACTCATTATTATCATCCATCTATGTATAGTATGCCCAATCATTCTAGTAGAAAGCTTAAAGTTGTTGGTTCAAAGAGACAAATGAAATTCAATACACTTAATTCTAGGACTAATTATCATCATCATATCATGCATGTTGCATCTTCATTTAGGATGAATGTGAAATCTAAATGTAAGTCCAAGAACATGCACATGATAACTAAGGTAACCAAAATTCAATAAAAATTGATTTAGAAAAGTTACATCTTTTCGGTCACCTGATCGTCCTTTTAATGTTCACCTATGTACCTTTGTTTAAGTGCTTAAATAATCCTAGGTGAGAATTGTAGTAAGTTTTTTTGTTTATTATTTTTATTTTTATTATTGTTTCTTCAATTTTAATAAAAAAAAAGGGAGAGCAGTTTTGTTCTAACAATGAAATAGACTTTACATACTACTTTCACTTACAAACTTCACTTCTTGTTATTGACTCTTCATTGTATAATTGGGTATTTCGACTTATGAATTTACATACTTTTGTACATATGGTGATCGATGTTGATAGGAACTTACTCACACACTCATTGAATATATGTATGTCATGCTTGATGTTTATGATTTTTCTTGTAAGATTCTAGTGATTAAGCTAACCTTGACTGCAAAATTGTTGAAGTTTTATCTCACTTTCTAAAAAAATCTTAAGAGAGGCACTAAGTTTCGAGAGAGCTATCTACTATGATATATGAAGCTACCATGATGAGTGGAGAGAGCTACCTCAAAACTAGTGTAAAAGTTATCATACTAGGTTTCTAACTCATGCATATTTCCTTAATTAAAAAAAAGAAAAAAAAATCAATTGCTTGCACAAAAATGAAGAGTTAAAAGTAGTTATATAAAAAGAAAATAAATAAATAACTAATTCCTCGTATATATATAAGGAATACAAATTTCAAGTTCTCTCTTAGTAGATTTTATATTGTGGAATTGAGTAATTAATTGCAGTTTTACATAATAGGTAATACTTCTTTTAGATATTTCATAAGTGATTATAAATGCATTAGTTGTCATACTAATGATGTTCAAATATGTATATCATTTTGGGTGATTGTTAATATGTCATTGTATATGTTAGTGCGACTGTGTTATGTGTCTTATTAATATACATATGCATGCAATTGATATTCCAATTTTGAATGATAATGATTCCTTAATTAGTTATTTTGTTTTGCTCATGATTAAATAAGTCTACTACAATTAATTAAAAATTAATATATATATATATAAAAGATTTTATAAATTTTATTTTTATTTTACTTATTTTGTGGAGTCATAGAACTTATAGGAAGCTAAATTATTTGCATGCATGCTTGATTACTCATACTAAATATTTATGCTTCAAAGTTATATTATTTTTTTGTATGACAAAAAGAGAGATAATGGTTAATAATGGGAGAATTATTGCATATACGGAGAGAACTCTTAACTATTAAGTGTTCAATTTGATATGTCACATACAGAGATAACTTTTAATGACTAAATGTTTTATCTATTACTAATTATTGATTTTGTTTTTACGATATACAATGAACTAATAAACAATGGATCTTTTGAGACAAGTTGTGTACCTATTTGTTTACTTATTTTTAGTATACACATGAGCTATCAGAGATTCAAACGAAGATAGTTTCATCGGATCATAGGGTAGTACCACTATGCAAATTTATTTTTCCAATGAGTGTTATGTAATGAGAGAGAGGTTTTATCACACAAATATGCCAAAGGAAAAAATTGTAAGGTTTATGAGTATTAGCCATATTCATAAATAAAACATGTAAGTGTAAACTAGTTTCTCAACGCATTTTCACATTCAATAGTCATACCGAACAAACTTACAAGCTTCAAGTTAATGTATTTCATGTATACATTCTTTACTTAACACGTTAGATATGACTTTACACATATAGAAAAATATGGTGTGTATCTATATATATTGGTCGATCGATCGAGTATTAGTTCAATCTATCACCGTGTACGATCTAGTTGCTATTGGATTGAAATTCTAATTGAAGTAGATCAATCAAAATTGGGCTCGATCCATCAAGAGTCTAGATCGATTGAGGATTGATCATGATCAATCTACCTATTATCAAGTTTTTATTAATCGTTATTGGATCGATCAGCTCATAAGTTTTTAGCTTAAAACTTTTTTGTTTACTCGAACCAAATTGATAGATTACCATATTGCCCCTATTTATTATTACTCTATGAAATATTTTATGTATAGTCATTACACAATGACCTAGCATTAGCATTTTGATTTTCCTATTTAAATAACTTAATGCTCTTTATTTTACACAACCACACATATTCTATTCATTTTATCATTTCTCTCTCAAAATGTTTTTTTAAAACTATATCCTATTTTCTTAGGCTCGTTATTAATTAAATCTATTAAACATTTTGTAGTTATGTTTGATTAATTAATAAACATATTTTTTTATGGTACTATACTTTTAAATCTTTGTTATTGGGTTTGCTAGATGATTTAATTTAACTAATTTAAATCCTAAATCATCTAGCTAGGGTTTTTTATTATTGAATTTTCTCTAGGACATACTTTATACTTGTGCTATTTATGCAAACTTTTTATGTACTTATTGAACGAGTTTGATTACTCGTGTGATTCGAGAGATTGAAATATTGGTTTCAATCTGTACATATACCTTGTAGAGACTGTTAAAAAGTGAAGGAACGTAAATAGATTACTTTGGGGGTTTTATCTGTGAATGATAGTTTAAGACCTTACTTTATAATCGAATTAATTTTCATAGTAAATAGTTAGGTGGTCCGGTAGATAAGTAGTTTTACGCTCAAATTATTGTTATGATCTAAGTTATTTCCACCTAAAATACTGTGTCAAATTTATTTTTATTTTCACTCTATATTATTTATTCACGATTGCATGTTTGATCGCTTGGTAATTTTTAACTAGATTTAATTTGATAAATTATTCCCTTTAAGTTAATTAGAACCATAATTTTAAACTTTCACGTTAAAATTTGAACATATATTTATATATCAATTATGATATCACGTGTCTTAAATTTCTTGTAAAAAAATGAATAATTTTTTATTTTAAAGTTATTTTAGTATTTGATATGTCATAAGACAAATTTACTCTTTATTAATATTCGTTAAAATATAATCATAATACTAAATATTTCATTTAAATAGTAAAAATTAAATCACTAATGAGTATTTAACTTAATAATATATAATCTATTTAAATATGTATAAAATTTAGATCCACGTTTATAAATTTACGTGTGATTAACTATTTAAAAAACTATATAAGAGTAAGAATCTATAAATTTTAATTCATATTTTTATATCATTAATAATAGGAATGGGTATTTTAATTATAGATAATTAAAATTATGATTATTCATAAAAATTAGTCGGTTTTTTTTTTCAAAAATAATTGTAACTGATAAAACATGAGATAAAGATGGTTATTATAATACCGAAACTGTAATTAACCGAAAACGAATACATATAATTAAATATAAAATTTTAATTTTAATAATAAAATACATAATATTATGTATAATCAAATTAAATTTTATTTATTCTTATTTTATATATATTTTTTTACTTTACTTAAAACATGTGTTAATAGTTAAAATAAAAAATTAATATCAATATTTTAAATAATATATTAAAGTAATAATTAAGTTAATATTTAATTTTTTAAAAATTAAATATATTTTGAAATAAATATTAAAAAGTTAAAACCGGTTCTTTAATGTTTAAAATAATTCTAATATAAAATATAATATAAAAATTCGAGTAAAAATTATCAGGGTTTACTAAAAACAAAACAAAATCTAGCACAAGAGAAAAGAAACGAAAAGACAAGACAGGGAGTTAAGGCTGAGCCGCTGGGAAGCTCTGGAGTTGACAACTTTGCTTTTGTGGTCACAGAAAATTGAAATAACTCCCCCCGCTTATAGCGCGCGTTACTGTTCCTTCTACCGAAAGCGAAAGGAAAAGGGAAAAGGGAAAAGGGAAAAGGGAAAAGGGAAAAAGGTCTCTATCAAAGTTTAATACGGAAGATATTATTATTATTAATAAAAATTTAAAAGAATTATAAAACTTATAAATTTTCTAATAAAAATATTAAAAAATTTAAAATAATTATAAAATATTAAAATAATCGATTATTTATATTTTAAATTAATTTTTATTTAATACATATATTTTTAAATATTTATAATTATTAATTAATTAAAATAGTACATAATAAAATATATAATATTTTTTGTAAAATATAATAGAATAAAGAGTTAAAAAGTTTGAAATAATTAAATAAACTATTTAATTTTATTAATTATTATAAATAAATAAAACTCAAAATACGTAAAGAAATTTTATTGATATTTTTGATATTTTATCAAATTATATCAAAATTTTAGTTATAACATATTTACAATATCGATATTTATATTTTAATCAAAAATATATACTTAAATTATAATTTAATAATATTGATATTTAATCATTAATTTATCGACATTTTTAATAATTTTGTAATAATTTCACTAAAATATATAAATATCATGTTTTAAAATCAAAATATACAAAATAATGATATTATCATAACAATAACAATATCAATGATATCGTTGATATTTTCATCCTCATTAATAATGATAAATTGATAAATTTTAAATAATATATTACATATTTATCAATATATTTAACTAGATATATATAAATGTACTTATATAAAATTGTACCATTAATTCATAAATTTTAATTAAATTTATAGATGAATTTTTAAATTCTTAACATATAATTTGATTTTAAATTTTAAAATTTTATACATATATTTTAAAATTTTAAATCCTATAATTTAATCATCAAACTTTAAATATTTTATATATGTGTCTCATGATTTATGTATTAAAATATATATTTATGATTTAAAATTTAAGTATAAAGTTTTAAAAATTTTAAAAATAAATTATATAATTTAAAATTTTTAAAAATTACTTATATATTTAATTAAATTTATGAATAATATTGTAATTTAATAATTATTTATAATTATAATAGATTTTTGAAATATAGAAATGTTAATTACTGTAATTAACCGTCCGATCTGTATGCTATGTCATCACAAACGAAAATGAAAAATTAACATTCCTTTTTTATTAAATAAAATTAAAAGTGAGAATCGCTCATTTCTTTCGTTGCATCAAATGTCATGTCATTTATCTGACAACACATTTCTGTCATTTTATGTAAATTTAATTGTTAAAGTCACAGCATGTAGGATTAGTCCGATTGAAAATCCAATACGTCATCCACGTAACTTCTTCTACCTGACTTAGATTAAATATTAATTGTTAAAATTTAACCGATTGAAATAGTTAAATTGATTTTCATAATTTAGTTAAACAATGTGATAATAATAATCATTATAATATTAAAGTTAAATATGTATTAATATTATTTATATATATATATATATAATTATTTAAAAATATATTTTAAATAATAAAACATACATTATTTTAAATAATTAGATTGAATTTTATTTTTTTTATTTTTTATTTTATTTAAAAATATATACTAAATAGTTAAAAAATAAAATTAATATCAATATTTTAAATAATATGATATCTTAATAATTATATTAATATTTAATTTTTTATACTTAAATATATTTTTAAATAAATATTAAAATATAAAAAACCTGATAAAATGTAAATAAACTATTAACCGCTTATAACTAACTTATTAACTTCATGTAATCAAATTTAATATATAATAATTATGATTATTAATATAGATTTCTAGTACATCCTTACATTCATTCGTAAATGTAAGGAAAATGTTATTTTTTTACATTAATAGAGTAATGAATTTATCATTATTTATGTGATAAAAATTAATTTAATATATGTGGTGTACTTACCAAATTTCCGGTATCATTCGTTATAAGAGATTTAATAGAATTAAATACAATAAAATGTAAATCAATGGCAGGAGTGGTGCAACATTAGTGAACCGTAGCGATTGTTCGCTCATCTAACCGTACGCTTGCCCAAACCGAACGAGGTTCTTCGATGGAAGAACCTTAATAAAGTATAAGGTCCTCTCACTATTAACCTAATAACAATTCGGGGATTACACCATCAATACGCAGTAAAATAAGTGTGCGAGAAACCAAGGAAAGCATCGAACGTAAAATCCATCTGGAATTCCCAAAGTCCGAAATTTGATCAATGGTAGGAGGTATATTTTTCAATTCAATTTTGTTTCCGCTGCATTTAAATTATGAGTTCATATGGTCTTGCGAATGTTTCCTGATTGAATTGCGACTCTAACATTCGTATCGAGCAATTTGAAAACAACTACGTTTTGCTCGTTTCACGAGAACCGAAATTTCGGGTTTTTTATTTTGATTGCTTTTGATGCATATGGAAATTATAAAGTGTTTCAATATTGATTTTTGAGTGATTCTCAGAAAATTAAACTTGAAAAACAATGAAGAAAATAAATCCAATTTGCCGTGGGTATTTATTTCCTTCATTAATTAACTTTTTGTTTAAAATGAAGTTTTTACTTAAAAATTAAGATCATTTAATCACTCGTAAATTGAATTCGAGAATTTTGATAAAAAGAACGCCGATTTCATCACTAATAGAAATATACTACTTGTGTATCCATTATGGTCAAACCGAGTCAAGTCAATTCATTGTAGAGGTCAAGATGAAGTTTATAAATAAAAATAATAATAAAAAAAAAACATGCTGCCTGGGAGACTTGAACACGGGTCTGGTAGGAAATTTCTAATAATCTCATTCAGTGGGCTGCAACATATATTTGACTTATTTTGTATCAAACTTATATTTATATATATTCAGAGTTTGATTTTTAAACAAAAAAAAAATGCTTTAACTGAGAGTTGAACCCAGAATTCAATGGTGGGAATAAATGAAACTTTCCACTAGCTTATAACTATTTTTTCATTAAATGTAGTATCTGACTTAATTTTAAACATGTATATGTATTTTAATTTATGTTTATCATATGTATAATATTTATTATACATGTTATATTTATTTAAATAATTTTTAGACACATTAAAATTTTATTTAAATACATTATGCTTAAATTATTTGTTTTGTGTATTTATATGTATAAATTTTGCAATTGATTATACATATAAAATTTAGTTAAATAATTTATGCATAATTAAATTATTTTTTTTTAATGACTCTTATTGATTTAATTAGTTCTTATATTATTTAATTTTGCTTGTATAATTTATTGTCATATATGCAATTTAAGATAAATAATATTTGTACATTTGATATTAAATTAATATTGCTTATAGTTTTATGCAATAATTGAGCATAAGAATTTAATTAATATTTAAGTGATTCATATAGTTTGATTAATTAGGGAGTAGCCACATCATCTTTAATTAATTAAAACTATAATAAAGTTTATTTAGGATCACATTTAGAAAATAAATATTAATTGTAATTAAACATATGCGATATAATAAATCTTATCCCACATGAATTTTTATTATATTTTTGTGTGATTAATTAGGATATAATATCAAATTATATTTTCTAATTTACCCACAGGGATTAGGAAAAGGAACATAATTTGATAGTTTTATCGTAAAGTTATGAAGAATTTAATTGAATTAAAACTTTAGCCCACAGGCAAGTTTTATGTCACTAGATTCATATTATTCATGATTTACATTGGTAAATAATGACTATAGTTTAGACCTCAAATTTTAATAAGATATAATCTTTAATCACAGCCTTCAACCCGTAAATTTTTTTGATATTCGTGATATTCCCAATCCTGGAAAGGGATAACTATAAAATTTGGAAGGAAAGAATTCACCTTCAATTAGGGTGGATGGATATTGTTTATGCTATTAGGAAAAACGAACCACCTAAAATTACTCAAACCATTACTCTAGAGAATATCATGCTTTATGAACAATGGGAACGATCTAATCGCCTTAGTATGATGTTCATTAAGACTAAAATCTCTACTGGTATTTCGGTTCTCTGGACATCGATACCAATGTTCAAGACTTGCTAAAGGCCATTGATGATCAATTCGTCACTTCAAATAAGGCTTTAGCAAGCACCCTTATTATGAAGTTCTCTTCTTTAAGACTCACCAAAGGTGAAAGGTGCTACATGAGCACATTATGCAAACGAGGGACATCATGGGCTCAACTTAAGCATCTCGAGGTCAGATGTCGTATCCTTCCTCATGCACTATATCCTTAACACTCTCCCACACTAGTACGGCCATTCAAAATCTCGTATAACACACATAAAGATAAATGGTCAATCAATGAACTAATGACCACGTGTGTTCAAGAGGAAGTGAGGCTTGTTATGGAATTTGGCGAAAAGTGCAATGTTGGCTACAACGCATCAGAAGGAAAATCTCAATACAAGCATAAAGGAAAGGGAATAATTCCACCCGCCGATATTAAGAAATAATCCAAGTGTTTCTTTTGTAAAAGAAGGGACATATGAAGAAGGATTGTATCGATTCCGTAAATGGCTTCGAGAATAAAGGTAATCCAACCTCGTTTGTTTGTTATGAATATAATATGGTTAATGTTAATATTAACACCTGGTGGATTGATTCTCGATCTACAATCCACGTTGCAAATTCAGGGTATGCAAAATCTAAGGAAGCGCGAGTGAAGCGAGCAATACATCTTATCCCAGAATAAGACGGGCTCACATGAGGTCAGTAGGACATGTAGTTTGATTTTAAGTAGAGGTTTTATATTAAAATTAGAAAAGACCTTTTATGTTCCAAGTTTTCTCTAGAAACTTGATTTCAATTTCAAGACTTGTACCTTATGGTTATTCCTTTCACTTTTCTAAACATCTTTCAATTTATTTAATAAATCGATTCGTGTGGGAATGGTATTTTGTCTTATGGTCTTTAATGCATTAATTTACAAAATAATGCCACTCATAACGCTTACGCATGTTCAAGCTAGCATTAAAAGGTGTATCATTGACGATGACTCTTCTACATTATGGCATGAGATTGTGACATATCTCCATAGAAAGAATTAAAAGATTAGTTAAAGATTGTGGTACTTAAGTACTCTAGATTTTATCGATTTTGAGACATGCTATGGACCGCATTAAGGGAAAGCAGACTAACAAGTCAAAGAAAGGTGCCAATAAAAGTTCATACATATTAGAAATCATACATACAGATATATGTTGTCCGCATATGGACATTCAAGGTCAAAAAATATTTTATCACCTTTATTGATGATTTTTCTCGATATATGTATCTCTATATGCTTCATAATAAGAAATAAGCATTCGATGCCTCCAAAAGCTTTAAGGTTGAAGTAGAGAAACAATGTGGAAAGCAAATAAAGATCGTGAGATCAGATGGTGTGGTGAATATTATGGTAGATACACCGAGAATGGACAAGTGCTCCTGTCCGTTTGCTAAATTTCTTCAAGAACATGTGGGATAGTTGCTCAATACACTATGCCACCGGTTCACTGCACTGCAATGGTGTAAAGCAGAAAGAAGAAACCGAACACTATCGACATGGTGCGTAGTATGCTAGCAACTCCAATCTTCCCTAAATCCTCATGTGGATTGAAGCTTTAAAGACGCGTGTATATATTAAACCGAAGTTCCAACCAAAGTCGTCTCAAAGACACCATTTGAATTATGGAAAGGTTGGAAACCGAGTTTGCAACATATGCGCGTCGGGGATGCCCGTCTGGGCGAGGATTTATAATCCATAAGAGAAAAAGCTGGACCCAAGGACCATTAGTGGGTATTTCATTGGATATGCCGAACGGTCTAAAGGTTATAGATTTTATTGTCCATCTCACAACACTAGATTTGTGGAATCAAGAAATGCAAAATTTCTTGAGAATTACTTGATTAGTGGGAGCGATCAATCCAAGGGCATTGGTTCTGAGAAAGATCATTCAGATGCTCAATGTACCACTTCAAGTAATGTTGATGCTAGTTGAACAACATGATCCTGCTCCTTAGGAGAATGTTGATGCAACATTAAGAAGATCTACTAGAGTAAGGAAATCAGCGATTCATAATGATTATGTTGTGTATCTATAAGAATGTGACTATAATGTTGGAGCCGAAAATGATCCTGAAACGTTTTCACAGGCCATGAGTTCTACGATTTTGAACTTATGGTACAATTCCATGAAAGAAGAGATGGATTATATGGCGTCTAACTGAGTTTGGGATCTCATCAAGTTTCGTGATGGCGTAAAAGCTATTGGATGTAAATGGGTCTTCAAGAAAAAGAAAGACTTACAAGGGAACATTGAGAGACATGAGGTAGGACTCGTTGCCAAAGGATTCACTCAAGGGGAGGGAATTGACTACAGAGAGATATACTCTCATGTATCTAAGAAAGATTCACTTTGTGTGATCATGGAATTGGTTGCCCATTTTGATTTGGATATGCATAAAATGGATATGAAAACATCTTTCTTTAATGGTAACATAGAGGAAGAGGTTTATATGAAACAACCTGAAGGATTCTTCTCTAATAATGGTGAGCATTTGGTTTGTAAGCTTAATAAATCCATATATGGATTAAAACAAGCTTCCCGTCAATGGTATTTAAAATTCCATAACGTCATCACTTCATTTAGTTTTGAAGCACACGTCATAGATCAATGTATATACCTCGTAAAAGTTAGGTAGTAAGATTTGTTTCTCGGGTGATATACGTGGATGATATTTTGCTTGGCAGCCCAATGATAGGGGTTTGCTACATGAGGTAAACAATTCCTCTCTAAAAATTTGATATGAAGGATACGTATGGCGCATCTTATGTCATTGGCATTAAGATCCATAGAGATAGACTTCGAGGTGTCTTGTTTGTCTCGCAGAAACCTATATCAATAAAGTTTTAGAGAGATTTCGGATGAAGGATTTTTCACCAAGTGTTGCTCCCATTGTGAAGGGTGATAAGTTCAATTTGGACCAATGCCCAAAGAATGATTTTGAAAGAGAACAAATGAAAACCATTCCATATGCTAAGATGTTGAAGCTCCTAATCGTATCGCTCGTTCCGCACTGCACTGACATTGCATTTGTTGTGGATGTTGTGAGATATCGAGTAATCCAGGCGTGTTGACCATTGGAAAGTCATGCAAAGAAAGTGACGAGGTACCTACAAGGAACCAAGGATTATATGCTCATGTATAGACAAACCGACGAATCGAAGTAATTGGCACATTCCGATGCCGGACTTTTGCTGGCTATATTGATTCACGAAAATCAACATCTGGTTACATTTTCATGCTTGCCGATGGAGTTGTGTCTTGGAGGAGTGCGAAACAGTCATTGACTGCTACTTCCACTATGGAGGCCGAGTTCGTATCATGTTTTGAGGCCACATCGCATGGTGTATGGTTAAAGAGTTTCATTTCTAGGCCATTAAGATTATATTGTGACAACTCAGCTGTTGTATTTATGGCTAAGAACAACAAAAGTGGTAATCGTAGTAAGCACATCGACATTAAGTACTTTGCCATAAGAGAACGTGTTAAGGAAAAGAAAGTGGTCATTGAGCACGTAAGCACTGAGTTGATGATTGCTGATCCTTTGACTAAAGGCATGCCACCAATGAAATTCAAGGATCATGTAGAGAAAATGGGAATTGGTTCCACTTTGTAAATGTATATATACAATTAATTAATGAAACTCTTATATATTGTGATATTTTCTCATATTCATGTGCACCTTAATTTATTTGAGAAAATATATATATTTTATTGGATCAAGAATAAATATAGGATTTATTCATTAAGTTTAGTTACCACATAAAGTATAGTACTTGAGAAACTAAATACATTGTAATACATGGAAGATAATACTCGCTCTGTAGACCTATCGATATGATTCACGTGTTTCGTTACTCAAGAGAATTTCGCTTAACCTTTGCACCAAGTGCGACAATGTAAATCAATGGCAACAGCGGTGCAACATTAGTGAACCGTGGCAACGGTTCGGTTCGCTCGGAATCGCACGCTTGCCTGAACCGAACGAGGTTCTTGATGGAAGAACCTTAATAAAGTATCGGGTCCTCTAACTATTAACTGAATAACAATTCAGATTACACCATCAATACGTAGAGAATAAGTGTGAGAAACCAGTGAAAGCATCGAACAGAAAATCCATTGGAATTCCCGTGTAAGTGCTGAAATTTGATCAATGGCAGGAGGTATGTTTTCAATCCAATTTTGTTTCCGCTGCATTTAAATTATGAGTTCATATGGTTTTATGAATGTTTCTGGATTGAATTGTGACTCTAACATAAAAATGAGAAATATTCAACATTAAAGGCTAAGCTCAAACAAGATGTACTCTGATATCAATTTAATAAGTTTACAACTTGGAATATAACTGGATAAGGAGATATACTCACTGTGTAGAAATAATCATTAAAGGAGATTAAAAAAGCTCAAGTAAAAAGATTTTCAAACATGAGGCATAACACAAGCAGAACATAAGTAAATGAAGCATGTAAAATAGTAATAAACTATTTTTCCAATCTAAGTCTCAATCCTATATGTGTTAGCATATATCAAGACTTAGATTATATGACAACACCATAATCACAAAAACACAATCAGGTAAAAATGTGAACTCATATAGAATTCTTATTTACGTGGTAACACCCTTTGGTTACTACTTGACGACAAAAAATTTACGAAGTAATAAAATAATTACAAATCTAATATAAACAAAACCAAAAATACCTCTGTCAGTTGGGACTTCTATCCAAATTATCTATTGCCTCCCTCACTTGCTATCTCTATAATAACTTGGTTCGACTCACAAACATGACTCTCATTCAAAACAAACACCATCTAATATGGTGTGATTAGATATTGTATATCAATGATGTGTAAAGTATTATACTGCAACCCTTGATAACTACTCACATAGAGACATACTCACAAATTTTTTAAAAATAGTTACTCACACTATTCTACACTCACACAAATGTATCACAATTTGTCTTTTTTTAATGAAAAATATGAGATTTATGAACACAATTATGGTTAATTAATTTATTAATTTAGGAATCTTATGAACTCAATTTTCACCGTGTAATGATATAATATTTTTTTCTAATTATAATATTAATTTAATTATATTATTTAATTTGATTTTTATGCTAATAATTGTTTGGCCAACAATTTATCTATAAAGGCAATTAAATAGATTTGAGAGAATTATTTAATTGTTTATCTTAATTAAATAACATGCATAATTTCTAGGCAGAGATGTATAATTCTTATTTATATGATCCATAATTGATGAACTTAATGAGTAGTATGCAATTTAATTGGCATAAGAGTGTGATTAAATTAATTATTATATGGTGTGTAGTTTGCTTAAGAAAGGAATACATGCTAGGTTAGATTCAATTGATCATGTAATTAATTGATATTATATTAGGGGGATTTTAGTTATTCGCATGTTTAGAAAATTTGGGGATTAAATATTCCTAGATATTTTCTCATATATCTTTTTAGTCACAAAATTTGATTTAATTAATTAATGCTATTTACTTTTAGTTATTTTAATTTTTCTTTCTTAAAATTAAAAACACCAAAAAAAAAATAATTTTTATTATTTTTAGTTTAAAAATTAGTTTCTAAAAAAATAATCTTCGTGGGAATGATCTTTACTTATCATTATATTACTTGTTACGATACATATACTTGCATATTCATTGTACACACAATTTATGTGGCGATCATAGGTCCCACGTTCGAAGCTAGGGAAGGGCAAAAGAGATGCGTCTTAGTTGGTACCAACCTCTATGAATCTGTGGTACTTAAGGACTAGGTCCCAAGTTCGAGGCTTAGGGAAGGCGAAAGGAACTCGTTAACGTATCTCAGATTGAAGATGGAGTCTACGGATCCTCCCACGGTAGAGTACGGGGCCCATGAGTATATCCTAATAGTTATTATAAATAATAAAATTTGCTAAAAATACATAAGTTTAAAATTTAAATTTTATGTATATCGTGTTTTATGTATAACAATAATTCATAAATAAATTTCAATATCAATCTAACCTTATCTTATCCAAAAAAAATTGATTTGCTTGGATTCAAATTTGTTTGGATTGATAATATCATTGGATTAAATTTGGATTGAAAATATTCTAATTTGATCAAATCTAATCGGATTTAGATTAGTGAAAACAAGCAATTTTTAATCTTTGCTCACACCTAGCGCTGACTTTATCCCTTTTGACTAATCAAGGATGATGAGAACCAATTACAAGGTAACGTGAGTACTTGGTGATATTTTCCCCCAATATCAACCTTTAGACCTCATAGGTCTTCTTTGGCGAACTAGGTGGTTTAGCTACTTTATTTGAGTACGACAACACATTTACATCTTAGTAAGGACGTTTTAACTATCTAAGGAATTAGTATCCTTGATCTCTCTATACAATTCCATTCTTGATGTTTAAAAAATTTCAACAACTATTTATAAGTTTCAAATGGATTCCTTGT
The DNA here is from genome assembly GCA_033030585.1 of Hippophae rhamnoides. Classification (NCBI taxonomy): domain Eukaryota; kingdom Viridiplantae; phylum Streptophyta; class Magnoliopsida; order Rosales; family Elaeagnaceae; genus Hippophae; species Hippophae rhamnoides. The sequence goes on from CM065431.1 coordinate 7,901,982, forward strand.
TGAAATGTTATAACTAGTCAAAGTTTTTAATAGAAAAGTCAACACGAGGTTACAAATTTTGACTCTCAAAGCATGATAATGATATGATTATATCCTTAATTATCTCCATTGATTTGGATCCTTAGATCATAGGTTTAATGAATGGTTGATATGAGCTTTTCAACCTATTCTTAGTTCAAGCCTCTATCAGTCCTAGTCACCTCAATTCCATTTAGTGAATCGTTGAAGTATAATATGGTAAAATCTTATGAGATGATCTAATCTCTAAATGACCAAGATCTCTAGATGACCCTTACCTCTAGGTTTAAAAACTCTAAGTAGTTGGATTTCTATTCTTTTCAATGACAAGGATGTATTTGGTGCTCAAGTGGATGTATAAGCAGAACTTCAGAGGAATACTATGTGAAACTACTTGTACAATTTCAATTGTACCAGAAAATCATATGGAATTGTTTGTGTAGCTTTGAAGGAAACATAAGACCAATATTGAGTTCATACCTTATAATCATTAATATTCTTATTCGAAGTAGCACATTATGGTTACTTTCATAAATATGATTGAATGCCTAAATTAAAGATTATCAATGGTTTTAAACTTGCATAGTTTAGTTATCACCTTTTTAAATCTTAATACAATGAATGAGTTAAATCTAGTAAATGAAAATTTTGATTGTTGATAATTGTGTTATGAATTAATGCACAATAAGAAAATGTGAAAAGTTCTAAGTGTATCTAGACTTCTAAAAGTAAAATTAAGAATTCAAGAATTGTTTTAAATTATAAAATTGATTTTCATTCATGATATAATTAACTGAATTATAGGCTAATAATGCAGTTAGTCCCATAATCACGTATCTCTCGTCATTCTCATGTAATTTACTTTATTATTTTATGTTATCTTCACAATCAATCAAAAAAACTCATTTGTTAAATTTAATTTACTTACTAACGAATGAGTAATTAGGAGTAGAAATCATTACCAATCCTCTGTGGGTTCGACACCTACTTCAACTATACTACCAATGACATATTTCTAAGAAAAATAAGGTTTAACTTTTGATATGCTATTTTAGGGTGGGTCAATATGTTCTTTATTATGTCAAGGTGGAAACATAGTTCCATCCCTTCAAGTTTTCCATGTGCTCCAAAAAGATGTTAGTACCATTATAAGTTCCCATGTTGGGCATCTTGAACTTGTAAGAGATTGGAGTAACCATAACTTCTAGCATGAATGAGACTCAATTGAGATAGATAGGTCTGGGGCTCAACATCGGTTCAACCTTTGTTGCACTTTTTTTAGTTGTATAACAAGTCAATTAATAGTTGGATGAAGAATCGTCGATACATTCTTTCAAGGATTCTCCCTTGGATGATTATTGGTCGTTGAGGCTACATGATCAACATAATTTTTTTGGATAGAGGACCCTTGTTTGCAAACCTGGAGATGTTTGTACAGATCATGTTTGGACAAAAAGGTTTATGCTAATCCTAACTAGTCCAAGATGAGTGAACATATGGATAGTGTTTGAGCGTCCATGAATGAACTCTATAGGCCTTGAGATGCTTGTGTAGATTATGTTTGGACAAAAAATTCATATTGGTCCTAACTAATCCATAATGGGTGAACAAAGGGATATTTTCTAGAGGTTAATGGATGAACGTATTTATACTCTATGTGCAGACTCTATCTAGCTGGCCTTAAGGCTTGGTTCTCATCTCAATAGGTTATGTCCTTGGTCGAACTCCATTTGGGTAAGGGTCAAATCCTAAACACTCTAGGCATTAGAAGATGTCGTATAGATGTTCAATAGGATGAGAAGTAGCTTGAGAGCTTATGGTTCTCAGAGGCATTTCAAGATGGCCTGGAGAGTACCAAGGGACTTGTGGCTAGTTTGGCCCCATAATTCCCATTTGAGTGATGGAACTTGTTTATTGTTTCATTCATTTGAAAGATCATATTTTTTCTTTTTAAAGATATTGTAAATATACATCAACGGAAGAGGAGATAATCTTTTTTCCAAATATTATATAGATGCATTAGATGACTGAAGAGTGGACGATCCTTTTTTCTTTAAATTCCATTTGAATTGGATGGGTGGATAATCTTTTGTACACCCATTTCTATATGTGCACCAAAAATTGTTAAAAATACTATCGTTCAATTCATCTTGTCATAAGGATCGAGAAACAATTTTTATTTTTTAAGAACATTTCTAAAAGTGGGTGAACTAGGCCTGAATCAACTTTGGTCTGTCTAGTGAATCGAGTCAATTTTTTCCCTTTTTTTCGCAGCAACTGTTAAGGTTGACTCCCACTTACCATGGCGACACACAGGGGGCAAGTTCAACGTCATTAAGTGATGGTTAGCCACAAAATTTTGGTGTCTAGTTGATTAAAAGATGGGCTTTTCGGTGTGCTTAGATTTTTTCAAGCAATGCACTGATTTCCTAATTCGAACAAGAGCTTCTTAGTCGAGTAGAAAACTTTATATTGGGCCTTGTTTGGGCTACGCTGTTATGGCCGTGCTAGCTAGGTTTTTCTATTTGGTGGTTGAGGAAGTCTAACTTGTTAGATTGTCGATAACGAAGCCACCATTTGGCGGTAATGATCATGGTGTGCTTGCATTCGGCTCATTAACATAAGGATTGCACGTGATGATCTCTTCTAAACTCCATTGGAATTGGTTTCTCTAAACTTGTAAATTGATTTGATGCTTTATCGTTAGAAGCACACAGGTTGATCTTATATAGATCTTGCAAAGTTTCAATTAGGACATGAGTCTATTTTTAAAACTGTAGAACTTTTTATTATGAATGTTGGAGAACACTTATGAATGTCCTACTTAAATATTTGAATTTTTAGCTTGGTAGAACACATTGGTTTCCCACATATGACGTCAAATGTTTATACCGATTTTTGTGAAGAGCAGGTAGGATTGTTCTTCTTGGATCTACGAGATGGAACAACTCGTTTTTGACTTTCAGGGAAGTAGTAGCTTCTGGCCCTCCGATTCTTAAGTCAATAATGATGATTTGATGAATGTAGAAGAGATATAGGTCTCACTCTGTGATGAAGATGAAATAGAGTATTTGTCTGTAGTTTTTTATTATGAGATCCAACTTATGTTTGAATATATACACTAGTGAATATATATAAAGGGTGTACTACTTTAACTTAATATATATCCTTTACCCATATAAATAGACCTAATATAGCATAATAATTATTTTTCTATAATTATCTCTTTATTGATATTATCTCGTGATCATGTTTATCAAATGATTCAGTGTTTATGAGATTGGTCCATAAGGATTTTTAGTGACTATTACCATTCTTTATTTACTACTTAGGATGCATTAAATTACACCCCAGAGTTTGTTTAATAACAAACCATTATTAACGAATGGAATTATCTGATTCATAACTTTTTCTTGCTTGAAGGAAAGGTGGGTTAAGTGTCCTATTCTATAGTCTTGAAACCTTGAGAAAAGTATTTGTTCTAAAGATATATATCTTCACCAAACCTGTGCAAACATCAAATCCATCTGTTCCCTGAAAGTGAATTCCAGAATGTAAAATATGAATAAGAAGACGGATTAGTTGGTCATAAAATCATAAGGGGGAAGCTAGAAAGTATTTTTATTATGTCTTGATCAGTAAGTATTGAGAAACTTAGATTGAAATTTAGATTGATTTTTGAAACATTTCTACCAAAAAAAAAATACATTTAGTAAATTTATAGAGGGAAAGAGCAAAAATGAGGTCAAACCAATTAAAATTGACTTTTACAGCACTCCAATGGCTAAGCTGGGCCGAGTACTACTTTATTTAAAACATATAGTTACCAAATCAACCAAACACAATCATAATATGCCTATATTAGCAACCCTCAATCCCTTCAGTGAATCACTTCACTCTGAAATTTAGCAAAATCCACAATTTGTCTCACAAGAATGGCTGCTTCTGCTATTCCAATAACTACACTTGTAGCTAGCTTTGTCTTTTGTTTGATCAGCAATCTAATCTTCTTTCCTGAGATTGCCATTGCAAACCAACAAAGTGTTACAAGGCACTACAATTTTCATGTATGCTTTTTTCTAATTGCCCTAGGCTCGTTCCTAATGTCAAAACTATAAAAAAGAAATATTTATCATTTTATTAATTATTTTTTTAACTTACTTTTGCAGATAAGAATAAAAAATGTGACAAGATTGTGCCACACAAAGAGCATTTTAACAGTTAATGGTAAACTCCCAGGGCCTCCCATCATTGCTAGAGATGGAGACACCGTAGTTGTTAAAGTTGTCAATCATGCTGAAAACAATGTTAGCATCCATTGGTAAGAAATTCATCAACTTTGACACTTGTGCATAATAAGAGCTCTTGATTATCATGCATCATTTTATGAATTTTTTTGACGAAAATTATTCAAAATATGGTTCATTTTTAGCAAAATTCAAAAATTTATTTGAATTAAGTAAATTTTATGAGGTAGAGTTAAGTAGTGGTGGAACTAGAGTCCTGAACGAGGAGGGGCATCATGTAACATCAAAAGAATGGACTATGATACAAGGGAAGACACTCTATTATATTCTTAAAAAAGATCCCACAAATTTATAAGAGAAAAAAAATACCAAGTGGGGCATGTGTCCCTAGTTTACACACACATCTTTTGGTGTGTATAATTTTCACAAACAGATTTGAAAAGCGAAAAATAACACCACTTGCATATGTGTAGACAAAAACTTGTAGCAGTTGCAAATGTATGTAAAAACTTTATGCAGGTATTTATCATTTACTTGAAAACGAAGATTGTGTTGAACAAAGATATATTGTAACATAAAACTAACTCAAAATAGATCATAAATATTAATATAACTTGATCATATTTTTTAGTTTTTCTTTATTTTATTGTACAAAATTATTGATAATGAGTTTATTATTTTGCGGGCATAAATAGACATAGAATTCGACAACTTCTAACCAATTAGACAGACGGACTATCATATATCACACAATGTCACATCCAAACTGGACAGAGTTATGTATACAACTTCAACTGGACAAAGAGGCACACTTCTTTGACATGCTAATTTCTCATGGCTGAGAGCTACTCTTTATGGACCTATTATTATCCTTCCCAAGTATATTTGGTACTAGCTAATTACCAACAAAAACTTACTAAATTTGCCTATTTCAAGTACTCTGTACCTTAAAAGTTAACATCATTTGCTGGCACATGAATGATCAAATTACGGGTGAGTGGTGGAACGTTGATACAGAAGCAATTATAAGTCAAGCTCTACAAACTGGAGCTGGCCCAAATATCTTTAATGCATACACACTTAATGGACTCCTTGGCCCATTATACAATTGTTCCAAAGGTAGAAGAATTAAGTTGATATCATTTCTCAACTTAATAAAGCAACTCGAAAATAAAGCATAAATGAAAGTTTTTATCCCTCCCTTTTATATGATCTAATTATTCACACATTTTCATTTTTGTTCTCTTAAAAATATATTTTTTTTACATTTATAAAAAACTTATATGTATTGTATTTATTAACATGTCAAAAATATATGATTTTTACGTTATTAAAAAATACATACATTACCTCTTGAGTGGAATTAAAAATAAAACTTCATCTTTCAGAATTTTGGTATGCAATTAAATAAGTTTTTAATTAGGATATATTATTTATTTACTTTTTTTTTTTGGCAGATACATTTAGGCTAAAGGTTAAGATGGACAAAACATACCTTCTACGTTTTATCAATGCTGCACTCAACGAAAATCACTCCTTAACTGTGGTTGAAGCTGATGCTTTATATGTTAAACCTTTCAAAACCAATATAGTTCTTATTGCTCCAGGACAGACCACAAAATGTTCTCCTCAAAACTAAATACTACCACCCAAATGCCAAATTCTTAATGATAGCTAGACCTTATTTCACAGGCCAAGGCACATTTGACAATACAACTGTTGCTGAAAAACTTCCTCTTCTAACCTAAAAACCCTTCCAGTTTTCAAACCAACCCTCCCTGCTATTAATGACACAAAGTTTGCAGCAAATTTTACCCGGAAATTTCGCAGTTTGGCGAGAGAAAAATTCCCAATAAGAGTCCCACAAATTGTTTATAAGAGCTATTTCTTCACAGTAGGACTTGGAAGCATCCCATGTCCTAAAAACCAAACCTGTCAAGGACCTAATGGGACTAAATTTTCTACTTCAGTGAATAATATCTCCTTTGTACTTCCTTCAACAGCTATTTTACAATCCTATTTCTTTAGAAAATCAAATGGGATTTTCACTACAGATTTTCCAAACTCTCCTTTGATTCCTTTTAACTATACTGGCAATCCACCAAATAACTAGTGTGAGCAATGGCACAAAAGTAATTGTGATTCCATTCAACAGAAGTGTTCAAGTAGTGTTGCAGGATACAAGTAATCTTGGTACAGAAAGTCACCCTTTTCATCTTCATGTTTACAATGTCTTTGTTGTTGGTCAAGGCTTTGGAAACTTTGATTATAACAAAGACCCTGCAAAGTTTAATCTTGTTGACCCCGTTGAAAGAAATACTGTTGCTGTTCCTTCAGGTAGATGGGTTGCAATTCGTTTCTTTGCAGATAATCCTGGTATGTACTTGTCATTATAAACTCATATCAGGTCTGTTTGCATTTTCTTTCGATACATTATAAAAGTGCTTATGAACCAAACGATTTTTTTACATAAGTGTTTTCATGGCTCTGAAAGCAATTTGAAACCACTTTTGACAAGAAGCTAGCGCAAGCAAACGAACCCAAGTCCTTTGGATTTGCTTATAATCTTTGTTATCCATTATATTACCATGATTGTGTTATTTGATGAGACAGGAGTTTGGTTTATGCATTGTCATTTTGAAATACATTTGAGTTGGGGATTGAAGATGGCTTGAGTTGTTCTTGATGAAAAACCGGAAGACAAAATATATTTATTTGTGATTTCTAACCCAATCTCAACCTGCAGAAGGGATTAAAATATTATATCTACCCTTAAATTTTACCGAAACATCCAATAAATATCAAAATTATTATGCACGTCAAATTTGACATTTATTACAAATGATTCATAACAGTAAAATCACATTTACTAATTATATTAAATGAGAAACTTAAACATCAATTTTGATATATATAGTAATCAATAAATATAAAAAAATTTAAATATTATAAACTTATTATAGATCACAAATAATATGGTAGGATTTATTTAAATAGTACATTTCAGCTCATAAAACTATATCAAATAAAATTATGATAGATTAATTATACTCATGATATATAAATTGTGTTCATAAAGGATGAGGTACTAAAATGATATATAAATTGTACACTTTAGCCTACTAATTTACATATAATACTTTAGATGTCTACTAAGTTTACAAAGTAGAACATTGGAAGCCTGATGGATCTATAGTGTCATATTTTTAAACTTAATGTACTTCTAAAGTACTATAATTGGTATATCAAAAGTCTATTAAATTTGAAAAATAAGAAATTAAAAGCCTATTAGTTTTAAAAATTAAAATATTAGAAATATTTATAGACTTTTAATGTCATATTTTTCAAACTTTATATTTTTAATGTATTATTTAAAAGTTAGTGGATTTAAATGTCTAATTTATGTAAACTAATGGACTTTTAGGATATTTCTTGTTTGTAAATACATATTAGAAGAGAAATGCTATATATCACAAATTTAGTTTATGTTAAAATGATGTGTTATTTTATAATTGGTAAAAATATTACCTTATTGTCAACACACTTGTAATTTATATCCATTTAAATCACTTAAAATAGATATTCAATTAAAATATGAAAATATGTCGAGTTATATATATATATATATATATATATATATATATATATATTACACATATTAATAATTTAAATTTAATAAATATATAGTAATATTAGTTGAATAATAATAATTATTATTGCTATAAAAAATTTATTTTAAAAATAAAAGAAAAAAGTTTAAATATAATTTTTTTAAGTTGCTTTTATCATAACCTAGTAAAAATTGATTTTTTTATATATAAATGTTTAAAAAGCTACTCTTAAATCAAATAATTAATTAATTTGTAATTTTATTGAAATATATAACAATGATTATTTATTAGTAAATAGTAATTTAATTTATTATTTTAGTAGAAATATATACATAATAATTATTATTTTATGAATAATAGTTGTTACAGTGATACACAATTTAAATATGAGTGATATTCATTTAATAAATAAATCAAATATAATAAAATAATAATGTGAACTTAATATGATAGAGAAAACAATATCGAATTTAATAATCATTTTTATGATTTTTTTGCTTAAAAATAACGTAAATTAAGTGATTATTTTTTAATCGATATAACATAATTTGGACATAAAAAAACATGATTTGTTTAATATAATTATGTTATTAAAATAATAATTCATATTTCATAAGTTAAAACTAATATAAATAAAATTATTAAATATAAATTATATAATTATTATTTATTATAAAAATATTTTGATATAAAATAACTTGGATAACAATCAAAGATTTTTTTTCGGGAGCTTTTGTGTATATATATATATATATACCATTTTCACGTTAGAATGTAACATGTCTGGAACAATTCTTATTTTATAGACTATTTTTTGACTTTTTACAAGCATGTATGGGACAATTCTTATTTTATAACCTTTCATGCTATGATTCTTTTACGAGCGCAACTCAAATCTAAATTGAAATAATAAAAATAAAAGAATATCGATACATAATTCACTTAATTATTTTAAAAATAATATTTAAATTTTATATTTATTTTTATAATAATTTAATCATATTATTATTGAAAAATACCTTACTTTAACTAATAACCATTTTTTTAGGTTTTTACTTAATTCTTTTCACTTCTTTCCGTTACAACTTATTGAATTTACAACCTTCTATATTTAATATAATTAAAAAATAAAAAATTAATTAAAAAAATTAATTTTGTTATTATATAATCACTTTTTAATATTAATATAATTAAATTCACATAAAAATAAATATTGAACTTGAATTTCAATTTTTTGATAAGCAGATAGATATAGATATTTTAAAAATAAAATAAAATCTCAAATCTCTCAACCATTTTATACCTTTCTTACGTAAGTAAGGTTTCTTTACGAAGTTAATATCATAATGAATATAATGATATGATAAAATTTATAAAATTTATGATTATTATTATTTATTAGGTTAATTTTTTGGGATTGAAAATCTTTTTAATGAATTTTAACACGAAATTAAGTATTTTTATATAGAAATGATCATCTTAATCCTATAAATGACATGTTATATTTTGATTGGTGATATCAAATGTAAGTATCAATATATTTTCTTATACTACATAATCCAATTATGAATTAATTTTAATTTATTTATTTTTAATTATATTTAATATGAAAATAATTTATTATATGTATTACTTATCTTTTAGTAAATTAATTAAAAGGAAAATGAAAGTAAAAGATACTCAAAATAATTGATTCTATATAAATAAAATTAAAAAGAAAAATTAAAATACTCATTATTATTGTAATAATTATCTATTTTTACGGAATTCAAAGAGAAAACTAAAAGTCTTATAAATATGTGTTAAATTTTGAATTTATTTTTAAATTATATTTAGTGTAAAATTAATTTATTATCTATATTAATAATTATCTTTTAGTAGAAGAATTAAAAAAAAGAAAAATAAAAACTAAATTATTTGCTTTTTATGGGATATTTGATTTTACGTGAAAAAATTAATGAAATTGACAATAACAAAGAAAATCGAATGACTCGTTAGCATTATAATATTGTCTCTTATTATGAAATTAAAAGAAAAAACCTAAAAATCTCTTAAATATGTGTTAAATTAGTATATTTAAAAAAATTATAATCGATAAAATGTTATTAAAATACTATAAAAGGAAACACTCTCTTTTTACTTGCTTCTAAGGTTACGTTTAGTTCTTATAATGAAAAAAATAATAAGAATTGTAATGGTAATAAAATTGAATGTAAAAAAAATATTACTATTATAGGGTTTGGTTTAACCATCTAAACTGAAAAATGAATCAATATTGTAGTTTTTAGTTTACAACTAGAATGTAATGAAAATACACTATATATTACTTTAATAACTTTATATTTAGTGAAATTTAAATAAAGTTATTTAATAATTATTTTCTCCATCATATAGAATATATTATTAAAAATTATTATTTTTTAAATAATTATTACTTAAATATATTATTTAATCTTAAAACAATTAAAAACAAGAAAAAATATTTTTGATAAATTTTTTCTTCCATATTATTTACAAAATAACAATTAAGTATTAATATATGATAATAATATCTTATTTAATTCACTATATAAACACCGAATATTACATATTACACTGATAATAACACGTGAGTTGCTAGTGTATATAATACTGCATGTAAAGTTATAACAATTAGTTAGCAATCACTAACCGAGATTGGCTGCTTATTAGCATAACAACTATAAATACTAGTGTGGTAACCATTTGCACTTTCATTTTACACATTCCTTCCTAATCTTCATTCACAATTTCTTGAAGTTTAATATGGCATCAGAGTAATAAAGATTCAGTTGAGGGATCCAAAGCTTTCTATCGAGATATGGTGTATTTTTCTCTTACAAACTCACTATTGATCGATCCCTTAAGCAATTGATGAGCGCACACAATCAAGTCTCCAACAACGGTGTCAAAAAATTGATGAGGCACACACAAGATCAATAATACCAATTTTGCGGATATTTTGATTTTATATTTTTAAAACTCTGGCAAGTGTATGGATCATTTTATAGAAAATGATAAGTATATTCTCAAGGTCGATCTAAAGAACGAATATACGTAGTTTTTAATTTATTATTCAAAATCTTAAAAACAAAATTAAATCATAAACATCATGTCACAATATTTTGGTTTGTTTATTTCCTAATCTAATGACATAAAAAATAAACATAGATATGATTCAATAAACAATAATACAATTTTTTATCATTCATAACAGTAGAGTATTTATGGATATAATAATTAAGTTAATTATGCTTACTCATATTATCTATGTTATTAAATATATAAATTAATATTTATTGATTCTCTTTTTTTATATGAATACTACATTTGGTGGGGTTAGATATTCTTTATTAATTAAAAATATCAATTAACACCTATGGGTGGGGTTGATAATTAATTTGGTTAATTAAATTAATTCATTTTTTCTAAGAGATTAAAAAATAAACCATTTAAATACTACATTTTGTGGGATTAGACATTTTAAACTTTATTCAAGGTGTCAAAATTAAACTTAAGAATTTAATTATCTTAGTACTAACTTTCAAGTTTTAAAACCATGACTGAAAATATGTTGTCAATACATTTTCGAATAATAGTTCTTATAAAAACTTTTGAAATAGAGTTTTACTCTAACTACCGGGCAATTGTACCAACAAATAAAAGAGCACAACTTTAAATTAGACTAGATAATTAAACCTTAAAATCTAATTTTCAGATTTAAGTTTGTAATGAAAAATAATATATTTCTCTCTAACATTCTTAATATAAAATCTTGAATAAAAAAAAATATTTTATTTTATAGAGATGTTTTACTTATTTAATATTTTGTAAGCATAACAATGTTATTATTATATCATATTTACAAACAGTCATTCATGTTAAATTTAATCACAGACAAATTAAACAAAACATATGAGAATAAAATATAAAAAATAACTGTAAAAAATCCATTAAAGTTATATCTTAAAAAAATCTTTACGGAATTTGGATGCTAATTTTGTTACTGAAAAACTTTCAAACGGATTTTCATTTTCATTTATTGAATCAAAAACTAAAAATCTATAAAAACATAACTAGTTCTTCCCAAAAAGAGAAGAACTTTAAAACAAAAAACTAAAAAAAAGAAAACTTTCTAGAAAGAGAAAGAGAGAGAGAGAGAGAAAGAGCTCATAAAATTGTGTGTTTTGAATTTGGACACGTTTGGACAAGTTGGCACACATATAGGGCTTGAAAATTTCGATAGGTGGGTGTTAGACGGGTGCCAATTGCATATTGGGCGTGCGCACGGGACTCGACATGAATGGACAGCTGCGCATGCGACTCGGTGCGGATGGGCAGCTACACGCGCGATTTCGACCTTTTTGACTTTTCCTCATTTCTTTTATCCACATATTTGTGATGTATTAACTCTAGTATTTTTATTCAAGTGTTTAAGTTATTTTTGAATGAAAATATCTGAAAAATAATAAAAATATCTTTGATTCTAAAAAGAAAAATTTATATAAAAAAATAATAAAATCATACAAATATATATCTATTTAATAAATTAAAGTACATTAAATCGTGGTAATTTTAGTACTTTTTAAGAATTCATCAATAATGCACAAAATAATGGTGGTGTTTTTTTCTACAAATTTAGAAAATAAGGTTCATCCTAGCAATATTGTAATTCTTGATGCACTTTCCCGGAATGCATCTCCTCTAAATATTGTTTCATTTTTAGTTAAGTTGCACGACAAAAACTATATTTTGTGGCATAAACAACTTCTTTGCTTCATAATGGCCTATAGGTTAAAAGGGTTTGTGGATGGTAGCTTATCAAAACTCTCACCTTTTTCTTGATAATGCATGTACAATTTCTAATTCTTAGTTTGGCACTTAGATATAGTATGAATCTTTAGTAAAGATTTGGATCTATAGTATTATTACTCAAAATATAAAATGTAGTTCTAGTTGACATCTTATCTACAAGAGAACAATGTGTGTCACTTGAAGAAAGATTCAATAATACAACTCAATCCAGAGTAATGAAGTTACAAGGTAAGACTTAAACTTTTTCAAAGAATGATCGATCTATTGCAAATTACTTATTGCATGCCAAAACCATTGCTGACCATCTAGTAACAGCTAGTGAGTTAGTCCTTTAAAGAGAACTTATCTTGTATAGATTGATTGTCCTTGGCCCTCGTTATCTGAAAATTGTGACCACTTTTTATATGACTCAAATAAGACCCTTAGTGAGTGTTTTTAATAATCAACTCGAGACCTTTGAGAGGATGTTATTGGATTTTAAAGGGTCTATTCATGATAGTTTTGTTCAAGCTAATGTGACTTCCTACAATAAAATAGGGAAGTCATAAATATTTCTTAAAGGTTAAGTCATCTTCTCAATCAAATGGTCCTGTTTCTTTGGTACTAACATAGTAATGGAATTTTCATACCTTTTGGAAAAATCAAAGTAATGATCAAAGTTCAAGAAATGCCTTTAGTAACTTTAATTCTGTCAAGAATGTCAAGAAAGACAAACCAATATGTCAAATCTATGAAAAGTTAGGAGATATGGCTAATTCTTACTTCTCCTTAGAGATTTCTTATTGAAAAAGTCCTAAAATTCTGGTGATTAGAATTCCAATGATTTAACTGTTATATCACCTTCTTAGTTTAACTACTTAAACTTGGCTACTCGATTCTGGTGTAAGTAATCACTTTAACTCTTGATGAATGTAATATTCCCAACTCATCTCATTATAATGGTTCAACTGGTGTCCTTGTTGGTAATGGCCATAAATTTCCTATTTCTTGTGTTGGGTCTAATGCCTTACACTCGTCTGACAGTTGTGTTCTTACTATTAATAATTTGTTACATACTCCTTATGCCTTTACCAATTTATTATCTATTCAAAATTTGTGCTTAAATAACGGTATGTTTATTGAGTATCACTTGCATTCATTTTTTTGTTAAGGATATGTCATCCAAAAACATTCTTCCTTAGGGTATAAATAGGAATGGACTCTATAAGGTAGTGGGTGCTGTTGGTGCTACTTCTATATATCATCCTTGTGGTTATGTTGCATCTTCATTTGATGGTGATGCATTTACCTTGCTAACTGTGAGTGACAAATCCATTGCAACTTATACTCAATAGCATAGGAAACTGAATCATCATTTATTTGATACAACTATTAAAGTGTTGTATTCCAATGGAATATTTCTTAAAGGTTTAACAAAGGAATCTATGTTTTACCTATAGTTAAACAATAAAGTCTCATAAACTTCCTTTTATCACCTCTTATGTTACAAGTATGGCAACTTTCTCTTTTCTATACTTAGATTTGTGTACTTCACCTGAACTTTTACAATAATAAGAAATACTTTCTTTCAATAGTAGATGATTATAACAGATTCACTTGGATTTTTCCTTTGAAAACTAAAGATCATACAACACTTACTTTCTTATATTTCAAAGCTATGTCAGAGAAATAATTTGCTAATAATATTAGGGCAATTCAAACAAATGTTGACGCTAAATTTAAGCCACTTGTTTCCATTCTTGAGAAAGAATGAGTAGAGCAAAGATGCACTTGTCCACATATTTTAGAGTAAAATGGAGTTGTATAGATAAGGCATAGATAATTATGGAAAAAGGTCTTGCACTCTTGTTCCAGTGTAAGATTCATATTCAACTTTGGACTTATGCTTTTAAAAACAATGTTTACTTGCTAAATCACCTACCCACCAAGGTTGTACAAGGCAAATCCTCTTATGAGATGTTGTAAGATAAACAATGTGATATGTCTCAATTTCACATTTTTGGTTACTGATGCTTTCCTTGTCTTAGGCTATAGTGGTAAATAGTATGGAAATATATGTTATGATATGACAAATGATGGGTTCTATGTGAGTAGGCATGTAGTGTTCAACGAGTCATATTTTCCTTTTTCTTTTTCCAGCAATTCTAGTGTACCTTTCTTTGAGATTGTCAGTGAGTCCACAATGTCTATTCAGTCTGTTTTACTCTATGTTTCATTTGTTACCCATACACCTGAAATGGGTACATCTCTTTCTCAACCTACATTTTTCCATGCACATGTTCCTATCTCTGATGCATTATTTTCAGAACATGCTTCTACCTCTGAAAATGTTTCTATCTCTGATGCAATTTCTTCAGAACCTACATCTCATTTACCAAGTTATAGTCATACTAGTTTATTGATGTCTTCTTAGCAAAATTTGTCCAACAAATCTTTTGACTCAAATCCAATACAATCTCTTAGTTTGTCATATTCTACATCTCTTGATGATAATACTTCATCTCTTACTCCTATTATACACATTCCATCCTCACACTCAAATCATTTGGAGTTATCTGTTTCAGTTCCTTATAATTTCCTTCCCTTATTAAATGAACAAACCAATGCTCCTTGCATTCATGTTTCTACTTCATCTGGTATTTTTCCTAACACTCACAACATGCTTACTCGATCGAAGACTGGTATCACTAAACCACATTTTTTTGCATTTACAATCCATGGTATGCCTATTCTACCATAGCCTAAATCCTATAAAGAAGCTCTTAAAGTACTGAATGACATCATGCTATACAATTAGAGTTTTAAGGTTTTTGTATAATATAACATAGGAGC
Source organism: Hippophae rhamnoides (assembly GCA_033030585.1). Classification (NCBI taxonomy): domain Eukaryota; kingdom Viridiplantae; phylum Streptophyta; class Magnoliopsida; order Rosales; family Elaeagnaceae; genus Hippophae; species Hippophae rhamnoides. The sequence continues at coordinate 7,917,523 of CM065431.1, forward strand.
TAATGACTTTTCTTGAGGGTAAGAATGCCATTAGTTGAAGGTGAATTTTTAAAGTGATGTTGAAAGTTGATAGGACTTTGGACAAATACAAAGTAAGACTTACTACTAAAGAGTTCTTGCAAATTAAAGAGCTAGATTTCTTTGAAACTTTTTCTCTTGTAGTCAAGCCAACTATCATTAGAATATTTCTTGCTTTTGCTCTTTCAAAGAGATGAAAATTGAGACAAATTGATATTAACAATGCATTCCTCAAAGGGGAGCTCTCTGAGGATGAGTGTATGGTTCAAACCATAGTTTTTGAGCAAGGTTATAGTTTGGTATGAAAATTAAAAAAAGGCTTTAATAACCTCAAACAAGCCCCCCAAGTTTAGTTTTCTAAGCTTAGCATTTGCCTAGTGAAACTTGCTCAAGTTAGATTCTTCCCTTTTTGTTTTAGACATAAATGATAGCTATCTTATTTTATTTGTTTATATGGATGACATTATCCTAACTGGTAACTATTCTACTAGTGTTGATAAGTTCATCTCTAAACTGAATAGCACATTTGCATTGAAAGATTTGGGGCACCTCAATTATTTTATAGGCATTGAGGTAGTCATACCCAAATATGTGCTACATCTCAATTAACAAAAATATGTTCATGAGCTACTCTCTAAGTGTGGTTTTTTTTACTCTAAGAAGTGTGATTACACAAATGGCCATAGGAAAAGGCTTAAGCGATGTTGATAGCACTGTGTTATAATTAGATTATGTTAGCTTCTACAAGAGTATTATGGGTGGGCTCTAATATTGCATCATTACACATCTAGATATCTCATTTGTGGTGAATAAACTGTGTCAATTCATGGCACACCCCACTAAGACATATTAGGCTACTCTTAAGAGATTGATGAGGTACCTTAAAGGCATAAGCTAGCTCTCATGTTTTGGCTTTTTTCTCCTCATATCCTATTCATTTGTCTATATTTAGTGATGTAGATTGGGCTTCTTCTCTGGATGATAGGTGATTTATAGGTGCTTATTGCATATTTTTAGATAATAATCACATCTCTTGACGCATTGGAAAGTAGAATATAGTATCTAGATCTAGCATTGATTCAGAATATCGTGCTATGTTTAGTACCAAGACTAAGCTTTTATGGCTAACGTCATTATTCTTTGAACTACACTTGTCTGTGGCTGCTCCCCTTATACTATTCTACGATGACCCCAATCCATAATGTTTGACAAAGAATCATGTTCATCATGTTAGTACTTAGTATATTGAGATTAACTAACATTTCTTTCGTGATCAAGTGATTCAAAATCAACTAGTGATTGAAGATATTTCATCCCATGATCAAATGGCACACATTCTTACTAAACCTTTGGCTTTTTTATAATTTTCTTACTAAACCTTTGGCTTTTTCATAATTTCATTCTCTTAAGGTCAAAGTTATGGTTCCACTTAAACCATTAGTTTGAAAGAGGGATGTTAGACTAATGATATCATGTGGGTTGTTAGTGCATATAATAGTGCATGTAAAGTTGTTATAGCAGTTAGTTAGGAATTATTAGCTATTTACTATTAGCATAATTAACTATAAATTTTTGTTCGAAATGTATTGTGTAATCATGCATTCAAGTATATAATATTTTTGATAAATATGAAATTAAAGAATTTGTACGATAAACAAAACTTTATTTAATTAATTAATTTTAAAGTTTTTGAAAAAATTAATGAATGTCATTATTATTTTTTTTGGTTATATATGTCTTAGTATATAGTCATTTTGATAAATATAAAATTAAATATTTTGAGCGATAAACAAAACTTTATTTAATTAATAAATTTTAAAATTATAAAAATTATTGAATATCATTTTCATTATTTGTGGTTTTGTAAGTCTTAGTATGAGATTAGTGATTATATATATTTTTTATTTACCTTATTTTAACTCACAAATTTGATTTTAATTTTAGATTATTTGTTTAATGTATTTTTAATTTTTTGAGTCGATAATGTCATAAAATTAAAAAAATAATAAAATTTCATAAATTTAAGACATCAAAATACTAATTAACTATCTATTAAATTTTATATATTAACTATACAATAAATATATCAATAATATTTGATATTCAACGCTAATGGTAAACATCATTAATTGCCTACTTCACTGTGTTTTTATTAAGAAAAACTCTCTCTTCTCTCTTAATTTCTTAATTTCTTAAATTTTTATTGGTAAATTATTGAAGAGAGAGACACAGTGAGAAAATGGGGTAGAAAAGGAGAGAGAATAAGGGTGACACTTAGGTGGCGTTTGGTTCGTGGAATGGAATCGGAATGGAATGGAATGGAAAGGAAACAATTTTGTTTGGTTTGACTACTGAAATCAAGCTCAGAATCAGGATTATAGTGTTTGTTTTGCCACTGGAATAGAATGAAAAAAGGCTGTAAATGACCTTAATACCCCTACATGCTATAAAGTTCAAATAATGTCATTTAATTACTATTTTTTCGTCACACAAAATACATTATTGAAATCATTATTTTTCTAAATAAGTATTACTTAATTAAAAAGAAATATTTTATTAAAATTATTATTTTTCTAAATAGGGTTTAGGGTTTTGAGGTTTGGGATATGTGATTTAGGGTTTAGGGATTTAGGATTTGGGGTTATATTTGTAGGTTAAGGTTTAGGGTTAAAATTATTATTTTTCTAAAACTAGTTTAGGGTTTTAGAATTTTGGATTTAGGGTTTTAAGGTTTAGGGTTTATGGTTTTAGGATTTGGAATTTGGGGTTTAGGGTTTTGGGATTTATGTTTTAGGGTTTGGGGCTTTGGGATTTATGTTTTAAGGTTTAGGATTTAGGGTTTAGAGATTTAGAGATTTAGGGTTTAGGGTTTTAGGGTTTAATGTTTAGGGTTTAGGGATTTGGGGTTTAGGGTTTTAGGATTTGGAATTTGGGGTTTAGGGTTTTGGGATTTATGTTTTAAGGTTTAGGTTTTAGGGTTTAGGGATTTAGGATTTGGGGTTTATAGTTTAGGGGTTTGAGGATTTAGGGTTTAGGATTTAGGGTTTTAGGATTTGGAATTTGGGATTTAGGGTTTAGGGATTTGGGATTTATGTGTTTAGGGTTTTGGGATTTATGTTTTAATGTTTAGGGTTTTAGGGTATAGGATTTTGGGATTTGAGCTTTTGGGTTTAGGGTTTACCGGTTTAGGATTTGGATTTAGGGTTTTGAAATTTTAGGTTTAGGGTTTAGGGTTTTGGAATTTTGGGTTTGAAAATTTGGGATTTGAATTTAAGGTTATATTTTAGGTGAGGGTAAAATTGGAAAAAAAATGTTTAGATGGGAATGGAATAATGATTACCAAAGGTGGGAGAAGGATTGTGATTCCTTCTCTTTTAGTAATCAGATTCTATTCCGTCCTCCATTACGTCCAACCAAACACACAAAAGGTAAGGAATCGATTCTGATTCCATTCCATTCACTCCAACCAAACGTGGGGTTAGTAATCAGATTCCATTCCGTCCTCCATTCCGTCCAACCAAACACACAAAATGGATGGAATCAATTCTGATTCAATTCCATTCCCTCCAACCAAACGTGGGGTTAAACTCTATTTTTTCCTTGTTTTTAAATATTTTTTATTAATAAAATAAATAAATTTTAATCTATCTCTAAAAAAATTCTTAATTTAATTAATTATAATTTTAAATTAGAAGATTAAATCAATTTATTTTAATAATCACAAAATAAAAATAAATAAAAGTTAATTACATAAATCAAATCACTACATGCCCAAAAAGTTTGATATTGATATATAAAGACGATACATATTCCAAATTATTAACATATAATGAAATCTAGCAAAATAATTATAATATATAGTTGAGTTCAAATGATATGTTACTTTTTTCCCTCAATAATTTTTTTCTTTTAATAAAGGCATGTCATTGTTTCACTCATTAGTGATAGAAGTTTAGTTACCATCGACGATGATGTAGTGAGTTGACCATGACCAACAACCACCATGATCTACAATTATGTATAAACGAGTATTATTTTTTTAAAGTAATATATAAATATACATTATTAAAACAGTAATGTATATGTGTATATTGTTCTTGTTAAGTAATTAATGTAAAATTGTACATTATTGTTTGAACATTATGTAAGAAATGGATTTATTGATGATGAATAAACGAATGTTTACAACTTATTTATACAAAAGAAAAGCAAAATTGTAATAATTAAAAATAAACACAATTATGGAGAGGCATGTTCGTAATGAATGACTATCCTTCCCCACCAAGTTGGTGGGCTAGCTTCAACTGGCCTGTGTTGGTTGTCACCAACTTGGATCTCATGTTCTTTAACATTCCCCACTCGAGTTAGAATATATGTTAATTATTCATAACTTGTTAAGTAACTTGAAAACGATGGAAAACTCGGGGATTTGGTAAATATATCTGCTTGGTTGCTCTAATGTAGAAATATGATAAGTTTTGATCATTCCGACTTGAATCTTTTTCTTACTAGATGTGATCGATCTACGTGTTTGGTTCGTTAATGAAACACCGGATTTGATGCAATGTGAAGAGCTTCTTGATTGTCACAATATAACTTGGTTGGTTGAGAGTGTTTGATACCCAAATCATCAAAATATATCGTAACCCAGGTTACTAGCAACACGCCACATTGCCCGTAGAAGCGGTGATTACCTTTGCACTTGATCGTGAGACTATATTTTGTTTCTTAGTCTTCCAAGAAATTAGCGAGTTTCCAAGAAACATACTGATATCCTGTGGTTGATCGTCGTGTATATGCATTTTTCCCCAATCTGCGCATCCAAAAGCATTTAGTTGTAATGAACTAGTTGCTGAGAAAAAGAGACCTTGCCCTGGTGTGTTCTTGACATATCGTAGCACTCGTTGAGTTGCTTCCAAATGTGGTTGTCATGGTTTATCCATATATTGACTGAGAATGTGCACGGCATACACTAAGTCGGGCCTTGTGATGGTCAAGTATATTAATCTCCCAACAAGTCTGTGATAGGATGTGGGATTACTGATGAATTCTCCTTCAACCTTGTTGAGGGATAAATTTTGTTCCATAGGTGAATTGGCAGATTTGGCACCAAGATAACCCATGTCCTCCAATATTTCAAGTGCGTACTTGCGTTGTGAACAATTCCACTTCTTCGGAGCGTGAAACTTCTATGCCCAAAAAATACTTTCATTCAAAGATCTTTAAGCTTGAATTGTCTCGTACGAGATGATTCTTAGTTTCTTCAATGTCTTGTATATTGTTTCCTGTTATGATTATATCATCTACGTAGACAAGAGGCGAGAAGGAATTACCACGAGGTTTGGATGAGCATTGAGTGATCATACTTGGATTGGTTAAAACCTTAGCTTAAGTGTTGTTGATAGCTTGATGAACCAGCGTGAGGCTTGTTTAAGTCCATTACAAAGATTTATGCTTAGCTTACGTACTCGTGTTTCCCCGCTTAAATCCGAATCCAGGTGGAAGGGACATGTAGACATCTTAAATGAAGATCACCGTAGAAAAGCGTTGATGACGTCAAGTTGTCGAAGATGCCAATTTTGAATAAGACGGCGGCAAAGAAGCTAGAAACGGTGACAAGTTTGGCCTCTTTGGTGCAAAAGTTTCTTGGTAGTCAAACCCTTCAATCTGTCTGTATCCTTTGGCCACTAATCGAGCCTTGTCTCGTTCCATAGAGCCATCAGGATTATACTTGATTTTGTAGACCCATTTACAACCAATTGGTTTCTTGTTTGGAGGAAAATGTGGAAGCGTCCAAGTGCCATTAGTTTGAGGGCATCCAGGTTCTTGTTTCATGGCAAGCCGCCATTTTGGATCATTGAAAGCTTGACAAAAGTGGTTGGTTCCACGAGAATGGAAATAGAAGTAGCAAAGGCAAGATGTGCAGGTGATAATTGGTCATAGTAAGTACGTGAGATAAAGAATGAGAAGTACCTTTGTCTTTGGACGATCTTTGAGTGAGGCGAAGGAAGGACCGAGAAAGGTAAGGAAGCTTACACATGATATTTTTGAAGGTAGCTAGGAACATTGGTGGATCGACGAAGCCTATGTGTGGCTGGTGTTGGAGAAGTTATGTGTGGTGGAGAAGTTGATGATGATGTTTACAGAAGATGAATCTTGAAGATGAAGAGTGTACGAGTTGATTGTTGGAAGGACGGTGATGTATGATCAAGTGATATATTTCGATTGGTTGATTGACGAATGTTGGGTATGTCATCATAAGATAGTATCTTCGATGGAGGAAATAGGGTTGGAATGTTGACGGCGGAAGTGAAATAAGGAAATACATGTTCATGAAAGATAACATCACGAGACAACTAAAGTCTTACTTGTTTCGGATTGTAGACACGATAACCTTTGATCCCAGGATGGATACCCAATGAATATGCATTTATGTGATCTAGCATCAAACTTGGTGAGTCGATCATGATGTCTGAGACACAAAACAAAGGGAACCAAAAATGCGAAAATGTTCATACCTGGGAGTTTTGTGAAAAAAGGACTTCAAATGGTGTTTTACCCCGAGAGCAGTGTTGGAGTACAATTTATGAGGTATATGGTACATGTAAGAATGGCATCTCCCCCGGAATTGTTTAGGAAGATTGGCTTGGAAGAGCAATGAGCGGCGACATTGAGAAGATGACGATATTTGCGTTAAGACACCATTTTGTTGAGGGGTAGAACCACAACTAGTTTGATGAAGGATTCCCTTGGTAGAAAACAACTGGGTCATAGAAAATTCTGGTCCATTGTCACTACGAATGATTTTAACTCTGGATGAAAATTGTGTTTCAACAAGATTGATGAAGGTGGTAAGAAATGTGCGTGTATCAAATTTAGCATGTAAGAGATAGGCCCATGTGCATCTTGAGTAGTCATCAACAATAGTGAGAAAATAACGTGCTCCATTAAGTGCTGGAATGTGATAACCACCCCAAATATCGACATGAATCATTTCAAATGGTGTTTTTGTATTGATGGAACTTAAAGGAAATGGATTACGTGTTTGTTTAGCTAATGGACAAATAGAACAATCACTAATAGAACAAAAATGTGTGTTGATGGAAAGAGAAATTACACGCAAACTGTTATTAGATAAATGACCAAGTCATTGATGCCATAGATGAGAGTTGGTGGAAGCAGTGTTTGAAACGGAGAAACATCCAGCCTTTTCAGAAATAGTCAGGTAGTAGAGTCTTGCTTTCTCAGTTCCCATCCCAATCGTCTTCCCTGAGCATTTGTCCTGAACAAAGCACATCATTAGTGAAGGTGACATGAAATAATGAGGTTTGAGTTAGTTTGGCTCTTTGAAACTAAGTTTAATTTGAAAGAGGAACACACAAGACATTATGGAGTATGAAATTATTTGAGAAATGTACGGTGCCAATATGTGTGACACGGGCGAGAATGATCGTGTAAATGTACATGTCGATTAGTGACCGGAATCTTTGGAGCTGTAAGGTTTTGAAGGAACAGGACCATGTGATCAGTTGCCCGCGTATCAAAAATCCAACGGGTTTGAATGGAAAATAGTTGCACGTAATGTGTTACTGAAGAAGTAGTCACTTGACTTGCCATGCTATCTGATTTGGATTGATTGAGAAGTGTAAGGAGCTCTTGATATTGGGGCGGATGTAAGGTTGTGGAATGGTGTCTTTGTGTCGGGCTTGACTTTCTTGAAAGTCAATATGATGAGCTTTGGAAGGGAAGCCATAACTTGTATTTCTCTTATCTTGAATTGCTCCTTTTCTTAGACACATGTTGATGTTATGTCCATTCAAACCACAAAAATTACATTTGAGACGCATTTCGGCGATTTTCAAAATTGTGTCCATTGAGACCACAAAAATCACATTTGAGGTGACTTCGGCAATTCTCGAGAATTATGGCCTATATTATTGCATCGATTGCACTTGAGATGTGGATTCCTTCAGTGGGTAATTTTTGTGAGGATATTGTGGACGACTATCTCTGGCAACAAGTGCGGCGGCTTCGGCATCCTTCCCGTACTTTATGCGTGAGACTGACTCTTTGCTTTTCATCTTGAACAATAAGTGAATATACCTTATTTCTTGTAGGTAATGGTTCCATGAGCAAGATTTGTCCACGTGTCTTGATGTGTAAACATTGTTAAGCCCCGAGAAATTTTATGGTTATTGCTTTTGTTGATATTCTTGTAGTTCCGCCTTAGGCATTTCCTCGCACAATGTGGAAGAGGACATAGTGCATTACGACTATCCCATAAGCTTTTCAATTTTTGTATAGTATTCTCCAATGCTTACACCTTCTTGTATGCAATGCTGGATCTCTTGCTCAATGTGGAATAGGTGCACGTTGTTGGTGTGCAAAAACGTTCCTTTAATTCTTCCCATGCTAACTCATATGCGGTATCACTTATACATGACACTTTCTGCAATTTTGGGTGATATAGTGTTGAAGATCCATCCTTGTGACAAGAATTTTCTGACGAGTCCATTGTTTGATTTCTATTTCAAGGTTTGTTGATGGTCTTTTGATTGTCAGGTCAATAAATCCTTCTTTGTTTTTTATTAGGGCCATGAGCATTGCATGACTCCAAAATGTGATAGTTTTCTTGGTTTAAGGATTGAAATGACAGAACCATGCACGGTTGGTCTGAGTGGTGTAAATATAATGAATGGCTAGTGGTCATAATACCATTTTTGGTAAAGTAGGGTTGGTATTGGTAGTCAAAGACATTATTTGTTGAATAAATTCGAAAGTACGGGATAGGTTTAAGTGTGTTTTAGACAATAATGAATATTTATGAAATAAATAATGGATTGAAATATGCTTTATCTTATAGAAAATGAGTTAAGGATTACGAAGCAGGAAATTTCAGCGAAGAACCGGTCGGAAAGGTGGGTGAAGCAGCGGTTGGAATGGATGAAACGGCGGTACGCAGTGGAACCACGAACCGGATAAAGACCGAATCGGGCCGGACGGACCGGATGAAGGAGCCGGGTGAACGACGTCGTTGCTTCAACAGCGTGCGAACGACGTGTCGTTAGTCGTCTTCCCTCGGCCGGGCAGCACGTGTGTCTCCAGGCCCGCGTGGAACGCCGGTGAGAGTTTAAAACCAGGCGCGTGTGAGCGCGTGAAGAAGTATTTTGGCTTGATTTTAATTGCAGATTGCTCGGATGAATCTGAATAATATGATGGGATGAAATTGAAATTATTTTTTGGATCGAAATTGGTTTTGGAAAAAAACATATTGAAGAAAAATGGAAAAAAATTTCTATGAGCTGAATTTTATGGGAATTGTTTCTTAAGCTCTGATAACATGAAAGAAATGGATTTATTGATGATGAATAAACGAATGTTTACAATCTATTTATACAAAAGAAAAGCAAAATTGTAATAATTAAAAATAAACACAATTATGGAGAGCGTGTTCAATGAATGACCTATCCAAGTATTTGTTGGTGGGCATTGCTTATTTGGTGTGTCGATTGTCACCAGCTGGATCTCATGTTCTTTAACACATTAATTTCTTTATTTTATAAACTAATGACAATTGTACATCAATTTTCTAAAGAATTGTATAGATCGATGGACATTACTTGTAGATGTCAAAGGTAGTCGAAGTCATCAGTTGCTTGTGGCGGTCACTGGTTGTAGTTACTGGTCATAGTATTGGTGGTAACACACTATATTAACGATATTTTTGTATTTTCATAATAAGTTTTATAAAAAAAATGCTATTTTGAAGCTAAAATAGAGTTTGATGTCAAAACCCCTAATTTGATATGGAATGCAAAATATGTATGTTTATCGGCACTTTTTATAAGAGTGCTCGACTCATGGTTAGCAAAATACATATTTTTTTATATAAAAATACTTTAAATGTGTTTGTATAAAATATGAACATATTAAAAATACAAACTATATAAATATAAATATGGTTTGTTTAATTTTTTAAAAATACATTATCAAAAATAAGTTAATAAAATATATATTTTTTAATAAAAATATTAAGAGATTATTTGATTTTTAGTAATAATATTAAATATTATTAATATATTTAATATAAATAATTGAAGATAGATTAGTCGTTGACATTAATCTTGATTTAATTTTAAGGTGATTTATTTATTAATGTTTTGACAAATAAGATTTATTTGACCTATTTTAAATCAAAAATTTGAACTAAATCATTTATCTTAAAATTCATATTTAATGTATTTCTCATTAATAGTTTTATTATCAAATATTTACTTTATATTTTTAAATTCAATTATATTGAAAATTTTATTATTTATTTTTATGAATTTATAAACTAAAATTTTAATATTTCAATAAATTATAAAATGTTATAATTTATATATAGTTGGTAATTATTTTTATTCTATATTATTAGAATATGAAAATAATAATAATAATTTATTGTCAAAGAATGTATTTTTCGTTTATTATTATACAGAAAAAATATGACTCGTGCATAATATTTTTTAACTCAAAAATATGAATAGTTTTCATACGTTTAAAAATTGTTTAAAAAATAATATTTTATATTAATTCATTCATTTCTGTATAATACAAGTATATAATAATACATAAAATTTCTAAGTATAACTCGGCTCTTGCTTGTCGCTGGTTCATATATATATAATATCATTATTTTTTAAAGAAAGTGGCAACTCTACTCTTATGGTATGAAGTATGGGATTTCTTTGAGTTGGTTTAGGAGAAATTAAACAATCTCCGAAACTTAGGATTTGATTTGTTTCATTATACTCTTTTGAGATGAATTTAAAAAATATTCAAGAATGGATATAAAATTAAATTAATCAAAATCGTTTATATTACTCATAAATCATACTGTGAGAGTCAATTTGATCTAATAATTTTATAAGGACGAAAGTTTATTTCATTAATTTTTAAATAATATACTCGAAGTTTAATAAATATAAAAAAGTAAGAAAAATTAATTTTTAAATAATACATTCAAAGTTCAATAAATATGTAAAGTAAGACAAAAAAAAAAAGGTAAAGCAAAACCTACAGTATCTTACCTTACAAACTTATACTATGTAACAATCATTACATTAAAAGTTCGATTTATCTAGACTATTGGCTCTTAGGATATTTTTCCCAATCATATTCTGTGATTTCTGATATAATTATATTATATATTTTTAAAAATAATTATGTTGAAAATTTAGTGTTGAAAACGCTAAGGTCAAAGATATTTCTAAATAAAACAAGTTCTCTCAAAATTGTATTCTTTCTTTTATATATTTTTATTACAATTCTATAGCTATATATAAGTAGATTTATTCATTGATTTATTCTCTAAATTAAGCATTCTTTGATATACTCCTTAAATTAAAGATTCATTAATTTACTCATTGAATTAAAGATTCTTTGATTTACTCCTTGAATTAAAGATTCTTTGATTTACTCATTGAATTAAAGATTCATTAACTTACTCCTTGAATTAAGTAGTTGACACTTCTTAATTTACTCATTGAATTAAGGTTCTTGATTTACTCCTTAAATTAAGGAGTTGACACTCCTTAATTTACTCCTTAAATTACTCCTTAATTTTATCTCCAATACTCCCCCTCAAGCTGGATCCATAAGGTTTATGGATCTAAGCTTGCACATAAGTCGTTGAAACTGATGAGAAGCCAAGGCAGCAAAAGTAAAACTAACAAAAATGCTAATTATGATAGCAAAAAAAATATTGTTGTCGATGTGAGACCTTTCCTTTTACCACAATACTTCCCCTCCACATCGGGCAGGTAGAAGCTACAAGAGAGATTTAATCCATCATTGCCAAGAGCTTGGTTTCAATGTGGGACCTTTTCTTTTACCATAATACTCCTCATCCACATCAAGTAGGTAGAAGCTGTAGGAGAGATTTAATCCATCATTGCCAAGAGCTTGGTTTCAATGTGGGACCTTTTCTTTTACCACAATACTCCTACTCCATATCAAGTAGGTAGAAACTGTAGGAGAGATTTAATCCATCATCGCCAAGAGCTTGATTTCAATGTGGGACCTTTCCTTTTACCACAATACTCATCCTCCACATTAAGTAGGTTGAAACTGTAGGAGAGATTTAATCCATCATCGCCAAGAGCTTGGTTTCAATGTAGAACCTTTCCTTTTACCACAATACTCCCTTTCCACATCAGGTAGGTAGAAGCTGTAGGAGAGATTTAATCCATAATCACCAAGAAATTTGGTTTGAAAAAAATAATTTTGAATAAAAAATTGCTCTAAAAGAGTGTCAAATGCACTTTAAGACATCACAGACTCTATTGTTGAAAGCATATATAAAATTACAAGAGCTACAAGTATATGTTGTATCGGTCAAGGAATAACAATTTTTTCACAAAGATCGACTTGCTCTGATATCATGTTGAAAATTGGTGTAGAAAACGCCAAGGCTAAAGGTCAAGGCCTAAAAGCCTTTCCAAATAAAACAATCTCTCTCAAAATTGTATTCTTTCTTTCATATATTTTCATTACAATTCTATAACTATATATAAGGAGATTTACTCCTTGAATTATTCTTTAAATTAAATATTTCTTGATTTACACCTTGAATTAAGGATTTCTTGTTTTACTCTTTGAATTAAGAATTCCTTGTTTTACTCTTTGAATTAATGATTCCTTGTTTTTCTCCTTGAATTATTCCTTAAATTAAGGATGACAACTCCTTGATTTACTCCTTTAATTAAGGTTCTTGATTTACTCCTTGAATTAATTAGTTGACACTTCTTTATTTACTCATTGAATTAAGGTTCTTGATTTATTCTTTGAATTAAGGTTCTTGATTTATTCTTTGAATTAAGGTTCTTGATTTATTCTTTGAATTAAGGAGTTGACACTACTTAATTTACTCTTTAAATTACTCCTTAATTTTATCTCCAATAATATTGATCTGCCAATAGTTCTAGCTATCCTTATATGTGAGCCAAATTGTGTGGCACCTAAACACAGGGTCACAGGAAGCATCTACTACAATATCCAGATGCAATCACAATCACCACCGAATCCTACACCTCCGCCCAGGCTATTGTTAATCTCAATCACCCATTTTATTGCCCCGCTTGGTAACAAGCTCCAGCTACAGAGCTCAGTTTTTTTTAAATAGAATAATCTATCTCAAAGTTGTATTCTTTCTTTCATTTATTTTCATTAAAATTCTATAGCTATATATAAGAAGATTTACTCATTGAATTATTTTTTGAATTAAACATTCCTTGATTTACTCCTTAAATTAAGGATTGCTTGATTTACTCTTTGAATTAAGGATTGCTTGATTTACTCATTGAATTAAGGATTCATTGTTTTACTAATTGAATTAATGATTCCTTGTTTTTCTCCTTGAATTAAGGATTCCTTGTTTTTCTCCTTGAATTAAGGATTCCTTGTTTTTCTTCTTTATTTACTCATTGAATTAAGGTTCTTGATTTACTCCTTGAATTAATTAGTTGACATTTTTTTAATTTACTCATTGAATTAAGGTTATTGATTTACTCTTTGAATTAAGTAGTTAACACTTTTTTAATTTACTCATTGAATTAAAATTCTTCATTTACTCCTTGAATTAAGGAGTTGACACTCCTTAATTTGCTCAATTTTATCTCCAATACTCTCCCTCAAGCTGGATCCATAAGGTTTAGGGATCTAAGCTTGCACATAAGTCGTTGAAACTGATAAGAAGCCAATGCAACAAAAGTAAAACTAACAAAAATGCTAATTACGATAGCAAAAAAAAATATTATTGTCGATATGGGACCTTTCCTTTTACCGCAATAGTTCCCCTCAATATTCCGACTTTTAAACAACTCAGATTGGGTCTCCTAATTTATCTCTATTTACAAAGTGATCATCTAAATGGTAAGTATCATGCTCCCACTTGGGAGATTTTAAGTGTTCAAAAAACACATACAATCTGATCTAAATTATTTTTGAAAAATTATAAAAAAATAATGTCTCTAAAATTTATTCAAACATAACACACTAATATCAATTAGATGGGATCAACATTCAACGAATTGAAATTATTGTAATTCAATTTGAACGATATTTAAAATAAGATAATGCATAAGATTTTTTAATAAAAAAATGTATAAGATAAACAATAATGTTATTTTCGTAACTATAAATTTTAAATGTATTATTTTTATTATTTTTAAAGATAAACTAATAAAACTACTACTAATTTTTTATGATTTATCAAAACATGTCACATATTTTTTTATTATGATAAAAGTACCATTAATCTCTTAATAAATGTTATAGAAATACATTTACCATCATTTCATCTTAACATTTTTTTTATTAAATAAACTTAACGTGATCAAGAAACTTTAATGATGTGTCTAAAAATCTACTAGTTATATCGGTAATTAGGATTCTATTGACAAAAGAAATTTACCTCCATTGTCTAAATAACAAGATATTTTTTAACACTTATAAAAAATTAATAATATATTTATAGCATTTAAAAATTAAACAATAAATTTCAATTATAATAATAATTTTGACATTTTCTTTATTTTTAATAATTTGATTGGTAATTTGAATTTCAACCAATTCATTATAGATTTGATTAGTTTTAATAACTAAAATCAACCATAATAAACTATCTCAATTTATTTATATTTTATTATAAAATAATAATAAATATTACTTATTTTAATTAAATAAATGTATTGTATTTTTTTTTCTTAATAGAGATGAATATTTTAATTACAGATAATTAAATTATAGTTATCTAAAAAAGTTAGATATATTTTTCAAAAATAATTGTAACCGATAAAAGACGAAACATGGATAGTTATTGCATTATCAAAACTATGATTAATTAAAATAGAACATAAATTATTATATATATATATATTCATAATAAAACAAATAATACTTAATAATTGGATTGAATTTTTTAATTTTTATTTTTATTTTTTAATTTTACTTATAAACATGTGATAAATAGTTAAAAAATTAAAAATAAATGTCAATATTTTAAATAGAGAAAAATACCATATAAGTGTCATAAATTAAGTTATTTGTATCATTTAATCTCTTAGATTAAAAATGATATAATTGAATTCATTAGATTTGTAAAAATGATTAATTAATGATAAATTATATTATTTTAATAATTTTTTTTGAAAATATTATTATTATTTTATGAAGTAATTAAACGCAATTAAAATAAGAATCTTTAAAAATTATAAAGTTATAATTAATATGAAAAATATTGATAAAATATTAATTTTTAATATTTGTTAATTAACAATATTTTATTTTAATGTTTTATTAATTTTAAATTTTTAATGAAAATTAAAATATATATTTAATAATTTTTTATTTGAATTTCTTGTCGTACATATTTTTCTTAAATGATTTCATATTAAATATCAATTTTATTTTTATTAAAAATTTATATTTTAATCATATTGTAATTACTTAAAAAAATAATATTTAAATAAAAATTTTAATTAAATAAAAATAATAATATCTATTTATCATAGATAATTATTATCTTAATATACTAAAAATTAATATTTAATAATTATAATTATTATCATAATCATCACACATATCCAACGCAAATTCTTAATCATTTCACTTTTCAAATCCTTAACTCTGTAACTTCAACTTTTCTCCCTTTCCCTCTCCCTATCACCTCTTCTCAATTATTTCTTTTGCACGTGCACGTGCACGTGGTTAATTTAAAGTGGAATAAAATGCTTATGATTAAAACTAAATCAATATATATATATATATTTATGTCATTTGTATACTAAAAGAGTGCAAGTTTAAAATCTGTCGATGCATATGTACGTGTGAATGTAAATGTGTAATATTTTTTATTTTTTAATAAAAATAAAAACTTAAACGAATTAATTAAAAAAACAATCTTACAACCCAATTAAAATCAATAAAAACGGTTAATTGTTTTATGGATTCAAAATCAACAATCATTTTTTAGTATTTGACTCTAAGCTTCACTCATAATTGAAAAATATACTACGAAACGTTGACTTTTAAGCAACAAAAAAAACTTGATACCTTATTAATAATATATATAATAAAATATTAAAATTAAAATATATAAATTAAATTTTTATCTTATCGATAACTTTTTAACTTAAAAATTTTTAGATTAAAATATATTATTAAAATAATATAATAATAATCTTTTCATTTCTTTTAAAATACACTCTAATTCAATTTCATTTTTAAAATTCAGGATTTAAACATATACTTACGTATATGATATAAGTTAATACTAATTATGTTATTAAGATGATT
This sequence comes from Hippophae rhamnoides, assembly GCA_033030585.1. Taxonomy (NCBI): domain Eukaryota; kingdom Viridiplantae; phylum Streptophyta; class Magnoliopsida; order Rosales; family Elaeagnaceae; genus Hippophae; species Hippophae rhamnoides. The sequence continues at coordinate 7,933,879 of CM065431.1, forward strand.
TAATACTTTAATAATACTCATATTTAATAAATAATAATATACTAGTAGTAACTATATTTTAATTTAATTATATTAATAGTCCAAAATTAATATTTAATTATAAATTTTAACATATATCACACATTAGTAAAAATTTTAAACTAAACTCATTTTTAAAATTGTTTTTCCCAAGTGAATTACCCTATCATTCTTCAACCCATTATTTCTTTTGTAACTTTTTATATGAACATTATGTCATATGATTTTATTATGTAATATCAAAATATTATAATTTTGTCATTCATGTAACATATCATATAGATCTCATCTGATTTATTAAGTTATTATCTTTGTTACTTAGTATGTTTTATGTTGATTCTCAATTTCTTTCTTGCTCTTTAGTGTTCATCTTTTTACATGTTCTTATTCATCTTTTATTTTAGTTGTCTTTTTAAGAAAACTAATGTGTATTTTTCAAACTTAGGTACTTGAGCGTTGTTTTACATTTTCTCCATACTTGTTGCATTTTGTGGTTTATCATGTACATTTTTATGTCATAGATTATTTATTTGCTTTTAAAACTTTCAACTTATATGCATTGTTATGAATAAATTATTGTGTTTAGTAAAATTCTTATTAATTTAGGTTGTTTATTCTTTTTAACCATGTCTCTTGTTTATGATTTGGAACTTGAGTCTTCTTATCTACATACATGTTTATTATCAAATAAAAACACTAAATTTTTATCGTAAATTCATCTATTTTTCCTTTGCTTTTTCTCGTAAAATCATAATTTTTAAAATGATTTGATTTTTTAAGGGTTTTTTTAAGATTCTTTTTCATTTTTTTGTTATTTCGTTTCGTAGTTGTAACTATTTTTTGGGTTAATAATAATGAATTATTTTTATTCTTTAATTATTTTAAAGATAAATTTATTGTTAATCTTTTGTACATGTATGCTGAGCATGTTAAATTTTAATCTTACACTATTAATGTATTTAAAATTAAATATATAAATTATTATATAAATATAAAAATATGTTATAAATTAAGTATACTTTTAAAATATTAAACATAATAAATATATCTTACTATGGTGCTTTTGGTTAAAGATTTTACTAATACACTAAGTTTTTTTTTCGTATCACGTATTAATTCGATTTTCAATTTTTAAGCAACAAATAAAGTCGTTTGTTTTTTAAAAAAGAAAAGAAAAGAAAAGAAGAAGTGTGATTTCGATTTCGGTTCAAACCAAATAACAATGTATCATCATTTTTGAAAGATGATATTTTTAGAAGAATAAATAAAATACCAATTTTAAAAAATTATAATTTAATTTTCAAATATTTTTAAATATAAATTTTTTTGTTATGATATTAATAAAAATACCTCTGAAGCACCTAATGTTTTTAGAAAATAATATTGTTATAATAATTGTTATTATTATTATAATAAAAATATATAAAATATTATTTTATTTATAATATTAATTTCATCTTAACGTTATTATTGAATAAAATTTTCATTAGTAATTTACTTATAACAATAATAGTTTATATTGTAATAATATTACTATAATTTTTAAAATGTATACTTATATTATATTTTTTTTCTTCGGTATCTTAAATTTTTAAAAAGATATTTATAGGTTTTTATATCTTCAAAATATTAATTTAATAGCAAATTTTTTCGATAAAAATATTAATAATGAAATTAAATAATTCTTTAAGTTATAAATTTATTTGTCAAGTACAGTTAAAAAATTAAAAAATAATTACAAACATTATTAAGTAGATTGTTTTATAAAAATAATGAATTTATATGATAGTTAACTATTTTAATAATAGTTTATAGACTTATTTTTGTTAATTTTATTTTCTAATATAATATATTTAAGTGAAAAGTTTGATAAATCAACTTACATATCATTTATTATAAATCATCCACAAATCATAAAATTAGAAATAAAAAATTATACTTCTTTAATTTTTTATAAATAAATAAACAACAATCAAACTTACTTGCAACTTGGAGTAGCCCTTCACATACACTCCCTTATAATGCGAGGACGTTATGTTTTGAGGTTTTTTTTTTTTTGGCAAAAGATAATTTTATCTTTATAATTAAAAGGATATGAAACTTAAGTATATATTTTTCTGATATTAAAGGGCTTCAGATGATAATTACAGTATACCTATTTTGATTTTTTGTTTGTTTGTTAATTTGTCTTAATTAAGCTTTGTCCAAAGTTATTGGTGGATTTCGTTTATGTTTTAAAATAAGAATATAATTTAAAATTTTTAAATTTTGAGTCTGTGTTTGTTACTAAATTCAAAAACTATTTTAAAGATATTAGTTAGTTTATATTTGAAAAAAAATTAGAAAACATTAAAAAAAATATTTTGATCTATTAGTATATATAGAAAAATGTCATATAAGTCTCTTAAATTATTTCATTTGTGTAGTTTAATTTCTTAGATAAATGATGTTATTTAGTTCCTTAGATCTACAAAAACAATTAATTAATAACAAATTATATAGTTTTATTGATGGTAAAGTCACAATTAATATAAAAAATCATTTTTAATATTTATTAATTTTCACTATTTTATTTTAATGTTTTATTAATTTTTTAATTATTATTAAAAATTAAAATATATATTTAAATAACTTTTATTTGAATTTTATTATTGTTGATTTTTTCTTAAAATTTTTTCATATTAAATTTTACTTTTATCATTATTAAAAACTCATATTTTAATCACATTTTAATAACTTGATAGAAAATAATAATATTTTAATAAAAAAATTATTAAAATAATTTTAAAAAATTAAGAGATTATATGACATCGTTTTTAATTTAATAGATTAAAATGTATAAATAATTGCATGTAAGAATGCATCTCACCTTAGTGTGTATATATAATAATAATAATAATAATAATAATTATTATTATTATTATATATATATTAAAAAAATTTCAAAAAATATTTGATTTATTTAATATTTACTAAATCTATTTTTACTAAAATAAATGGTTGGTAGAAAATAGCTTTTTTTTTCTTCCTTTTTCTTAAAGTTGCATATTGTTGCAAGTAGCTATTTTATTTTTATTTTTTCAAAACTAATGCTAAAATTAAAATTTATAATGTTTTATTATTTATATGTATTTTATATTATCTGATTTGTTATTAATGTTAATATCTAATCTTTATGCTATTTTTTCATTCTTACAAAAGAAAAAATTATTTATTTTATATTTATACTAGAGATTTTGTAATATCTTTTTTTAATATTTTTATTTTAAATAATATGCCATCTAGTAACTCCATATTTTTGGGAAATAGTTTTTATAATTAACTCACCTGAGTTAATAGTAGGTTAAATTTATTAAAAAAAATATTTCATACTTTTTTATTAAATGTGTTGAGAATCAATAGGTAATGGTTAAAATAAAACTGTTTATTTATTTATTTATACAAAGAAAAAAATAAATGGTTATAAATTCTATTTATTTAATCATATTTATAAATTACTTTAATTCTTTTCCTTTTGAGCCGTATTTTTTTACTAAAATATTTTCATTGAACTCAAAATTAAGTAAAAAAAAAAAATTAACGATCATGTTCTTTTATTTTTAAAAACGAAGGATGTATTTATATATGAATGAATTTATACGTGAAAGAAATGGTATAGTAAAATTATAGTTATGGATAGTAAAAAAAATATGGGGATAAATCAAGCAATTGGAGCATGATACTTCCATTTTTAATAAGACAGCTAGAAACATAAAAGTAATTTAATGTGTCTCTCCATGAGTTTTATAAATCATACATGTAAGGGTATAATCTATAATTTGACAACAAAAGCAATAAAAATAGTCACATTATGGGATATAATTGATTAGTTTTCAAAATTTAAAGTTGGTTCATTAGAATTATATAAATCAATACCTAAATGTGATCTATAAATAAGTCTAATTTTATTATATATAGAAATAAAAATAAATTAATATTTTAATGTTTGATGGAAATAAATTATCAAACTAGCTCTTATGATGCCATGTTCTTAAAAATATGACATAAATGAAAAAAATACATATAAGTGATAAAACTTATGTTATTTTTAATCTTTATGATCTATGTTATTAGGGTATTTCATTTTCTTTAATAAATATTTAAAGTATCAATCCGTTAATAACATTGATTTAAAATTAATAATATGTTTGGTTGGATGAAATTGAATCAGAATTAATTTCTTTTATTTTTGTGTTTGGTTGAACTGAAAAATGAGAATCGAATCGAATCGAATCGATTCCTATAGGAGAAGAAATTAGAATTCATTCTCCTTCTTAAGAAATCAGGAATTTTGATTTCATTTTCATCTAAATTTTATTTTTTTAATTTTACCTAAATCCTAAATATAACCATAAAACCCAAATTCCTAAACCTTAAATACCAAATTCTAAAACCCTAAATCCTAAATCTCAAAACCCTATTTAGAAAAATAATAATTTTAACCCTAAACCTTAACCCACGAATATAACACAAAACCCTAAACCATATTTAAAAAATATAATAAATTTAATCATAAACCTTAACCCACAAATATAATCCTAAACCCAAAATCCAAAATCCCAAATCTCAAAACCATAAACCCTAAACCTTATTTAGAAAAATAATAATTTTAACCCTAAATCTTAACCCACAAATATAACCATAAACCCTATTTAGAAAAATAATAATTTTAACCATAAACCTTAACCTATAAATATAACACTAAACTTTAAATCCCAAATCCTAAATCCCTAAACCCTAAATTCCAAATCCCAAACCTCAAAACGCTAAACCTTATTTAGAAAAATAATAATTTTAATAATATATTTTCTTTTAAGTAATAATTATTTAAAAAAATAATGATTTCAATAATATATTTTGTCTGACGAAAAAATAAAAATTAAATGATATTATTTAATTTTTACTGAATATAAAGGTATTAAGGTAATATACAATGTTTTTCGTTTCATTTCAATTGTAAACCAAAAACTATAATATTGATTTCTTCTTTGATTCCGGTGGTAAAATCAAACAAAAATGTTTCCTTTTCATTCGATTATATTTCAATTTCGATTTCAATTTTATTTCGTGAACCAAACGCCACTTAATAGTTTTAAAAATAAAGATATTTTGAAGATATTACTCAAAACTTATATTTAAGAATATTTTTATCAAACAAATATGTTATTTTTTATTTTTATAAAAATAAAAAATATCTGTTCTCAAATCATATACCAAACAAAACTAAGTGAACATGGTTGCTTTGTAGCGTTTAATAAATTGCCAAAGTCTTTGCAAGTTAAAATTGAGATTCATTTTTACGAATCAAGTCAAAATTGAAATTTTTGATTGGTTTATACGTGAAAATTTATTTAAATAATATCTTTTAAAATTTTAATAATATAAAATAATTTATTTGAATATTGTTATATTTAATAGTTTAATTTAAAAGATATTTAATTAAATATATTAATATAAAAAAAGTAATTAAATTTTTTAACAATAAAAACATATAATTTAGATACAATGTTGTTATTTTATAATTATAAATTTTAGGTATAATAATTTTTAAAATTTTAAATATTATATTTTGTGTTTTTTTCACGTAATTTATTAATCGAGCTGAGATGATACTGACATTCTCCAGAAATGTAGGAAAACCTATTAACAAAGAGCAGGACTACATCATGAATAATTATCTTCTCAAGTCTAAGATCATAGATTTATTCATTATTTTTTTAAAAATATTTTTTATTAATTAAATATTTTTTTAAAAAAATTTATTAATTATTAATTTCATTAATTTATAACAATACATCATGAATAATTTCTCAACTCCCATTATTTAAGATTCGTGGGTACACTATGTCCCTACCTAACTTCAACATTGTTCAGTTAGTCAAATATTGTTACAAGGTTTTAAAAGACATGACCCTATCTTCATTACTTTGTTACCCCACCAACCTTCTTTGATTTGAATGCGTTTCAATTCTTAAACCAACCACACCTTCTTCTTTTTTTGTCCTTGAAGATGCAAGATTAACTATGCATAAAGTGTTAGATAAAAAATTTATATATTATGTAATCATACGTTAAAAAAAATATGTTTATTATTTTAAATAATAATCATATGTTATATTATTTTTATTGTATAATAAGTTAATGTAAATAACATATATATATTTAAAAAAAAAGAATGGAATCAATTTATGACGAAGAGACCTAAGTTAACAAATGGTCGGTGTTGATTTTTGTAATTTAACATTTTTTTTCATTTTCCCTTTAGCTATAGGTGTTTTTTTTTTAATCTTTTGCTAATAACTTTCACTATGCCTACTTTTATAAAGTTTTCACTTGATGTGCATTACATAATATAAAGTGTGTGGGTCATACAAATAATATAATATTAATTTAAATTATGATTCATTTTATTGTCTATGTTTTCCTATTTTTATCATAATAATATTAATGATGTTAATTATTTATAAAATATTTAAGATTTAAATATCATATATATAAATAGTATAGTTATAAAAAAAATAACAATAAGAACATCTCAAGTTATTTTTAGATAAAAAAAGTCACTCTCTATTTTAAGTTATTTTACCTAATTTTTCATTATTATACAAAGATAAGAGATATTTTAACAATAATTTTCATTATTGTTACAGTTTATTCATAATATTTAACTATTAAAACTAAGGACAAAGCAGTCAATATCAATTTTTTTCTCAATTATTACATTTTTTACCATTTCTCTCATTTATCATTGTTTTCTTAATAATTATATTGCTATTATTTGATCATTTTATTTCTTTCAAAGTAACTACTTTATCTTTATAATCTTTTTGAATTTGTTTAAATTAACTCGATATTCTTTTAGAGTACACAAATATTAAGAAATAGGAGATAAATCATGTGTATGTGTTATTTTTTCTTTTGTTTAAAAAAGTGTTCTTTTTTTTCTTAATTAGAAAAAAATCTATATATTATCTTTGAGCATGTTATTTATTTATTCTAAATTTTTCATTTTTTTAAGGGTCTTTCTTAGTAATTTTTGCATTTAATTTTTTACAAGAAAAAAAATACATATACTTAATTTCATGGAAAGAAAAAATCAGAAGAAATTGTGAATAATAATAACAATAGACTATACAAAAATGATATAAAAGACAAAATAATAGGAGGGAATACGATAACAGAAAGAAAAAATTGATATTGATTATTTTATCCTTAATTTAATAATTAAATATTATATTAATATTTAAAAAGTAATTAATCTATTACATTTTTAATAAATAAGTTATTTATATATTATTTATGAAAGTAATTTGGTTAAAATATTATATTAATATAAATATAGTAATTTTTGAATTAATAATAACTATAGTATTATTTTTTTTAAAATAAAATTATTTTCAAAATATTTCGATTTTTTTGTTTAAAAAAATGTTTTGGAGATAATTAGAAAATTTAATTTGTTTTCAGTGCGTTATGAACTGACATGATAGAACTTGTACTTTACATCTTTTGATACAGAAACATTTAAAGTAAAGCTTCTATAATTACAAACAGAGATTCTATCATTCGTACAATGATCTGCTTTAAATTACTCCTAATCCTTTCCACACATTATGAATTCACCGTTCGTATCAACTTTAATTCTTAATTTTTGATTTTTTTTAAATAATTTTATGATTAAATATAATTAATAATAATTTTTTATTTTAATATTTATATTTTTAAAAAATTACTATTTAATTATAGGATATTCATGAATTTTCAAAAATATAATAATGTAATCAATTTATAATTCTAATTTTTTATTCTCACCCAAATTTTTTTTATAAAATAAATAAATTCTTATAATTTTTGTATACATAAATATTAGAAAAAAAACTTAAAATTGATATATAATAATAATTTTTTAAAGATTTTGAAAAAAGAGTTATAAACAACTTTGGGTATTTTTGATTTGCTTACTTGAAAACCATATAATATAAATTGTTATAAATTACATTAACAGCTATTTTTATAAAAATAATTATTTTTATATTTTTGTACGTAATTAGCATTCTAAAAGAAAAAATAAAAATAAGCTAAAGTTCAATTTGAAACTATTCTAAAAACACATATAAGTCGATAAAATACTTGGAAAATACTTCAATTACTGGCTTCTTCTTTTTCTTTTAAGTTCTCATTATTTCTAAAACTAAACCCAGACTATTATTTACTAATAATAATTGGATCCGATAATAATTAATTAATTAAATAATATATATATATATATATATTATTGTGTAATAATAACAATTCAAAGCATCACAATATTATAGGTGATCAATTCCATAACCTTACATACATACAAATGATGACTTTGATTAGAAAAATTGAAGGCTGTACAAATATAATATGTCTGTAAATGAAATTTTATATTAGTGCTTAAAAAAATAAATACAGAAGCACTGAATATTTGATAAGTGTAATTTATATGAGGAGAAAAGAATATAAATTACACAATTACGCCTCCAAATCAGGAAAATAAAGTAGAAAATAAGAATCCAAGCTCAACGTTAATCATTTATTTAAAATGATTTTTTTTTAATGAAGATAATTCTTTTAACGTTACTGGCAAGAAGTTTTTTTTAACGTTAACTCCAAAGTAAATAAATTATAATTAAGAAGAAGAAACACGTTGGAGTGGATTTTGAATAGTCAATGAAGTTTTGACATATACAAAGGAAAAAAAAAGAGCTTTCACTTTTGTGAATGAAGAAGGCACACTGACACACCACGTGAAAGATAGAGCTCATATCATACTTCCAATGTTTGTTTCATCCACGCGCTTCTATTTTTCTCTTAAATTCTCTTACAGTTTCTTCTTCTTAGTTTTGTTTTTTTTTTCTCTTCGTACTCCCTTCTAATTCTCTTCTCACTGCAGAAGCTCGTGAGAGGTTCATTTTCCTCTCAGATCTGTTTCTTCAGGGCAAAGGTAAAGTTTTTATCTTTCTCTTTTTTTCTTTGTTGGGTATTTTGTTTGTAATTTATTTTGTGTTATTTCAATTCTGTTTTTCACTTTTTTGCGTTTTCTTCTGTACGAGTCATTTGGTTTTAGCTCATTTTTGAGTTCCTGGCATCTTCATTGTTGCTACTTTATACTCTATTGGGTGTAATTGTAAATTTTTTCATTTACGGTTGGTTTTGGTGCTCATTTCCTCTCAAAGTTTATGCTCTTTTTGTTACCGGCATTGTGGTTAATTTCTTACCTAATTTCCTCAATGTGGTTACATGAAAAAATTGTTTTGGGTTATCAATATGAAATTACTTTGAATTGTTGTCAATATGAAAATCTCTGCTGGGCATGTGAGTTTTTATCTGTTGGTACATTTTCGTTTTTTGTATTTTAGTGATTTTGTCTCTAAAGTTCAAACCTTTTATGTAATTTTGCTAGGTTTGGGATTTTGTAAACTCTAGTTGAAACATTTTATTATTTTAGTGAAACATTTTTGGTGGTTAGTTAGTTGACTATTGTTTTTCCTACAATTATTTTTGGCAGGAAATGGGTTACATCTCCAGAAAAATGTTTCCTGCATGTGAGAGCATGTGTGTTTGCTGTCCCAGTTTGAGGTCAAGTTCACGGAGACCAGTGAAGCGCTACAAGAAACTGCTTGCAGAAATTTTTCCCAAGTCTCCTGTATTTTACCATTCTTTTACTTTTCAATTTGGTGGGTAAATTGTGTTTTATGTTCCAACTTATTGGACCGGTTGCAAATTTGCCCTCAACCTCTCATTTATTAAAAAAAGTTCCCAATTTAAAATGGTTTTTGTTGCATTTAAGGAATTCCAACTAATTTTTGTCCATTTTGTTAACAAATATAGCAGAAAATAACTTGTCATTTTCGGTTTGATTTGTTGACAAAATAGACGTAAGTAATTAAGTGTAATATGACTAATAGAGGTTGGGGGCAAATTTGCAACCCACCTATATATCTGGGGACATAAGACATAATATGTAATGGTTTGGCATCACAAATTTGTGGCTTTTGTGTTAGTTTTGTTAACTAATATTCATGAACTCTGGCACTGTAAAATTTGACCTCCTCCTTGTTATGGAAAAGTCTGTACATCACACATTTTGTGATGTGTCTCAAACTATGTGGTATGGTGTGATTGGATATTATAGTTGGGCCTATAAAATTGTATTTAATGAGATTCTTACATGTCAGTCATGATTGCAATATCTAATATGCTCCTTATTATGTCACATGGGAGATGATTGTGGTACATGAATCTTTTACGTGTGGATAACTTACAGATAGTCTTACTAGACAATAATGCCAAAGAAAGAAAAAAAATCCCAATTTATATTAATTCTTGGTGTTAATTAACATGAAGTTGTATTTTTTAAATGATTCTAACCTTTAGTTTTAGTATCAGAGCTCTAAGGTATCATAGAAAGGATATCATAGAAAGGACAGCTACTAGTTAAGGTTCTTAAGAAGGAACATAATTTAAAGTGAATTTATTATGTTCAAATCAACTAAAGGAAGCTCTGTGGCTCTTTATATCTGCCTGGCGGTCAGTAGTTAAGACTTTACTTTTTCAAGTTTGAAAATCTGTCAGTGGCAAAGTTTTATTCGGATGTTCCATGTTTATTCTTGTATGTTCTTACTCTTAAGTATTGCTAGTTAAAAGAACGTGCAAATACTTCTTTGAATTTTTTTTCCTCTTTGGTTAATTTCTACAACATATTTGAAATAAAAGCAAAATTAAGTTGCTTAGATTTCCTAGTTAATTGTGAAATTAAATCCATTAATATATGTTTTAAACATCTATTAAGAAAATACACTACTTAATAAAGAAGTATTTTTCTTTTAAGGTGCCTTGCTTAATTTTTTTCTCTAAAATTTGAAATAAAATATAAAGAACAATATATGTTATTATTTTAAAATATAAGGGTATTTTTGTTCAAAGTTATTTTAGGTGTGATTTAGACTTTTATATATAGTATTATTTGTGGTTTTCTTATCTTGGATTGAACATTGAAGTTGATAATCTTAAACTTTTGCAGAATAGTCCTCCAAATGAAAGGAAAATTGTGAAGTTATGTGAGTATGCTGCAAGAAATCCTATTCGGATTCCAAAGGTATGGATTTTTCATCCCAATTCTTCAATAAACCATCCAAGAAACTCTGCATGTGCTAGTAACTGTGGGCCGAGGCTCTGGATTAGTGTATTTATTCTGGGGACTGAGGCATTGATGGTGCATGTTATTTTGACAGATTGCAAAATATCTTGAAGAAAGGTGCTTGAAAGAGTTGCGAAGTCAGCACATCAAATTCATCAACGTTGTTATAGAGGCTTACAGCAAGTTACTTTGCCTTTGTAAAGAGCAGATGTAAGACCTAGATGTATCTTTTCATTTTCTTTTTATTTTTTGGGGCTGTTTTGTATGGAGTGGGGCTGTAAATGGTCTGTTATATTAAGTCATTAGTGTCACTTAGTCAATTGTTTTAGAAAAATTGGTCAAGTAGGGACAAAATATATTATTTTAACGATTTTTTATTAAAATATTATTGTAATATAAAAAACATTAAAATAATGTAGTTTGTCCTTAATTAATCCATTTTTTTCAAAGTTAAAGAAATAAATGACATCACTTATAATCTAAGGAATCAAATGGCCCATGGTCTAATCTAGGAACTTCTATGACACTTCTCTCTCTCTCTCTCTTTTATTGATGAATGTCATAGTGCACACGTATAGGAAAAAAATATATTGTAGTTATAATTACTCTGATGAAACTTTTCTTTAGCTATTATAGTTCAGCTAGAAATGAGATTTTAGTTTGCTTCCAAATTCCTCGTTTTCGCTGTAATGTTTTTCTTTACAAGAGGCACATGGATCGAATGAATTTTTTGGATATGAAATGCATTCTTACTTTTTTTTATCCTTTCTTGAATATATGCTGTATTACTGTTGTTCTAAATAGGTGGTAACTCTTTTTTATGTTTGACATAGCCATTTGAAATTTCTATGTTGTTCTCTCTCTCTCTCATTGTAACGATAATCAATGAAATTGTCAAACCAGTTTTGCATTTGAGTTTCTTTTGGTGTTCAACGTGTTTTCATTTTGCAGGGCTTATTTTGCTATTAGTCTGCTGAATGTGATTGATGAACTTGTGAACAACTCTAAGCAAGTTAACTTGCAAATACTTGGATGCCAAACCTTTACAAGATTCATCTATGCTCAGGTGCATTAACCCTACCTGTAAATTCTTCCAGCTTTATGCATGTTCATTTTTTATGAAGTGAATTAGAATCTCAAAATTTGACATCCCAAAAGAAAATAAAGAAATCACAAGATGTGCAATATGCCTTGTCTTTCCTATTGTATAGTACTTGATATTTTTGAAGAGATGATCATTCAAATGGGTATAAGTCAAAGGTTTCTGCTTTAATTTGGGAAAATTATAGATGTGCTTTGGGTTCCCGTAGGTATTAATTTCATATAAATATCTGTTGCTCTTAAAAGAGTGGGCACATCATGCTGTTCTCTTCTGTTCTGTCCAGGCAATGATTATACAAGTTGTTGTAGGTCCAACTGCATCGTTAAATCCATTGGATTAAATCATAAAATTGTTGTGGTGACTTCTATATTAATGTATTAGTATTTTGCTCTACCATAGACCATAGATAGACATAGACAAGTAGTCCTCATTGTTTCTTTTGGTTTAATTGCTGATGACAATACATGAACAGGTAGATGTCACTTACATGCATAACATCGAGGAATTTGTTCCTAGAGTATGCAAGTTGGCGCATGAGGGAGGGGAGGACCATCAAAGGCGTTGCTTGAGTGCTGCAAGTCTGCAGTGTCTCTCAGGCATGGTAATTTCCTTTTTCAGTGTAGTATTTTTAGAGTTTTCTTTTCAGGAGTCACCTTGGTCGTACATAATTTAGTGAACTGCATATTCTGTAAACTACACATTTTTTTTCCTCTTTGTTTATTGGAACCTGACATGGCTTTATTTGACATATTTGTTGCTTGGCAGATCTGGTTCATGGCAGAATTTTCGCATATATTTGTTGATCTCGATGAGGTTAGCTTTTCTATTTTATGTTTTTCAAAACTGTGCTTCTATATGTTTTCTTTGCGTCAAAGCATTGCTTTACCCCCTTCTCCATCTCTGGTCTTAGTAGTAACGATACTTGTGTCTTTTGAAGTTTGATTAAGTAATGCAAATGTTTTTTATGAATGCAGATTGTACATGTCACATTGGATAACTATAAGCTAGATGCACTTGTTGGAGATGATGAGAGAGGGGAGCCACATCATAATTGGGTGGATGAAGTAGTTCGAAGTGAAGGCAGAGTTGGTGTTGTCTCCAGTAGTGATATTAGCCTTGATTGTATGATCATCAGGCCACGATTAGAAAAGAGGGATCCTTCTAGTTTGACACGGTATTAATTATCTATAAAATCATATTGAAACTTGTCTGCTCATATATTGGAATTCGTAAAATATTCTTATCCTATCCAATTGTAATATTTTCTTCTCGGTTTATTGCATATTTTTTCTGATTATGATTGGTATTTATTTTAGACAAGAGATAGAGACTCCACAGGTTTGGGCTCAAATTTGTATCCAAAGAATGGTAGAATTAGCCAAGGAGAGCACAACAATGCGTCGAGTGTTGGATCCAATGTTTGTCTACTTTGACTCTGGACGACACTGGGTTCCTCAGCAAGGACTGGCCTTGTGTGCACTTTCTGATATGTCCTACTTTAATGAGAGTTCTGGTATCTTGATTTTCTTGATTTTCTTTGTGAATACATGTATTTGATCCTTCGATCTATATTGTACTTGTATCAATTTCTGTTTCAGGAAACAAGCAGCTGATATTGACTTGTGTTATCCACCATCTCGACCATAAGAATGTTTCACATGATCCTGAACTAAAATCTTATATCATTAAAGTTGCTACTGTTCTAGTTAGTCAATTTAGATCTGGAGCGATTCTAGCAGATGTTGGCTTTGTCTCTAACTTATGCAGACATCTAAGGAAGAGTCTCCAGGCCACTATTGACCCCGCTGGAGAGCAAGACTCTAATTTGAATATTATGCTCCAGAATTCTATTGAAGATTGTTTGCTCAAAATTGCCAAAAGTGTAAGTTCGATGCTCTTATTATTATCTGCAATTGATTGTTCGAAGATGCTCACTTACTCAAAATTTTGTGGCTTTTGTCAGATTGGCAATGTGCAACCTCTACTTGACATGATGGCAACAACATTGGAGAATCTGCCTTCGGGGACATTTGCCAAGGCAACCATTGGATCATTAATGATTCTTGCTCATACGATCTCATTGGCTTTGGCTTCTTCGCATTCACAGCAGGTGAGACAAGTTGTTTATTATTAATTGCATTCAAGGTTTTTACACATAATCTCGCGCCTATTTTCTGGGGATTAGTTGTTTATTCTTGTTGGTTGAGACAAGAACATTTTTATTCAATTTATATTGGATAAAAACTATCTACCTGATGTGTTATTGTACAGAATTCAGATTCCTTTGTTGGATGACAGTTTCTATGCCATGTCCTAATGCAAAACAAGGAGACAAAATATAAAGATACGGAATGGAACTTGATGATATTGTGACATCATGAAGTCGTTCACATGTCATTAAAGATATCATGCCAAACTTTCATGTTTTCATGTAGGCATTCCCAGAATCACTTCTTGTCCAACTTTTGAAAGTGATGCTACACCCAGACATTGAGGCGCGAATTGGGGCACACCAGATATTTTCTGTTCTTCTCTTACCAAATTCTAATCGTCTCTTCCATGAAGTTGCTTCTGTGCGATCTGGTTTCCTACACCAATCAAAAAGACAGCACTCACGAACTTCATCAGCCTCTGCTACAATAGCGGCTAGACTTGAAAAGCTCCGCCGGGAAAAGGATGGTCCAAAAGCAGAAAGGCATTGGAAAAGTGTTCATGATGATATTGAAGAGAGAGAAATTGTGGAAGAAGAGTGCAAGCAGGGACATGGCCGTAAGAATACCCCTAACTTCTACATAAGTAGCTCTATCATTGACCTTACTGCTGGGTCAGTGGGATTAACTGAGGTAAAACATTTCTGTATTTTCCTTGACCATTGACATATGCAGGAACTGGGATTCTGTATTTTCACCTGTTGTACTCCATGTTTTAAAGGTTTGTGGATGTGACAGGAACCATTTATCATGAAGCTTGGTGAGGATCAAATTGCACATTTGCTGTCTGCATTTTGGATCCAAGCTGGTCTGCCAGATAATTTTCCCTCAAATATAGAGGCTGTATTTCATTCCTTTGCTTTAACCCTTATATCGTCACGCTGGAAGGTGATATATCAGATGTACATTATCTGCATTTTTTTTTTATATTTTGATCTTTTTTCTGTAAACTTAATTGTTAGTTATGAATTTGTTTTTTCTTGCATCTCTTCCCTACCCCTTCATTCAAAATAAAAATGTCTGATTCTGATATGCTAGTATTCTTGTATAGATATGCTAGATCGTGGCTTGTGAATTTCTTAAATTTGTTGCATTGCAGAATCCGAGCGAGAACCTTGTAGTCCAATTGTTTCAGCTTGCTTTGTCTCTCAGGAATATATCCCTTGACCTAAACAATGGTGCGGGAGTATAATCCTTGGTTTGTAGATTTTGAGAAGGGATAAAACAGTAAATAATCTTCTATCATTATCTGAATCTCTTTCCAGGCATGTTGCTGCCAGTGTGCCGGAGATCTATCCTCGTATTATCGACAGGCATGTTGACGTTCGCAGCTAAAATTTATGACATTCCAGATCTGATTGATCTTCATAGGACAGTCATTCTCAATGATGTGAGTATATATATGCAAGAATTCTGGTAGTCTCTTCTGAGCAATAATATTAATGTTGATTTCGATGGTAAAGCATTTTTCTTTCAGTAGTACTACCATTTAAACTTTCAAAATATCCAATTGACTTGTCAAAGGTTCCTTTTGGAATGCGTGGCTTTCTGTAGATAATTTAGTTTCTCATATCTTTGTGCCGATTCAGGTTGATCCCTATTTGGGCATCAGTGATGATCTGCAAGTATATGTAAAGCCTGATGCAGATACAAGGGAATATGGGTCTGCTACAGATAATCAAATGGCTACATCAGTGATGTTAGAGTTCCGGAACAAAATGTATGACTCTGAGATTGTCTTGGTAGACATCTTAGTCCAGAAGCTAGCAAAGATTACCAAGGTATATAATTCCTCCATCCATTACTTTGGGTATGTTTGCTTGTGCTTATGCTAAACTATCAATCAAAAGCAGTTTCAAGAGAAAATGTTTTCAGGAAGAAACACACAATAGAAGCACAAAATCTGCTTTGTGAGTCCTGAAAAAACGAGATTTTTTTTTCCCTGGTTGGTTCAGAAGTGCTTTTCCTACTGCCCAAAATGCTTTTACATAATCTCAAAAGCAAAAACAAAAAAGCAAAAAAAAAGGACCCTCAGTCTCCCAGACTTTTCTTTTAGTCCTTCCCTATCACCTACTCACTTGTTCATTTCTACTTGTAAAAAGTTGGAGGCAGAAGATGTGGCAAAACAACTTTCAGAGTCATTTACACCTGATGATGTGTTCATGTTTGGTCCACGATCAGTACTGGACTTGGACAATAATCAAATGGTTTTCCATTCCCAAGAATCCTTGTCCTTTGATGGGGTATGTTCCTCATCCTTCCTTTTCTTGTTTGCTCAAAATTGGCATTTGAGCTACAATGTGCACCTGTTGTGGTAAAATTATATTACAAAGAAAATTATAATTAATGTCAATAGTTATGATGTTACATTCACAGGACTTCCAAACAAATTCTTTGAGCGAGGAGGATGATGCAACAAGTGAAGCACCCGTTCTGGATCTCTTTCACTTCTCTCCCAGAATTCCTAAATCCTCAACTGCGCCTGCACCCCATATTATGGGCATTGGACAACTTTTGGAATCTGTAACAACTCTCTTACCTTATCTTGCACTAGAAATAATAATAATAATAATAATTAAAAAAAAACATATCTCCTTCCTCTCTCGATTCAAGTTCTTTTTTTGCCATAAAACATGCAGATGGATTTGAGGCCCAAAATCACGTATCTTTTGAGTTTTAGCAAAAATTGGCCCAAAATTTCTGATATGCACCATGTAAAGGCTGTGAACGAGTTGTGTACAATATGTGCATATGCTATGTCATGTTGTACACGAGTCATGTAAGGTTGAACATTATTCATATACCTACAATTTTGGGACCTTTTTTGCTCAATCTTCAAAAATGTGTAATTTTGGGCCCAATTGCATGCATAAAATCTTGTGTGGAAAGTCATTACGGGTCTATGTTAATTTTTTTTTTACGTGTGAATAAAATGGTGCCTAAAGCCCATATTTCTCGTGTTAATACACTGAAGAAATATTTTTGTAGGCACTTGAGGTAGCAGGCCAAGTAGCAGGAACATGTGTTTCTACATCACCCCTTCCATACAACACGATGGCGAACCAGTGCGAATCCCTTGGCTCCTGCACCAAAAAGAAGTTATCCCATTGGTTGGCAATGGAAAACGATAGTAGCCAAGCGGCTGAAGAATACAATCCATCATTTGCTGCAGATGGACATGCATCAGTCCTTTATAAGGTTAGAAAATTAAATTGAATTTGAAAGTTAATATTTGTAAAGTGTAAACTACTAATCTAACTTAAAATTGACTTTCATGTAGATAACAAGTGATCACGGGTCTGATCGACAGGATCCGTGGTTGTCTATGAAGCTGCCTCCTGCTAGCCCGTTTGACAACTTTCTCAAGGCAGCTGGGTGTTAGAATTTAGACCACACATTGGTATTATTTGTAAATTGTTAGGGAGTTTAACGTAGCTACTCTTAGGATGCGTGACTCTTTCTTTCAATTACAACATAGCAATCTTAAAAGGGCTTGAACGCCCAGTTATCAATATGTGTAGACCTTTGGAGTGGAACTATTAGTAGTGAATGTAATTTGCTCTCTCTCTCTCTCTCTTCATCAGGTCCTCAGCTTTCTCAACTGAAGAGACTGAAAATTTGGAATACTAAGTACAACATGAACAGCTTAAGTGACTGCTTAAACAAAGCCCAGTAGTATCATGGAAATGGATAGTATAGTATTATACCTTCATTAAATTCATAGACCGTATATATTAGTCAAAAATGACTTTGTATAATATGTCAAAAATGACTTTGTATCATATGTCAAAAACATCCTTAAATTTTATCGATCAATGATGACTGAACATGTCTGATTTGATTAACCATAGTCCTAGGATCGTATAGGAGATTGGCTGCCTGACTGGCTGGAGACAAATTAAAACATTTGTCCAATTGATCGGATTTTGCTCTAAAGAGTTGAATTGTACATACCAAACTCGTTATAATTAAGTTGGAGGTATGTCTAATTGGCTGAATTTTACCCGGATATGTTTGAGCCATGACTCACTTTTCCCTTTATTTATATATGTTTTTATTGATTTGAAAGACATTTTATAGTCATGGCGGTTTTCTTTGTGGTTATCTTAGTACTGGGGAGAGGGTGGGAGACTGGTGTTGCTTTCAAGCAAGAAATGTGATTTCAGTTGTTTTGGTATTCGTGCATTTAATGGTATGTTGTGTCATATTATGTCATTGAATTTATTTACGAACGTGTTATTTGATGTCATGTTTGGTTTGTATATTGTAAACTCGAAAAAGCCAACCAGAACACAGCATATTAAGTAAAAATTGACATTAAATCAACTTGTTTCGTGTTCGTATTTATGTAGTTTTATCATACCGTGTTGATATATTCATTAAATTAAATAAATTATGTGTATATGCTGAGATCTTGACGTAAAAGAAACATTTGTAAATAAAAACTAAATCTTGATGATGATTTGCAAAGGAATGTACAGTTAATCAGAGTTATCCTAGTCTCAAAATAAGCTTTCAACTCCTACTAGGAATATAATGCTATTATAACTATGGAATATAATGCTATTATAACTATGTACATATATACGTGTATATATATATATAACACAATATAATATAATCTAATGAGATAGTTTTACACTATCTCAATAGCATTAATATTTAGAGTGTATTATAAGACCATGATATCTACGTTCAACATTGAACACAAATAACATAGTAAAAAAAGAGAAATTATATCCTATAAATAGATCTATTAAGATCTAACAAAATCTTTCCAAAACCAATTTCTTGCAATCAAATAACCTTGCCAAACGAGTAGCTCCTTGAGGGAGTGACTCAAGCTCAGTCAGAAAAATTAAGATCATATCAAAATACTCGACTTAGGAATATAACACAATATAATGATGATAGTGTAAAACTAAGTTTTGACAGGCCTTTTAGCTCTAGGTATTTCAGTGCTTCATCAACCTTTCAACCTTAACATATGTTATAAACATATCATACAAAACCCAACGTAGGGATTATACCTAAGACAAACCTACCTCAAACCTTAAAGGTGTAGACTATAGTACTTCATTATCTCACCCAATCTACACCAAAGATCAAAACCATGATCAAAACAAATAACCTCTTCAATCTTCAACAGCCTCGGCTATAATATAAAACATAACCAATGAGTTAAATGTCCTAAAGAAGGATGATTTTGAACCTGATAGAAAATACTTACACGATGACTTCGTTGCAGAACACAACAAAAAGACACATTATTGGTTTCTAACAAAATACATGGATACTTATAAAGAATTTCAAAAAGAATTCCAAGAAGAATTTTATAAATTTGTTAATAAACATAAAATCAACATTCTATTCTTTGATTGATTTGAAATATATACCAAAGAAAATAATATCAAATATCCTTTCAAAATAGTAAAACTTAATGGTTTTGATTTTAGCTTGAAGATTTTGAACATAAACTCAACATTCTATTTTTTGATTGATTTGAAAGCTATGCTAAATAAAATAATATCAAATATCCTTTTAAAACAGTAAAACTTAATGGTGTTGATTTCAGCTTGAAGATTCTGAATGAAGGCCTGAGGATTTTTGTTTTGTTTCTTTCTATTAAGTATAGAAATGAGGTCATAACGGCCTATGATTGTAGAAATAAGTTTTGAAGGTTATATATATATTTAGAGTATGAATCTTTATCCAATAAATTTCCTTATTAGATTTTCTTCCATCAAAGAAATATTATCTTGATTTAATTAGGAGATTTTATCTCTTAGTATATGTTTAATATCTCTTTAAAATACTATAAGATAAATAATTAAATGAGTAATTACCTCTAGATATCACAAATCCTATTTAGATATAATTTGACTTGTATCAAATAACCTGAATTCCTTTGGTATTATTTCAAAATAAGTCACTTTATTTATTCACTATTAACATTCTCCCACTTGACTCATAAAAGAATTAATACCAAAAGATATATGGTCAATGTCATTGTATCTTTAAAGTACCAAAAACTAGCTAATAGTATAAATTTAACTATTCATCTAAAAATTATCGATGCATGAATCATGATAGTTATGCTCTTTGTGCAAACATTTCATTTTATGTAGTACAATGTACGACATCTCATATGTGAGCATTTTATGAGTAATATATTAACTTTATCCATAACTCTTAATAAGTTATTTAAATTCAATTTTATTATCTCAACAAATACCAAATATGATGGAACTTAATGTGCATAAAATACATAATATTTATTTTCAAAGATCATAAATTTGTATAAATGAAAAACCCAAAAAGGGATCATACTTAAAATGAGCTAATAAGTCTCGTATGATCCAATGATCTTTATATTGTTTTGTTGACAATTCTTTAGATATGAGATATTATCTCAATACTTATACGATGAATATCAATCTCATTATTCTTAATATGATCTCTCATAACAAGATGTTTTATGTCGATATCCATGTTATAGGTCATGTTCTTATTATTCTTAAATAAGAAAACTATAGCATAATTACCACAATAAATCCTTAATTATACTGTGAACTCACTTCATAGCAAGCAATAGATTGCAAGTATGATTTATCTACATATAGCATAAAACATGAATTTTCTCTCGCTAACCTTAAGGTATATACATTGATCTATAATGTTCTATGTAAAAGTATATTAAGTAATCACACTATGGAACATGAAATACTATTTTTGGGAGGTTTGTTCTAAGCCATGTATAAATTTTCTTAACTTATAAACCAAGCGGTTGCCTTTATAAATGTAGAAACCTTCAAGATGCCTCATGTAAACCACATCTTAAAGATCTCCATTTAAAAATGTTGTTTTTATAAAAATATTTGATATAGCTCTAAAATAAAATGATATCGTTCAATCTCACAAGATACATTATTTTTGGTCTTAAAGACCCATCTACACCTAATAACATGACTACCATCTAGTAGTTAAACAAGATCCCTGACTTGAGCCATAGATTTCATCTCCTTTCATGGCATTACACAAAGTGTGGAATTTTGCCTACTTATGACCTTTGAAAATGAAGTTGAATCTTTCATTCGTCCAACATCAATGTCATACTCTTAAAGGTTACAACATAAGTCCCAAAAATTACTTGCTTTCTAGTCTTAAGGATCTTCTTAATTCTATCACTTCATTTCTATATTGTGATTCTTGAATGGTGTTAGGTTCAACAGCTCTATGCTTTTAGTTAAGTAGTTGTGTTTGATTTGATTATTCTATTCGGATTTTCTGGAGAAGAATCACCTTTTCATATTGCCTTCTCGGTATTGGGAAGTTATTGAAATGACTTTTCTTGTTTTCTCAAACTCAATATTTTAAAGAAATTCATTTGTTATTAAATCAAGATCTTCAAAAATTTTTACATTTTTAGCCTCAATACAATTCTAGGAGTACGAAATTTTATATTGTGCAATAATTCCATAACTTTCAAAAAACTTAGCACATAGACATGTTATTTTCCTATTTTCTCTGTGTATAATCTCAAGAATTTTCGAACTTCTTTTGGCATCTTTAGTGATACTTTTAATCTATTTTCTCTTTATGCAATCCACACAATTACCAAAGTCAATAAAGACTAGAGTTAGTAGAACTTCATCTTTTACCAACATTATCAATTCTCTCAATAGAGATGTATCATAATCTTTTGTGTCGTAGCATTCTGGAGTCCTCATTAATAATAAAATACTTGGTGCCAACATTTATATCGTGGAAGTTTAAAAAACCATAAAAATAAGTGGGTCAAATTTAATTTAAATAAATATCCAAAACTAATGAAATCATTATTTTTAATTTTTAAATAATTTAAAACATTGTTTCTCAAATAAACTTAAAACTAAGAGTTACAAATCTAGAAATTGAAATTAAATTTCTTGAAATGAAGGAACATACACTACTATAAAATATATTATGACCTCGATTTTTAACCGTGATCGTAGGTCTATAGCCAAGGTTATAAGAACCAAGGTCTAATTGAGAGAAACCATAGACATACCTTATGACCTTAGTTATTGAAAGACCAAGGCTATAAACATGCCATATGGCCTCGATTTTTCAATAATTGAGACTATATGATATGTCTATGACCTTAGTCTTTCAATAACTGAGGCCATAGGGTATGTCTATGGCCTCAGTTTTTCAATAATCAAGGTCATATGATATGTTTATGGTCTCGATCTTTCAATAACTGAGGCCATATGATGTGCATAAATAAAAAAAATACAATTATTAAGTACAATATTAAAAATCAATATAAATTACAATAAATTTATTAATTATAATATTAAAAATCATATTATATTAAAATTAAAAGTATAATCACATTTAAGAGTTTATTATACATTAAAACATAATAAAACTTTACTATTACAAACTAACTTTTTTCTATTAATTACAAACATTTATAAGTGCGGCACTGGGGCGGTGCGTTGGTACGTTGGGGTGTTGCGTTAGGGTGGTGCACTGGTGCTGGTGCCTATTGCACTAGTGCGCCTGTGTGCTGGTAGGCTTGGCGCCTAGTGTGCTGGTGCGTTTGGTGCTTGTTGCAGGCTGTAAACATATCAAATCTGCATCAAAAGAAAAAAAATGGGCATAATAACATCTAATATAGAAGTAAATTCACTTCGCTACAACAATATTATTCTCAATTGCATGCTAAGTTAACGAGTAGATTACATCAAGCAATTTTGGTACCACGACATGTTCTCTAGCTGGAAAGCTAACTTATACCAATTATTTCTTTCAATAATTTCATGTACATAATGGGTATCCCGCATTTTCTCTAGCTAGAAAAATGAACATTTTTTTAGCACATAAAGATCTTTTGGTAATAGCTTTATCATATTTCCCCCCGATGAATTTCGTTCTTGTTATGGCTTTCTTAGTTGTGCTCTTTGTTCTTCCTATTTCTACTAGTTCAACTCGCAAATTTAGAAATTAGATATGCTTGAAAATTATGATAGGTTACATTTGAAATTTAACACAACTTTCAATAGAAAACGGTCAATATTTTGAGTAGAAAATAGCATAAATTTGAACAAAAATGATCATAATTTGTTAATCATAAAATATAATAGATTTGAACCAGAAAATGAATTCAATTCCAAACAAGAAAACCATCACAAATTTTAGCCAAAACTGTTAGTCTTTTAGCAAAAAAATTAGCATAGTTTTAAAGAGGAAAATATGACATATTTGGATAAGAAAATTTTCTCATCTTTAATCCCAAAAATAATCACTATTTTTAACCAAATTTATCATAGTTTTTTTTATACCAAAAATTGTCATAGTTTTGATAATGAAAATTGCATTAGCTTTTTTTGGACACAGTTGAAATAAAAAATAACAGTATAAATCCAAAAATATTAGAAGTTTATAACAGTTTTTTACTCAAAAGTTTTCTCAATTCCAACCTTAAAAAAACCCCAGAATTTATATCATATTTTTACTCAAAATTGTCACAATTTTGGCCAAAATTTTATCCCAGCTTTAACATGAGAATCATAACAGTTTCAGCAAATAAAGTATCACAATTTCAACAAGAAAATTTCACAGTTTGGAACAAGAAAATTGTCAAGAAAACTATTACAGTTTGGAAGTAATTTAAAGCTTGACTTCTTACCTTGACAGCCAAATAAAAAGCATTCTTTCTTCGTGTGATACAAATAAAAAATTCTCTACCAGTTAATACATGTATCAGAACCAGCACCAACACCAACACCATCGACCAATGAACCAACGACCAGCACCATGGGAGGTGTGTGATAGGGTCAGGAAAGAGGAAGAAGAGAGGGAAAGATGAAGTTAAGATCTAGATTTGGAAAAACGAATAAAGAAAATAAAGCTGGGAAAAACGATTAAAGAAAAAAAAGTTGGGAAGTTGGGAAGTAGGAAAAAAGAAAAAAAAAATAGAGGGAAAAAGAAAAAAAAAGAGAGGGAGAAAAAAAATGAAAAAAATTAATATAACTATTCAATAGACATACCTTATAACCTCGATTTTTATTAGACCGTGACCAAAACCCTATGACCTTAATTTTTTAAAAAATTGAGGTTTAATTTTAACACTTGAATGAATACATCATGTATTATTTAGAGTGTCCACGAAAAAATTGAAGTTACCTTCACTTTTTGAATTTAGTGTAATCCTTCTTCACATGTCATCTATTTTTACATAAGTAACATTTATTCTTGTCATATTTCTTAGTTAACACCTTAGACTTCTTCTTAATCTAATAATCCCTTTTTGATTTTCCCTTTGCGTGAGAAACTAAATGATCACTTTCATATTTCTCATGTTTTAACTTTTTTTTTCTTGAACACACATTATCAAATAGTTCATTAAATGATTATTAGTTTTTATGTATGTTATAAGAATTTTAAAAAGCATAAAATCTAAAAAAAGATTTTTTTTTATAAATTGTACTAAAAATGACTCAGATATCTCCACTTCTAATGACTTATGTGAGGCTTCAATGTCCCTCATCTCCGTGATGTACTCACATACATCTTTAGAAGTACCATGTTTCATACCTATGAATTTCTTCATGTGCTAGCAAAATCCTTATGGAACTTACATATTATTCCTTAACAACCTTCGTAAAGTTATTTACCTTTTTGCATTATGAGATTGAGTCTCTTATGCTCATAAAAGTATGAGTCTTAATGAACATGAAGCTCAAGAAATTAGATCACTCCTATTTTTTATGTAAGATTTGTTGGCTCATCAACACGAAGTGCTAAATCCAGATACTTGTATCCTAGTGTTAGGATAGTCTTCTCTTTCCGGTTACAAATATTTCATCCACACAAATTGGAACAAAATCATTAAAGTAAGCAGGAAAGACTGCATACAGGTAACCAAAGATAACATTAATGCTATATAGCACGACCTTTAATTTGACTCAACGATATTAAATTCAAAAATATAGTAAATTCAGACCTTCTTATATATGAGTAGAGGTTGCATGATGTATTGAATTTATTTGTAATTAATAATAAGACTAATGAACATAGGCATAAGGAAAGAAAAACATTTCCATACTCTTGGACATACAAATTTTAGCATATTTTATTTTATATTTAATATATAATTGTGTTCTAATTAGTTCTTAGAAAATCAATTACTAGCCTGTGAGATAGAATAATTATTTAAATAAATTAATTATAATTTATTTAAAATTAAATGTCATTCAAATAATAATAATAATAATAATAATAATAATAATAATAATAATAATAATAATAATCTGAAAGCATCTTGAGAAGTACCTTACATGTTGATAGGTACTTTATATTAATGCTCCGAAAATTATAATTAATACACAAATGAGCATCAACAATGAAAGCATATTTACTACACACAAAAATAATCTAAGATGTAGTGTCTACTATTAGATTATTATAATTTACTCTATACATTTAATATAATATTATTAATTATCCATACGTTAATAAACCACTTATTTATTATTTATCTGTATGCTAAATCAAAATGCAAACTTATTGTAACATATAGTAATTTTATTCAAGAACACATACTCAAACCAATATTAGAGTCCAAAAACTTTAAAACGAAATTCATATAAAAGATTCATTCTAATGAAAGTAAAACTCTTAAAGAAGGGATTCAAAATGAGAATAAATAACCTAATAGCTCAAAAGATAATATCACCTCTGAAAAGAAAAATAAAAAACTTAAATGGATTGAAGAAGCAGAAAAAGAAGACTAGAAAAAGAAAATCAAAAAAGACTTATTTGGTTTATAATAGTCTAAAATTAAAAATTTACAACAATTGACCTAAAACAAGAAAAGCTATTATAGGATTTATGTAAATAATTCATAGAGCTTTCATAATATAATAGAAGTTGAAGACAATTATATCAAGTATAGAATACCAAAAATATTAACTCTATAAGACATAACTAAAAATTATTTTACAGTATTATAACAACAACTATAGACACCAAATAGGTTAAAGACCCAAAAAAACATAATACGACTATTAATACTATTTAAAGAAATACATCTCACAAAGATAGTAAAGATAATACGACCATCGATACTATTCATGAAAACATCTTCCAAGAATATATTGGATATTGAAGATGAAAAGGATCAATATAGAAATTTAAGTAAAATCACAATGGTTGAGTTTCTATAACTTAACCGCAAAATCTACTCTGAAACATATTAAAAATATAAATTTTACACCACAAAAAGGAATTCCTTACAAGCAATAAATTTAATAATCCTGATGGTGCTAAACCAATTTGTTTAAAAGCATTGCATGCAAGTTTAATTGAAAACTTATATTTAGGAATTAATTTAAATAAATTAAATTATTTTCCTAAAATTTTCAAAAAGATTATCAAGAGCTTCAAGAAAAAGATCAAAGTAGGTGAAATGTTTATCTATCTCATATTTTTTAGCTCTCTTATTATTTATCTCATATTTTTTAGTTCACTTATTATCTAACCCAAATTTTTCAGTTCACTTATGGATTGGAATAAAGAAGGTTGTGTTAATCCCTACCATTTTATCAAATTAGGAATTTACAATACTAATAGGAAAATTCTAAAACCAATGGTACTTCCAAAAAAAGAATTCAGTACTGATGAACTTTGTATTCTAAGAGGACAAATGCTAAATCAAATTTACCATGAATTCAAAAATATTGATAATTCTTCTTAAGTTAAAGTAAATTATTGGACTAGTAAAATTATAATCACAATCCATAGTAATATGGTTTTTATTAAAGAAGACGATGAGAAAATTAGTAAGTTTAAAATAAATTTTAACAATAATAATATGCAAATTTGTCAAAAAAGAAAAAAAGGAATTTTGTTTTTATGCAAATAAAACTACTAAAGATCACACATGCATTTACTACATTAAAGATCGAGATGATAAAGATTTATCATTTTCTATATCATCAAAAGGAATGTCGATAGAAGATGAAAAAGAAAAATAAAGATGTTGAACCCATATATTCAGTTGTTAGATCATGCCAATGAAATAAAATGTTTAAATTCAAAATCAAAAGCATAAAATTAGGTAAATTATTGATTTTTCAATATTATAAACATAGATTCCTTGACCTATAAAATGAACCTTTATTTTCATTAGTTGAACGCAACTTCAGTAATAACAAACTTTCTACTCTAAAAATTATTCATATGGTAATTATGTATCTAAAAACTATGAGTTTCTAAAAATATCTTCAAAGTTCTTAGTTGGCTTTAAGAATTATAATAATGATTAATATTATGAATAAAATGGAGTATAGTCGATCTTTTTTTATTCTTTAGTAAGTTTAAATTGGATACTATATTATGTACAGATGCAAGAGCTTCACCATTATCAAGAGAGTATTAAGGCTTGAATAAGCTGGGATATATCAAATGTAACAATAGAAGATGAGTAACAAAATGAAAGACCATGACGAACCTATTAAATTCAAGTATGAGAATTATAATTCTAAGTCAATTAAGAATCTTGAATGGTTAAATCTTTATTTATAACATTTATCAAACTAATAAATAAGGAAACGAAGACAAATAAACTAGCCCAAAGTTATATGAAAATAAACATAAGGAAATTATAGAGTAAAATAATATTTTAATAAGATACTTAAAGGCTTATTTTTAAATAATAATCTACATGAAGTAACAACCATAGTTGTAAAATAGCTAACTATAATTTGGTATTGAAGTTATAAAAAACACATCATTCGATGAAAAGTTAATATTGTTAACTATTCAAAAACATTGGTAATATTAACTATAAAATTCGGAGACATTAGAATTCTTTTTACAAATATCAAGGGTATAAGTAAATATATAGTAAACCTCGAGAATATTAGTGATAAATTTTTGAAAAAATTATAATCAAACAAGACTGAGCTACATAGAAGAAAAATAATATCAAAATAAAGTCTTCTAGACTATGATATATATATTTTTAATTAGCCTTAACCGGTGGGAGGATATGTTTATATAAAATTAGTCTAGAGACCTATATCCAAGTACTATTCTTAGTAGATTTCCTGTCAATCAAATAAATCTTCTCTTAATAAAATTGTAAGATCTTATCTCTAAATATAAGCTTAATTATCTTCTAAAAAATAGTACTAAATAAATAATTTTCTTTATATGATATCACAAATCTCATTTAGACATAGTTTGACTTGTATCAAAGAAAACTCTTTTAACGTTATTCGAGAGTGACTAACTTTATTTATTCATTAATTTTTTTTAGAAAACTAACATAGGAAAAAGAACTAATATTATTTCTATATATTTATCACTTTTCTATAAGTATTTGTTTTATTCATTACATGTTAAATACTTAAAATTAAATAATGGGATTATTAGACCTTGTTAACAACATTTGGTTGCTAAGGAGTTTGTTCTCTGGATTTATTAAAAAGGAAATTAATAAGTTTGTGATTGATATAAATATTATTTATAATTAAGAATAAAATAGACAAATATAAGAAATTAGCAATTAAAATATACATTTTATAAGATTAGATACATTTATTTAATTAATTAATAATATTTTTTTAGTGATCGTCTAAGATTTGATGGTGATGTGAATGAAGATTAGATTTAATATTATTTTCGTCTTTTCAAAAAACTATAAATTTTAATTAATAAATATATTATTTTTAATATTAAATATAAATATTTATTATATTAAACGTTTTATTCCAGCTCAAACTATACGCAAAGAGGCCTAATATTGGAGGGGTAATAGGAGATCAGATATGGCCCAAGGTCCACGTAAAGTGATATCATGAACACCAATCTCTCTCGAAGTTTTTTTTTTTTTTTAAACGGAAGGCCTCTCTCTCTCCAAGAACTTGGATCATGTTATATGTATCATTAAGCCCATGTAAAATAAACCAAGAATGATGTAAAAAGTCTAAGAATAAAAGAAGGAAAAAGAAAGAAATCTCAATGTAACTAGCAAGTTTCGTAGTTGATTTCACTCGATATATGTGTATGTGTTAAGATAAGATGAAACTTGTCGTTTTGTTTTTATGTCCAAAAACACTTTACACTAAAGTGTTGATGCGTTATCCATGCAGAGTTGAAAGCAATTCCTTGATTTTAAGAGAGAGAGAGAGAGTTGGAAGCAATGTTAAACAATTAATTTATATCAAATAAAAAAAAAGAATTTAGTTATTAATAATGATTGACATTATAACCAATATATCAATCTAGTCGATTAAAATAAATCAATTTTTTTAATTTTATAAGTTCAAGTCTTAAAATGCAAAAAACCACCTTAACTTCGAAACCGTAAATTAAACTAATTGGCCTATACATTTCTAATATATATATATATATATATATATATATTTTTTTTCAATTGTATTTTAAAATTAAAAATTTATATTATCCCTTAATAGTATTCTCCCTTTTTTTCTTCGTATGCATACGTATTAGATATTATATTATTTATTTGTATTTTAGTTTTAATTTTTCAGAATTGACTATTATTATTTTTGTTATAGAATTAAGCGACTTGAAAGATCGGTCCGATTTTGGTTCTTGTAATTAATAATAAATGGTAGCAGAATTAAAATAATCAATAGTAAAAATCAAATGACGCCTTGATGATTTAAGTGGTTCAACTTTTGATATGAAAAGTTTCTTTCATCGACGGCATACCGTGTAGAATAAAATCATTTAATAATAAAAAAGAAATACAAACATCAATTTCCAAAGCTTACAAATTATACCAAAATCTAAAATCGGCCACAAAATATCCCTCTAAATTACTTCATGTGATATAGCAAGATAAATTAAGAAACTATTAAATCAAATATTACCGTAAAATAGGAGAATCACCACAAATAACAATGAAATGAATGATTTATCCTTGAGTTGATTTCCTCTGCTCTTTTAGTCTCATATGGAGCGGCTTGCAACCCTCACTTTTACGCAATTTTTCTATTCTTAAGGGCTGTCATACGTGTATAGGTCACAAGCAAAACGGTGTTTGTAGAATACAGTGCAAAGAAAGTGAGTTCGGTGAGATTAGCGAACTTCTCACGTTACGGCTTGTTTTCTTCTTTCTTCTTCTTGTTTTGGTGTTGGCGGTAGAAATAAATCTGTTTTCCTTTTCCAAGCGGCATCTCACGCCTGGCAACAAAGCGAAAACAAATGAATATATATATAAGAGGGGAAGGGTTTAATTAGTTAGGTTTGGGCTTTGGACTAATTTCAGTTTTGGGCCAAATATAACAAATCTCCACCTTGGCTCAAAATAGATAACAAGTTCTTTAAATGAAATTCCTCGGATTACCAAATAACCGTCGTCCAAAACCCCGAAGGGTGATCATCTTCTGTAAACACCAATCAAGTCCAAACAATGCTTGGACTTGTTAAATAGAACTGCTTTGGTTAACATATCAGCTGGATTCTCTGTAGTGGCTATCTTAT
Organism: Hippophae rhamnoides; assembly: GCA_033030585.1. Classification (NCBI taxonomy): domain Eukaryota; kingdom Viridiplantae; phylum Streptophyta; class Magnoliopsida; order Rosales; family Elaeagnaceae; genus Hippophae; species Hippophae rhamnoides. The sequence continues at coordinate 7,964,921 of CM065431.1, forward strand.
TGACAACAATAGCATCATGGGAGACAATGTCACGAACGAAGTGATATCTGAAATCAATGTGTTTGGTTCTTTCATGATACATAGTATTCTTAGTCAAGTGTATCGCACTCTGACTATCACAAAATACAAATGTAAGTATCCTGGCCTGAACCCTTGAATCACAAACCAAACCTCTATAAAGCGTGACTTCTTTCACCGCTTCATTCTTTGCCATATATTCCGCTACGTGCAGCCGTAGACAAAGCAAGCGTAGGCGTAAAGTAGCCACTCCAACTAATGGCACTGATGAGAAAGAGTGAAGACATAACCTGTCAGAGATCTTCTTTTATCCAAATCACCAAGATAATGTCGAGTCCATATAACCAATAACACTGCGACGAACCGTATTAGAACTCCCATCATATACCAAACCAAAATTAGATGTACCTCTCAAATACCAAAGTATCCATTTCCACTGCTGCGATGACCACTTACCGGGATTACCCGTATATCTGTGACAACACTAACTGCATGTGAAATGTCTGGACGAGTATAAACCATAGCGTACATCAAACTGCCAACGGCACTAGCATATGAAACCTGAGACATGTATTGTTCTTCTTCTTCTGACTGTGGTGACAAATCCAAAGAAATCTTAAAATACGCAGCTAACGGCGTACTCACAGGTTGAGAATCTTTCATGCCAAAACGTTCAAGAACTTTTTCAATATAACTTTTATGAGTCAAATAAAGCTTGCGACATGCTATCCTGTAAATTTCCATGCCCAAAATTTTCTTCTTTGCACCCAAATCTTTCATTTCAAACTCACCGTTAAAGTGAGACTTTAATTTATGAATCTCGGACTTATTCTTAAGCAATAAGCATGTCATCAACGTAAAGCAACAAATAACCGATGAACCATCATGGAATCTTTTATGATAAACACAACTATCATAATCACTCCTGAAGTAACCATGATCAATCATAAAAAGAATCAAACCGCTTATACCACTTTGCCTTGGAGATTGCTTGACCCATATAAAGACTTTTCAATAAACAAACATGATCTTCCCACTGTGCATGACAAACCCCTCTAGTTGATGCATATATATTTATTCTTCAAGCTCACCATGTAAGAATGTTGTCTTAACATCAAGTTGTTCTAATTCCATGTCAAACAATGCAACCATGCAAGCAACACACGAATAGAGCTATGTTTCACAACGAGGAAAAAATACTTCATGGAAAGTCAATACCTTTCTTCCGACAATAGCCGCTGCAACAACACGTGCCTTGAACCTGCTTAACCTCGGGTATACCTTCTTTTTCTTGAAGACCCATTTGTTTCCAACAATCTTCGGCCTTAGGCGGTTTCACCAATTCCTAAGTATGATTCTTCTTGTAAGTGATTCAATCTCTCCGTTCATAGCAACCAACCGAACGCATTCATCTGAAGTGACAACTTCATGATAACTAGAAGGTTCGTACACCCCGATAGACTCTGCCATGTAGACAATGCAAAAGAAACTAAGTCTGCATCTGCGTACCTCGAGGCGTCGTATCTCTCTTATTCCTTTACCCTTAGCGATACTATATGGTTGTTCATGTTGCTCTTCTGTACATCATGGCGAGCAGATCATCTATCTCATCCCCAGGATAGGGCGTCCGAAGTGCCCTCTTGCAGCTGACTAGAACTCCACTCTCAAGCTCGCACCTACTCATTAACACCGTGGTTTTTATCTGACAAATAGACTCTTTTTTCTTTTGCAACATAGAAAACTCATCAAACTTAACATCTCTGCTAATCAAAAATTTAGGTGACTTGGGTTCGACACATCATGTCTATAACCCTTCACCCTGAGAAGGATACCCAGAAATATGCATTTCAATGCCACAGGCTCAAGTTTACCATCATTAACATGAAGCATAAGCGGACAACCAAAAACTTTCAAATCAGAATAATTAGCGAGTACCAAAGAATACCTCAAACGAAGTCTTCAACTCAATTGCGGTTGATGGAGGCAGATTCACCAAATAGCGTACTGGTTACAAGCTTGACAAAAGGATTTATCCAAGTCGGCTTGAAAGAAGCATACATCGAGCTCTTTCTAGTAGTCCTATTCATACGTTCTCGCTACTCCATTTTGTTGTATTGTATGCCGCACACGGTGTCTCATTATGCCATTTCTTTCCGCAGGAACTCATTAAAATGACCGTCATAAAATTCCAAACCATTATCGGATTCTTAAATGCTTGATTTTCTTGCTTGTTTAATTTTCTATACAAGCCTTGAATTTTACAAATTTTGAGAATCGTCATTCTTGTTCTTTAGAAAATACATCGAGATACGACGAGAGAAGTCATCAATAAAGCGTCCCAACATATCACCGGACCACGCGCTTAGACCGCAACCACGAGAAGGACCCCAGATCTGAATGAATATAATCAGCAAGTACCTTTCGTTTTATGGATGGTTATGCGAACTTTACCACTGCGATGCTTTCCATAGACACAATCTTTACAATCAAGTTTCCCAATTTTTCGACCGCAAGCAAATCTTGTTTGCTGAAAATACATCCCTTCTCACTCTGTTTCGTATGCATATGCCATAATCGAGTAGCGTCTGAATTTTGATCCGACGAGGATGAAACTGATACTGCGCCAATAATCGTGCTACCCTGAAGCATATAGAGACCACTTAGCGACAATTTCCCTTTAATAACAACGAGAAACCCTTACTAACTTTTAAAACTCCACCTTGACTACATACTTATAGCCTTGTGAATCAAGAGCATACCCGGAGATATCAAATTCTTTTCAAATCGGAACATGGCGAACATCTTTAGAAGTCCTAACAATACCATCATGCATCTTAATTGGGACTGCAATACCATTAACCTGTACAGACATATTGTTTCCCATCAAGACAACATCCCCATTGATAGACTAATAAGAAGCAAACCAATCTCTTCTAGGCACGTATGGTAAGTCAACCCTAATCAAGAATCCAAACATCTCCGTGAGAACCAATAGATCTTGATAGAACATTTTCACCATCGAAACCAAAACTATTTACAACACCGAAACATCATTAGTACCAGAAAGCGTTGTGGCATTTTCCTTACACTTTGAGTTTAGACAATTTACTTTCCATGTCTTCCTACAATGACAATAATTGCATTTATCTTTTCTTTTTCTAGATTTGGATCTAGACTTGCCTCACATTCGCTTGTGCCTTTTTCTTGATTTCTACCTCGACAAATAAACCAACCGGCTATTATCATTGTTGCTTGTAGACACCTTTTTATTTCAACTCTTTGGAATTCAAAGCTGCTTTGACATCTTCCAAAGAAATAGTGTCTCGCCCATATAGCATGGTATCAACAAAATGTTCAAATGAATGAGGTAAAGAACATAATAGAACTAAGGCCTGATCCTCATCATCAATCTTAACACCACCATTTTACAAATCACGAATAATTTTGGTAAATTCATCTAGATGATCGTGCAAAGGTGTACCTTCTGACATTCTGAATGTATACAAACGCTGCTTGAATATAGCAGTGTCCAAAGACTTAGTCATATACAAATTCTCCAATTTAAGCCATAACCCAACAGGAGATTCCTCATCACCAACCTCGTGTAATACCTCATCAGACAAGGATAACTGAATTGAACTCAAAGCATTTTCCATCAATTTCATATTTTGTCGCCATGATAGAAAACCGAATATTAAATAAAGAGAAGTACAACCCAGAAAATATGAAGCCAAGTAGATAACCAGAAGCTCAAAATAAATCCAAAAGAGCAAACTTGATCAATTCCAATAAATAACAGAATAACCCAATAGCTCTGATACCAATTTGTTATAGAATTAGCACTTGCGGAAACGAAGATAGGGTCCAATTTTGGTTGCACAAATTAATAATAAATGGTAACAGAAAAATAATCAGCAGTAAGAAATTAAATGGCACACAATGATTTAAGTGGTTCAACTTTTCAATATGAAAAGTCTCTTTGCATTGCTTGAGCACACCGGCAAAAATCCACTAATAATCAAAAAGAAATACAAACACCAATTTCCAGAGCTTCACAAATTATATCAAAATCTAAAATCAACCCACAAAATATTCCCTCTAAATTACTAGTAATATATAGCAAGATAAATTAACAAACTTGCTATTAAATCAAATATTACCGTACAAATGAGAGAATCACCACAAATAACAACTGAAATGGACAGTTTGTCCTTGGGCTATTGTACATGTATAGGTCACAACCAGAAGCAAAACGGTGTTTGCATAGGCCATAAGTGCAAAGAAAGCGAGGAGTTCTAGTGAGATTAGCAGAACTTCTGCTGTTACTGCTTGTTTTCTTCTTTTTCTTCGGCTGCTATTTTTGTGGTGGCTGTAGCTTCTGAAATCTGTTTTTCTTTTTCCAACAGCATCTCTCATACAAGCAGTAAAGGGAAACAAATGAATATATATATAAAAGGGAAAAGGGTTTAATTAGTTAGATTTAGGCTTTGGACTAATTTCATTTTTGGACCAAATATAACAATTTTTTTATTAAGAAACAAATATTTTATGGTAGTAAGCTAACTATTAAGGTTAGAAGTTACCAATTTTGAAGAAGGAAATTTGTTATTGAATATTTATTAAATTTTGGATTATTGTATTTAAATTTTGTGTCATAATGTATAGTTATTTGGAACGTACTTTATCTTGAATTTATTTTACTGTTATATCTGATTGTTTGCAACTGAATAGTTAAGGAATTATGTTTAAATAGAATTTAGCAATAATATTTCTTAAATTCATTTACAATTTTTTTTTTACCAAGTATTGTCCAATAATTAGTAGGTTTAAAATGCAAACAAAACTTAACAAATCGATTTTAAAAATTTAATTTAATATTCTTTAACCTATTTTTTAACCGTTGTTAATTTAACTGACATATAAATTTGTTAACGATTTGGGGAGGGAGAGTAGGGAAGCCTAAATAAAATTGTATCATTTCAATTATTATAATTTATTTTCGAAATTAATCAAAATATGTAACATTAATTTAAATAAAAATATTTTATGTATTATATTTACAAATAAGATTCAAAAAAATACACAAACAAAAATAAGAGTAGACCAAAGTTAATAGTTCCTCTATATGAGTTGTTAGCTTATGTTTATGTTAAATAGCTTTTCTTTATAATTAGTTTAAAATATTATATATATTTTATAGTATTTTTACAAAGTGTAAATGTGTTTTGTTATTTAAAAGCGCTTATCTCAATTATTTTACAGTGCATGAAATATATTTCAAGTAGGGAAAATTAATATAAAATCTATTGAAGTTTTTTTAAAACTATAAAAATATCCTTTAAATTTAAAAAATAGACAATTATATCCCTTTTATTATTGTTTTATTATAATATTCTTTATTAAATTTTATAATTTATATTAATTTTATTGTAAATAATTTCTTTAAAAAGTTAAAAGATAATAATAATTATTATTATTATTTTCAAACATATAAGGTATTTTTACTATTTACAACATATTTTAAAGCAAGATACAAGTTTAAATACCATCCAATATAAATAGTGTGTCTGTGTAACCTTTTCGTTTGTTAAAAAATAAAATTAAAAGCGTTCCTAATAAGCTATTTGTGTTTTTAGTTCTTTCAAAATTGCTTTTAGATGATCTTTCAAGCAAAAGCAAATAAAACACTTTTTATTTCAACTTTTAAGGTTAACCATTTATTTCTTTATGCTAATCATATTGTCTCAATTTGTTGTTTGTGTGAAATTTTTTATTTTCGAAAGGTTAACCATTTTTTACTGTCTTAATTTTTAAAAATTGTATTGTATTTCTCTTACTTGTTTTTAAAGTATATATCCCTTTCTTTTTTTTATTAATTATTTTAAATTTTCAATTTATTAAACATGTAAAATTCACCTACATCAGTAAATAAAAAATAAGTTTTTTAATATAAAAAAATTATTTTTCTTTCTAATTCGTTAATGAAAAATTTAATTATCGCTAATAATATCACATAATTTTTAAGTATTTAATTAATAATTAAATTAAAATAATTCACTTAAATAAAATTAAGCTTACATCGACTTACAAATAATAAGTAATAAATTTATAATATAATTTTTTAAATAATTACTTATTAAATTACAATTTTTTAAAAGGCAGCGACCATAAGCTTCTCAATTATCCCGAGAAAAAAAATTGGCTATATAAACAATACATAAAAGTATACCCAAACCGTGGAGATTAATGATCATCCCTAACATAACGATGGATTCCATATACAATCAGAAAAAAGTATATATATCACATATTTATTATATATTTAAAACAATAAATCACAGTATTATAAATAAATATAATTCACTCACATATCACAGTGTTAAAATAAATATAATTATAATTGTGTTATATATATATAATATATTCAAATTCTTTACAAATAATCATATTCCATAATTAAATAGTGATTAAAAGACATTGTGGTTTCAATCATTTTCGCTGTGTTTTCAAGCATAGAAACAATGAAGCACATAAATGACAATTTGCTAAAAACTGAGCTGGTTTTGGAAATTTTACTTATTTGGGATATTTGCTATACCTAAGTTTCATCTTCAATTTTTTATAAGAAAAAAAAACAAACCCTTCTTTCTTTGGTTCCTCTAATACAACTTGGCCAGCCTGACATGAACATAATAAGGAAAATAAATTAAAATGAGAAAATATCTTTACATGTTGACGTTGGTTTGTTAAAGAAAGTACTTGTGCAATTTAAGGTACGGTTGCTTATACTAATCCTCAAAAAGTGATTATAACAGTAAAAAAATCGTTTAACTACCAAAGATAAAAAAAATTCGAGACTACTAGCATAGAAAATACAGTGTTTTGTTTTTAAAGCAGAATATATATATATATATATGTGTGTGTGTGCTTCTTTCTAATTTTTTAACCTATTTTCAAATAAACAATACAGTATACATCAGATAGGGTATAAACAAAAAGATAAACACCCCTAAATTTATTATATTTTCATGACATATGTAACCTGCTCTTTATAGTGATTATAATGTACATGATTTTACCAATTAATAAAAGTATTTAAAATTTTAAAAGAAAGAAATTAAGAAGAGATATAGTATAAATTTGGTCGTAATATTATCAAAATTACATCAATTTAGTCATCAACATGCATTTTAATTAGATTAATATAGTTCCCATTATTTTTATGATTGGAACAATTGGTCATAGTATTTTTGGTGGACTAATTTGGACATAAACCTTTTCAAATATGGCCCATTTAGTCATTATATTTTTTTAAACTTGACTAGTTGGGTGTTTTTTTTTTTAACTAATTATAAATAATGAAGATAAAAACCCTTACGTTTAATGTGGACTAAACTTGATTGATAAGATTGAGTTTCTTGTTTCTTAAGAGAGAATTATAGCGAGTTTGAACATAAAAGATTCTGATTATATTCACTAAATGGTGGGCACTACTATGATTCCTTCTTGCTAGCTAGGTAGCTTTTTATATATATATATATATATATGGATAATAATTTTTAATACAACTGAATTCAGATATCAATCTAAATATTTAATAAAATTAGCTCTAGTAAGTACTAGTTACCAAGTAATAATTCAATTTTATCATATTCTCAAATAAACAACTAATTCAATAATAATATGTCACTACATTTTTTTATAAATTGGTCGCCATTGACTCAATCACGAGTCATGACTAAGAATTGGTGGCAACTTTTTTTTTAAATTAAATATGTTTATATTCATTTAATAATAAGCATACACTTTTAAAAATATACCTAAATTTATATTCTCTCTTTTTTATTCAACAAAACATTATGTTGAATATGATAGATAAGCTATATTGTGTAAAGGAAATCAAAACGCACCTTGTAAAAAGGATAGCCCATTCCCATTTGTTTAAGTCAAAGATTTGCATTTGCTATGTTTCTCACTTTTTAGATACGGACAACAAATGTATTTAAAATATATAAATTTCTTCTAATTAATCCACGTAATATTTGATAGGTTAAAAAAGATACAATTAACACACGATTATACTGCATAATCAATGAAAAATTTGAATTTAAATAGAAAACATATCTAGATTATATTTTCTTGATAAAATAATATTAAATATTATAAGTTTTAAATATATCTCATAAGGGTTTATCTATATCAATTCAATTAATATAAATAACCCCATGATATAGTTATAATGTATGTTTTATCTAATTTTTTCTACTATTTCAATTAAATTACTTTTAGAAAACTAATTTAGGCATCTTAGTTGATTTGACACATATGGTGTTATTTCTTTTAAATTTTTATTCATCTTTTTGAAGATTGAGTTAGACTAATTATTGGCGAATATGGTGAACACATAAATCAGCTTTAACATATGGTGTTGTTTATGAAAAATATTTAGTGTTTTAATCAATATGATCTGATGAATGATAGTCCAAGAATATTCATTGCATTCTTTGCATTCTTCATTGTGTTCATAACTTGTTTTCTCCTATAAATATCATTTTATCTTCCAAGTTATGAGCATGGATTCCCAATGTATTTCTAAGGATGTTTAACCTCATTCCTATAGGAAAGAGTTGGATAGAACCTAGTAACACATATGTATATGTACGTACCAAAATGACATGGACACCTAAAAGAAACTTGATAAGTTTATCTTGGAAGAAGCCACCCACCATCCTAGTCTATCAAACATCAAGTTAATAACCAAGTAAGAATTTAACTCCCATCATCCAAGAAAAGGCTAGTAGGAAATGTACGAAGGCCCTAACAACGTAGAATAAGCACTTGATTATTCACATAAAAAATATACTTCAACATGCAGTACGAATGGGTAGACCAGCCAGACTGAGCATCCAAGCAAAGCAGTCGAGTAGACCAGTCTAATCTATCAAATATCATGTGGTGCTACGACTCCAAGATATATGACCAACATTGTATCCAAAATACAAATCACTACACAAATTGTAGATGAAAACCATACCTAGAGGGGTCACCCATTCTTGAATTTATCTAAGTAATGCATGCTTAACTATGGAGTTACAAAGAAGTTATTGATCAATCCTCCTATAATTAAATTGGTGATTAGATGGTGGATATCAAACTATTAAGCTTCATCTCTCCATAGGTCCAAGCTACTAATTTCCTTATTATCGAACAATTAAAATGATAAGGGTATTTCACCAAAATATATTTGGGATCTAGATATGTTCATCCTATAAACATGAACAATCATTACCTCTACATCACATCACATTGGTGCCTTTAGTAGCCAAATTTTCAAAGAACTAGAGTACCCTCAAACTCACTCAGATCCAACTATCCTTAAGTAGGGTAGAACTTTACCTAGAAATACATAAGTAAGAGTGGAATATAGAAGTAAAGTGTTTGCTATGCAACTGATTTCAGACATTCCTCGTATGTAGAGATCTAGAATTTCACCTCTTATAAAATATCTTCCAAGAACAAACACATGAAGGTCGAGAGAATATAAAATCTAGATTATTACTTTTCATGCTATCGTCTTACACCTTGAAGGATTGGAAACACCTTCAGTTCCAAATGAAGAAAACTTACAGAAATTTTTACTCAAGCTTAGATGTGCTTAGAAAGTCAACATTAACTACATAGAACTTACCCAAGAAAAGCCAACCTAGCCAGGGTCCAGGCATCAAAGTTCTACTAGACTATCCATAAGCCATCTAAATAGAATATGTGAAGTAAAGGGTACACCAAGAGTGTAATTTGAAAATTCATCCAAGTCCACACTTATGAAACTTTGGAAAGCCATATTGGTTGACCAATTCTGCATTCAAACTCAGGAAGTTAGTTTCCTCTATAAGGCATCTTTCACCAAAAATAAGTTGGTAAAAAATTTCACATAAAAAGATAATGTTTAAAACTTACATCTATAATGTGTTATGAAAATCCACAAAATGGTAGCACTTAAAATGTCTGATCTAGGGAAAACATTCAAGTTATACCAATTAGATAAATGTTATCCATATTCATAAACAAGTATTGAGTATTGGAAAAAGAAGCATATAGACTGGAGTTCTTAAGCGAAGTAAAAGTCTTGATCGCTTGGAACACACATCTAAAAAAATATTTCTAGTAATCATGGAAATATTTGAATATCCAAGTTTTTAGCTTTTTTTTATACTTTTTTTTTATTTTCAATAAAGTTTTAGATGAGTTCTTGTGCATCCATGCCAACACCATAACCCATAATCTTTAGAAGAGTTGTAAGAAGGAATAAAAAAAAGAAAAAGAAAAAGAAAAGGAAGTATTTAGAATTTATTTCAATAAAATAAAATTTTAACCATACTAACACTTGTATCTTGTGTAATAGTTCTTGAGATGCAACCCACTAGCAAAGTATCCCAATGTTCTCCTTATAACCTAGAAACTCTACTTTAGAAAAAGTAAACAACAGTTACTTTAATTATCAAACATTGAGTTCAAGCATGTTACATCGATGAGGTTTGGAGTGAATATGTTCTTCCATTAAACCCAAAAATCTACGTCAGGCCAGAGTCATAATTCTTAACAACTATGACTTTTGAAATTAGATGGAGAGTGGTGACAAAGTTGGGAGAGAGTAAGCTCCTCCAAACATATCCAAATTATTTTAATTTGTTAATTTTATTATTAATTATAATATAAATGTTAAAATTAAAAACATTATGTTATTTTTATATGAAAAGTGCACTATTGGTTCGCAAACTTAACTAAATTTATACGTAGGTCTTTAAAATTTTAAAACGTATGATTTGTTTCTCAAACTTTTAAAACTCCATACATAGCTACATAAACTTGTAAATTATACGATTTTGTCATCAAATTTTTAAAATTTTATACATAAATCCTAAAGTTTTTATTCTTAAATATGTATTTTTGCTAGGACCTATGTTGAAATTTTAAAAATTTGGAGATCAAATAGTATTGTTTTTTAAGTTTGAGAAACATATGTGTGAATTTAATTAAAGTTTAAGATCAATGATATACTTTACTATTTTTATAATGGCTTAATTACATGACATAACATCCTTTTATACATGGAGTTTCATTTTAATCCAACGGAAAAAAATATGTGTTGTTTTTGATATAACATAAAACAAAATAAAATTTTATACGAAAATATATGTTTTTTATGGTAATATATGTTTTTTGTTTTTCAAGAATATATTTTTTGTTTTAACGTATGTTTTTTGAGAGGTTAAAATGAAACCAAGTTAATAAGTGAGTTATATATGCGATGAATGATATAATAATTATATTTTGAATTATATTCTATTAAATTTAATTAAAATTAAACTCTAATCATTTATAAATAATTAAAAATAAAATTGATTTTTATTGAATGTGATTTGGGATAAATTAAATAAAACAAATTCATTAATCGTAAATATTTTAATTCTATTTTCTCATAAATACGTACCTATATATTATTTTAATTTTATGTGCATTTATTTTAATATAATAATTTATTTTATTAGTTTATTATTATTAATTATTTAATATTTAAATGTAAGAGAAATTAAATTTAAACTTAAAATCAAATATATCTTTTGGTTTTAATATATTATAATAATATCATTAATTTATGGTTAGTTTTAATTTTTATAAAATTCAAAAGTTATATTTAATATTTTTTAAATATTATGACTATTTGTGAAGAATATGAAAATTTTAAAAATATTATTCATATTTTTTTGAGATTAATGATTAAATTATAGATTATATAAGTATAAAAGTGTGTAATAAATGTTACATTATCAGAAATAGCAAGTAATGTGGTAGATCTAAATGCTGAGAAGAAAAATGATTCTAACAAAGTTGTGTTACTAAATACCTTGCATGTATGACAATTTTTAAAATTTTAATTGCTAGCTATAAAAGTGTATCATAATTAATTATCTATTATTAAAAGAATGTGATGTTTGAGAAAATTATTTTGTACTATTTTATAAAATTATTGGCTTAGATATAATGCAAAAATAAAACATATATATTTTAGGTTTATATGGACAATCAATTTTTAAACTTTGTTTAAGTTTATATTTAGGTAAACAAACTTATTTTTTAATAATTTAATTTTTAAATATTTTAATTTTTATTATTAAATCCTAAATTTTAATTTTTAACCATAATTAAGTGTCAACTCAACATTTTAGTCATTAACTTTCGAATTCCACCTTCCCCAAAAATCCAATACCAAAACCATAGTTGATTTTTTAAATTGTCTTATAATTCAAGTAGTATGACTCATTATCCTATCACATAGGATCCAAATTTGAGTTCTATCCCAATAAGTTTTTTGATTGAAATAAATAATTAAAATATTTAAAACATACTAGAAGTAAATTAAAACAAAAAAATAAAAATACAAAATTTTAGAAATTTACATATCATTAATATTTTGATGAACCTAGTTGAATATGTTTGAGTGTTTTAATTACAATTATGTGTGTTTGATTTGTAAAAAATAATTTTTTCTATACTAATTTGATATACACATATAATAAATGGTTACATACATACATATATTATTTTTGGATTAGTTTTTAATTTTTTTGGTTCAAAATATTTGAAGTATCAAAAATATTCTTCATTTATTATGCATTTAAAAATCAAAAATAAAAAAATTACATTTAGACTAATGTTTTTAATTATTGAAACAATGTATCTCACCTCAAAAATTAAAGAACTTATAAAACCCCTAGCATAATAATTTATTTCACAATTATTTTAACATCATATATCCTCATATTTACATTAATTAATAATTGATTCGTTACCTTATATATTTAATAATATGCATACAAACATATTCATAAAAGATGTTTAAATTTTGATCCATGGTAAAAATATTACAAACATTTAATTTGTTGTAAAAACATTTTCAATATTTAATTACTATTATTTTAATATTTTTGGTTAGAAAAATAAGTATTAAAAAACTAATTCTATTAAAAAATGGTAAAAAAATATAAATATTTTCAAATTTAAATGTTGAGATATTTTTATAACAAGTGAAGTATTAAAATAATTTTTATTACCAATAAAAAATTAGGACATAAAACATAGCCCTAAAAAATATAAAGTGAAAGTTTCTGGATGCATAACAGTGTATGTTTTATAGTTATCTGTACAAGAAAACAATTTAGTTTTAAAATTCGTAGTTTAGATATCTCAATTCTCATAATTTATAAAAAAAATTAAAAATTAATTTTATTTTTAAAATTTAATTAAAAAACTAACAATAAAAAATATGTAATAAAGATGTGATCTCTTTCCGAAGGGTATTTATAAGATAAATATTTTTTACACTTTCAATATTTTTCAACTATTTTCTTTAACGTTTTGGTGTAATTTAGTTCAAAGAATTGAAATAAATTATATTAATTTTTTAAGATAATTTTATTATAAATTTTATATTTTTAATTTTTAAAGACATGATATGTTATGAATAATGGAAATCAAACTTGTATAATACATTTGAATTGTCAAAAAAATCATAAGAAATTATGTACAGAGAGAAAAATAATAATATGGTTGAACATGTATTATACTTTCCTTTTTCTTTTACTATTTTTTGCCAATAGTTTTTTCTTTATCTAATTTGTTAATTAATTAGGATGGTAAAAAAACATTAATATTAGGAATAAAATTATAAAAAGCCTTTTAGTTATCTAGCACTTTAATAATCTATGAGCCACTGTTATAATTAACAAAATAAGTTAATATTATTAGTCTCTTAAGATTAATTTAACATATGAAAAAAATATTTAAAAAATATTAATAATATCACCGTGATATTATTAATAAATAATCTATTAGAAATATCAAAGATGAAAAGTTAATAATAATATCACCATGATATTATTAAAATTAAAAGTTATATTTAGTTTTAAGCTAAAATATTAACTTTTTTATATTTAAATAATAAATAATAAATAATATTACATTAATAAAATAAATAAAGATAAAAAAATATTATATTTTAATTTTATTATAACAATATAAATTAAAAAAATTAGATTAATAAATAAATACACTTATAATTAAAAAAGTAAACACATACTTATAAATTAAAAAAACAAATTTAAAATATATGCAATAAATTTTATTATTATTTTTTAATTTATCTCAAATTATATAAAATAAAATAATTATTTTTTTAATTATTAAAGTACAATTTTAATTAAATTTAATGAAAAATAATCCAAGATGTAATTATTAAAATATCATAATATTTTGAGATAGTAAAATTGTTAAGACTGTAAGGCTTATCTAGAGAGAGATTAAAGAGATTAATACAAGGGGTTGAATATATGGATCCTCATAAATGTTCTATTTATTTATAGCACATAAATGTTACATGTGTCAGATATATAATATGTAAATGTAAATATGTGTCAGGAGGATATGATTTAGTTTAAGTTATAATGTATCAGGGATCCAGGTCGGGTTCAATCATACTTTCCATAAGGTCGTGTTGTGACCGAGCTCAAGATGACCTTGGGCTCGGTCTTTCTTAGGCTCGAGCTTCTATCAAGCTTGGTTTTTTCTAGGCTCGAGCTAACATCGAGCGCGATCTTGATAGGGGTTGAGGCTATATGGGCTTGGTTTGTCCCATGGGTGGAATGTTTCGGGTGCTTCATCTTCCGTCTTAGGCTGGACTTGGGCTTGGTTTGCATAAAGCTCGATCTTTGGGCTAATTCAGATGTCCAAACATCAAGTCCCCCCACTCTTTTAGCTCGGGCTTTAGTCTTAGGTGGAAGAGTAGATACCGGTCACCAGATATGAACTGTTCAACTTCCACCATAAATGCGTGTTAGTTGATTGGAGAGAGAAATCCAATATACCTATATAAATGGGTGCCTAGACTTGGACTTTATCATTTGTTCACCTGCAAAAATCGAGAAATAGTGAAAAAATGCTCTTTCGTTTCACCTCGAGTTTGTGAAAGATTATTAGTTCGGTGGTAAGAATTCAACTCGTGTTATCATATTCTCTGTTCGGCTTTTTTAGAACTCAAGTGTAGATTTCCTAATGATTTGCTACTTTCTTTTCAAGTCGATTTTAAAAGGAACATTTTCTTTAATTTTCAAATCGTCTCTAGGTAATCTTTTTTCTCGTATCTTACCACCTGCTACTGTTTTGTCTTTATATTTTTGTAGCCTTTATCAAAATGCAAAGGAAAGAGACATCAACATCTAGTCGTGCTCATGGGAGAGTCCCTAGAATGCCAATACAAGTGGAGACTCAGGGTCCTCTGGCTTGGGTTATTCTAATGCAACGATTCGGTACTCATCACATCTATCTACCTTTGTCCACCATCACCAGACTGTTCCAACTATGAGATTGACCATGCCTCAAACTCATATTTTAGTATCTAGGACATGGAGAAAGAAAAACAAGAAAATAGGGTATGACAAATTGACAGGTTGCGTTAGGGGCTGGGCGGTTACTCCAAAAACTTACAGGTTGTTGCCTTAGGACGAAGAGAGGATAATGAGGACTTATAACATCCCCTCAACCATTCAGATAATGATTCCTCCCGACGGTGCTTGTGATGGTGATGCATCTCCAGCTGGGTGGACCATTTTTCATAAGAAGGCTTTGTGGCTAGGAGTAAGGTTTCCTTTGTATCCTCTTATCAGGAGATTTTTAGTTAAGATACAACTTGCACTGGGGAAATTGATGCCGAATGGGTGGAGATATCTCTTTTGTGTAATGCTGATATGCCAAAATCTTAGGGTGAATTTAGAGATGACCGAGTTTAATGAGACGTATGTTCTTAAATAGAACCCCACAGACCCAATGGGGGTGTACATGTAGGTTAAGTAGGATTGTTGGGTGAACGTATCCATTCCTTAAAATGAGAAAAATTAGAAAGAGTATTTTTTCTACGTATCGGGTCGGTGGGAATCCCCCACTAATGACACGAGGTTGGTTAGGAGTGTCTGGAATGACACTAAGGTCGTGATTAGAAATATGACCTCTCTTATCACGACCTTGAGCCTTGATGCAAAGCAGATGTTGGCTGATATCCAGAACTATCTTCCTAAGAAGACAAATTGGAGGACTCTTTTAAACACTTCGCATTTTGTTGCGTGTGAGTTAATGAGGCATGGTGCTGTAGAGCCTCCTCTTAGGGTAAATCGTAAACTCCAAGCTCCTTCTAAAGCTCGGGCTACTTTTAAACGTAGAACTCCTCCTGTAGATTTTTGGGGTGGGTTTGAGGTGGTATCGGATGATGGTGGCCTTTACTCTTTGTTCCCATCCTATAATATTTTGCCCTTTTTTATGGATTATTTTTTAGAGGCTGGCTAACATGGATAATTTTTCTATTTTTCAACTCGTATGGAATTAGCCTCTAATTGACTTTTTGCTCGTATGAAGAGCAAGGTTACGCTAGGGGGAACAAGCTTACCCACGGGTGCCGCTCCTACTCCTAGGGGAGGGGGTTCCTTGATGGGTAAGAAGAGGGGGACCTCTCATAAAGGTCGTACCTCTTCCCTTAAGAAAAAAAAGAAGAAGGTTGGTGTTGATAAGGCTGGTCGTGACCGCGAGCCTTTGAATGTTTGTCCTTCTTTGTCGCCCACGTGTGAGCAGGATATGTCTTCCCCTCCCTGTACCGGATCCAAAGAATTCAGAAAATCCTTGAAGGATTCAAAGAAAGGGAAGACTGTTGTGGAGGATCTTATCATTGATGTGGACAAGATCATCTTGAATTGGGGCTTAGCCCTACGGTGGGCGCCAAATTGTTGAGACCTTAAGGCTTATCTAGAGAGAGATTAAAGAGATTAATATAAAGGGTTGAATATATGTATCCTCATAAGTGGTCCACTTATTTATAGCACATAAATGACATATGTGTCAGATATACAATATGTAAATGTAAATATGTGTCAAGAGGGCGTGATTTAATTTAAGGTATTATATGTCAGAGATCCAGGTCGGGTTTAACCGTGCTTTCAACAAGGTTGTGTTGTGATCGAGCTCGAGATGACCTTGGGCTTGATCTTTCTTGAGCTCGTGCTTCTATCGAGCTTGGTCTTTTCTAGGCTCGAGCTAACATCGAACTCGGTGTTAATAGGGGTTGAGGCTATATGGGCTTGGTTTGTCCCATGGGTGGGATGTTTGTGGTGTTTCATCTTCCGTCTTGGACTGAAATTGAGCTTTGTCTGCATAAAGCTCGGTCTGGTTCAGACGTGCAAACAAAAATTAATAATAAAATTAACAAATAAAATTAATTTTTTAAAATATAAATAATCCAAAGTCTTAAAATATAATGTTTATTTATAAAATTATATTAAACTCATTTTAATAAAATATCCTACTAATATAACACGTTTTATATTTAAATAATTTTTTAATTATGATAATTATATTAAAAATAATTTATTTATTTATAAAAATTTGTTAAAAAAATTAAAAATATTGTTTATATATCTAATTTATTAATTAATTATAAATATTTTTTTAAATTAATTAATAATTAAATTTTTAATAATAAATATAAAAATTATTTTTTTTTGAAAAATATAAAAAATAAAAATATTTTTAAAAAGTTAACCGTAAGAGAGATAAAATATATGAGTAATGTAAGAAATAAAAAATTATATTAATTTTTTATCTTATTTTGTACTCCAAAAGATTATAGTAAATAAATAAATATATTTTTTATTTTATTATTATTTTAATGATAAAGTTAGTTACGATATTATGTTTAACGTTTTTGCGAAAATAATAAATATTGTAGTATTAAGACAAAAAAAAATTTATAATAATTCTAAATAATAATTTATTTTTTATTAAAATCATTCTATTAAAACTCATCATAATAAATCTTTTTCGATAAATAATGTAATAAATTTTATCTTAAAATAATTTAATAAAAACTAAAAATTTATAATAGAATATTGATGTAAAAAAGACATTATTTAATTAACCTCCGATGTATTGGTAAAATGTATACCCATAAGATTGCAAAAATAGTAACATGTACCTCTGCAACAATTTAAATAAAACAAATGTTAAATAAGCCAAATATCCTAAACCACTCGTATTAAGAGAATAATATTAAAATTTTAAACCAAAAGTTGAAATATCAAGAATAATACAGTAAATATGTCCAAAACGTTGGATAAATTATACAGAGACCCCACAGATTCAGACTTTAAGCCATTAAGTCTTGAAAAGTGTCTCTATGTCACATCAGAAACTGCAAAACAGTACAAGTAGGTAGATAAAGATGAGAAGCTCTATAAATACGGGCGGCTCTGCTTCAAAGTTAAAACCTTGTCAAAATCTCTTCTCTCTCTCTCTCTCCCTCACTCATATTCTCTTAGTACTGTTTGAGTCTCTCACAATTCAATGTCTTTTTGATAGTATCCAAGTCCTTTTCACTCTCACTCTTTCTCTCTGTTTCTCTACTCCACTTTCTCTGTATTACTTTCTTCATCAGTTTTCTTGCAAAAGATAACAAAGTCTATTTCTTTTCCAAGATAGCTTTGACTCTGTCCTTTAATTAATGTCACTGTTTCGTTTATTTTATTTCTAAACTTTCTCCTAGGTTGCAGCTTGTAGTACTTCAACTACTTGGTTTCTTCTTTCTTCTTCTTCTTCTTCCTTATTTAATGGCTTTTATTATCTTCACTTATCGTCTCTCTTAAATTTTGATCCGGGTTTTTAAATCACTCTCTTTCTCTTCTATATTTGGAGATTAAATGGAGGATTTATTATTCAGGGTTGAGTACCCTGTGATTACGTCTTCAAGTGAAGTTGGTTTTCAGGATAATAGTATAAGCAGTACTAATGGGCGTGTTTCTAATTCTGTATTTCATACTCCAGTTAATGATAATAACATGTTTCGATTTGAAATTGATGACAATCTTATCAAAACCCAGTTACTCAATCACCCTCGTTATCCAGATTTAGTTGCTGCTTTCATTGATTGTCAAAAGGTTGTTTAGTTAATTTTGGGTTTCTTATGTTTATCTTCAATGCGTACGTATATGTTCTTTTTTATTATTCTTACTAATTTATTTTTAAAATAATTATACTATTTTCACAGATTCGAATACGAGACCTTTTACATGATCAAATAGATTATAATGATTTATAGTCATTTATATAGTTTTATTTACATATATTATTAAAAAATTACTTCCATTTTTTTTTTGTTTTACAAAATTACTTATTTCTTTTAATTTTTGAAGTAATATTGTTGTTGTGTTTAAAGGTTGGTGCACCAGCTGAAATGGGTTATCTTCTTGAAGAAATCAACCTAAAGAACTTCTCAGTAAGTTGTTGCAGTGAAATAGGAGCAGATCCTGAGCTTGATTATTTCATGGTAACCATGTGTTTTTGAATAACTTTTTTATTTTTACAATATAAATTATTAGTATGATTTAAGTTAATGACTTTTTTGTTTGTTTGTTTGTTTGTTTGTTTGTTTGGGTGGTTGTTGAAGGAGTCATACTGTGAGATACTTCATAGATACAAGGAAGAGTTATCGAAGACATTCAATGAAGCGACGGCGTTTTTGAACAGCATCGAGTCACAACTCAACGATCTATGTAAAGAGTCATTTACATTATCGATCATGGACTATCAATCTGGTAAATTAATATTAAATTTTAATAATTATATGAACATTCCATCATTTTCTGAATTTAATTGCGGGGGGGTCATGGATTATGATGAACAATGACCTCAATGATAGGGCGTGATTCGTGAATAGCTTTTCTTTTTTCATAATTAATTATGATTATATTGATTTTAATCTGCACTAACAGTAATTTATTTACCTAATTCCTAAGGATTTCATGTAGAAGCTATATCAAGTACATTCCAAATAACCATACACTATCACTCAAACTTTAATGATAATCCTCTAAAATTTGAAAAAAAAACAATTCACTAATAACTAACTATCATTATAACCATCCTATCACCAACCACCCATCTATTACTTGATTAGCCCTTTTACAAATATTGCAAGCTTCCTTCGAGTATCCTTCTTAAAGGAGAAATCTGTCATTAGAGTTATTTAGTGGTCTTGTATTTTCCATGGTAGTTTTTTAATAGACTTTCTTCTTTTGTATTTGGTATCTTTGTGGTTGCTATCATGGATATGGATAATGGAGACGATTCAGATGGATGATGATTAGAGTATTCAGATGGATGATGATTAGAATATGGGTGAAAATGGAAAAATCTTTTACATGACTTTGGTTTTATTGTCAATCCATCTCCCAAAAAAAAAAAACAAAGAGAGAATTCTATGACAATTTTCTCTTTAACAGTTTAAAATATAGGGCTTTAGTGACATCCTAGTTCTGTAGGCAAATTGTATGTTAACTATGTACCTTCAATTATTGAATTGTCATAGCCTTGTAGGTATTGCTTTTTCACGTCAAGTAACTATCCTTGTTTAGGGGGGGAAGTGATTTATCCTTATTCTGTTTCATGTTATAAGTTCTAATCACATAAACTTATCGTTTAATCTAAAAAAAAAATCATTTTTAAGCTATTATTAATCTGATAGACATTTTTATAACATCAAATATTTATTATTTAAAAATTGAAAAAATTTGTAAGAATAAAATTAAATTTAGTTTAGAGTTCTTTGCTTTGGTTTTTTTTTCTCCTTTTCACTAATAGATATTTGGAAAAAAATAAAAATTAATATACTTAAATTTTATAACCATAAAAATAACATCGTACATTATTAACATTATCTCATTTATATTTCGTTCAATGTCGAACACTAGCTAATTAGACAACGTTGAATATCATTGAATGTTATTTTTGTTGTTATAAGTTTTAGGATTGATATTTTTTATAATTTTTTCTCAATAATTTTAGGTTAATATGAAAGTGTAATTGGTTTATTTGGAAGATGTTGAGTTTTTTGAAGAAAAAAAATTCAATTACTTAAGTAGTTTTTTTTAAATGGACTACACCCAAATTCATTTACTCATTTACATTTGATGAGTTTGAACCTACCATATCGACTTAAAGCAGATGTCATTACATTATTATGTGTCATTGCAGAATGAGAATGAGAATGAGAATGAGAATGAGAATGAAAACAATGTTATTTGGTTTAATTATTGGAATCAAGCTCAGAATCAATATTATAATGTTTGGTTTGTCATTTGAATGAAATAAAAAAATTGTAAATTATCTTAATACTCCTACATTCATTAAAGTTCAAATAATGTCATTTAATTACTATTTTTTCGTTAGACAAAATACATTATTGAAATCATTATTTTTCTAAATAATTGTTACTTAATTAAAAAGAAAATATATTATTAAAATTATTATTTTTCTAAATAGGTTTTGAGGTTAGGGATTTGGGATTTATGGTTTAGGGATTTAGGATTTGGGGTTTAGGGTTTAGGGTTATATTTGTGGGTTAAGGTTTAGGGTTAAACTTATTATTTTTCTAAAAAGTGTTTAGGGTTTTAGAATTTTGATTTTGGATTTAGGGTTTAGGGTTTTTTGGATTTGAAATTTGGGGTTTAGGGTTTTTTGGATTTGGAATTTGGGGTTTAGGGTTTAGGGATTAGGGATTTAGCATTTGGGGATTTGGGATTTAAGGTTTGGGGGTTAGGGATTAGGATTTAGTGTTTTGGGATTTAGGTTTAAGTTTAGGGTGTAGGGTTTAAGTTTAGGGTTTAGGGTTTAAGGTTTAGGGATTTCGAATTTAGGGTTTTAGCTTTTGGTTTAGGGTTTTGAGATTTGAGTTTAGGGTTATATTTGGAGTGATGGTAAAATTGGAAAAAACAAATTGAGATGGGAATAGAATCATCGTGATTCCTAAAGGGGAGAAAAAATGGTGATTCCTAAAGGGGAAAAAAATTGTGATTCCTTATCCTTTAGTAATTGATTCAATTTTGTACCCTTCATTCAGTCCAATCAAATATACAAATGGAAGGAATCAATTTTGATTTCTTTTCATTCCCTCCAACCAAACATCACCTTAAGAAATTATGATTTCATTCCTATTTTAATTTTTAAAAAAAATTTACCCCAACTCCAAATATAACCTTAAATCCTAAGGTGATATTTGGTTGGAGGGAATGGAAAGGAATCAGAATTGATTCTTTTCATTTGTGTGTTTGGTTTGGCTAAATGGAGGGTACATAATGAAATCGATTACTACAGTCCTTCTTCTCCACCTTTAGGAATCAGGATTCCATTCTCATCTTAATTTTTTTTTCCAATTTTACCTTCACCCCAAATGTAACCCTAAACCCTATCCTCTAACCCCTGACGCCCCTAATCGAAAAACCAAAAAATTGAAACCCAAAAACCCTAAACCTTTTTTAGAAAAATAATAATTTTAACCTTAAACCTTAACCCACAAATATAACCGTAAACCTCAAATCCTAAATCCCTAAACCCTAAATCCCAAATCCTAAAATTCAAAACTCTAAATCCTATTTAGAAAAATAATAATTTTAATATTATATTTTCTTTTTAATTAAGTAATAATTATTTTAAAAAATAATTATTTTAATAATGTATTTTGTGTGACAAAAAAATAGTAATTAAATAACATTATTTGAACTTTACTGAATGTGGGGGTATTAAGGTAATTTAGTGTTTTTTTTTTCATTCCATTCCAGTAGCAAACCAAACAGTGTAATCCTGATTTCGAGCCTGATTTCCACCTAAATCCCAAACAACATTGTTTTCTTTTTATTCCCTTTCATTCCGATTCTTATTCCATTATGCGAACCAAAACGCCACCTAAATCCCAAATCCTTAAATCCTAAACCTCAAAATATTAAATCTTAAATCCCAAAACCCTAAAGTTCAAAACCCTAAACTCCATTTAGAAAAATAATAATTTTAACCATAAACTTTAATTCACAAATATAACCCTAAATCTTAAATCTCAAATTCCAAAACCAAAAACCTTATTTAAAAAAAAATAATTTTAGTCCTAAACCATAACCTATAAATATAACCCTAAACCTTAGCCTACAAATATAACCCTAAACCTTAACTCACTATATAACCCTAAACCTTAAATCACAAATAAAACCATAAACCCTAAATCCTTAAATAATAATTTTACTAAAATATTTTATTTTTAAGTAATAATTATTTTAAAAAATAATGATTTCAATAATGTATTTTGTTTGACGAAAAAATAATAATTAAATGATATTATTTAAATATTATTGAATATAAGGGTATTAAAATAATATACAATGTTTTTCATTTCATTCCAAGTGTAAACCAAACATTTTAATTCTTATTCAATTTTTTTATTTTAGTGGTCAAATCAAATACAATGGTTTCCTTTCTATTCCATTCCCTTCCCATCCCAATTACTATTTTGATTCCATTTAGTTACCTAAAGGTTGTTTCAAACGCTTTAATTTTATAATATGGCGATATATTTGGGAAAAATATTGTTTATATAGCATGGTAGTTTTTATCACATTATTTTTTTATATAAGTATTAATAAAGGATCAAAAAATATAAAAGTGTTTCTTTTAATTTCTATTTTACTTTGAATATATATTTTAGTTAAAATTTGTTTCATATTTTTTCTTTTTTGTTTTTAATAATGTGTGTTTCTTCAATTAAATTTAATGTTTAGTTTTGATAATAAAAGAATATAATTTATAATTTGTATTCCTAAAAGTATAATTCTTAAATTTATTTTTATGAATTAATTAATTATTTCAATACAATAAATGCTAGGAATTAAATAATAAAATAAAACTTAGAACTAGTGCAAAAACAAAATTCTTTTTAGTGTAGTCAGATAGAGAGAGAAAAATATTGCAATGGGTTGGAGTGCCTACGAGACTAGGAGTTACATTGCTTTCATAACGGATACATAAATTACTCTATAGAATGATAAAATATATTTAATTGGTATAGAATTGTTATTTTAAAGTTTTTCTTTTTTTACGTTCCCTACTTTTCTTTCTAGTTTTAGTTCCTTTTTCAGCTATAAATTTAAATTTATCAATATTTTAGTTACATTTTTTTCATTTTTTCATAATATATATATATTCAATTCACTTTATTCTTTCCATACTTTAAAAAAAAAATGAATTACACAGCCATTTATAGTTTAGAGTTGGTATATTATACTTTTTTTTCAACTATGCATTTTATTTAATAAACTTTTATTGATTTATATAGACAGAGGTTGAAGAGAATGTTACAGTGAAAAGAAAACATAAGAGTTTGAAAATCTTTATTTCAGTGAATAATGAGTTAAGATTTTTTTATATATATATATATACTTTTAACCGATAAGTGAATTAATATCCATAGAAAATTTAAGTGTTTAAAATCCTTAAAAATTAATGACTTTAAATATACTCTAATTTACTTCAGAAAAAATCCTAATGAAACCTAAACTTTTAACCTCTTTTAAATCTTAGGGTGTGTTCATTAATTGTAAGAGAGAAATGAAAGAAAGAGAATAACTTTCTTTACCATATTTTCGTACGTTTACTTGACACATATAATGTATAGGAAATATGTTAACTTGACAAATAATGTATAGGGAAGGGAAAGGGAAAGGGAATGATTCCCAAAACTCTCTTTCATTCTTAAATTCCTTCAAATTTCATTCCTTACCCCCTTAGGATTCATTCCCATTCCAACTTTTTTTTTAAAACAATACAAATTTTGGGATTAATTTTAAAAATAACCCTAGGGTAAGATTTAAAAATATAATATACTTTTATTTTAGATTTAAAATTTATTTAATGAAATCTTTATCATTTAATTTTTCAAAGTAGGATCATGATTTTAAGTAAAATTTAATTTTTAATTAAAATTAAAGATATATTATATTAATTGTTTTTTAAAAAAACAAAAGTAGTACATTAATTATAAATTAAACATAAATAATAGTATAGGGTAATTTTTGTTACTCTTGATTCTTATATAGTATGTTTACTTCACATATAAAAGTAATATGTTTAATGGTTATTTCGATTCTTACAAACTATTAGTGAGTACTATCAAAGAGAATCAATACATTATTTTGATTGCTTCTTATTCCAATTTCGATTGATTCTTATTATAGTTTAGTAAACACATTTTTAATTGAATGCCTTTAATTTTATAACTCCGTTAATAAATCATTAAAAATCTCAAATGAATACATACTGCTATGTCTACGATGCAAATCTAAGTAGGTGAATATAAATTACCATAGCCTAATTGTTATTGTTACACTTTTTCTTCCTTAACAATGACAGTGAAGTTTATAGGCAATTTTATTTAATGAAAATGAAGCTAAAGTATAAATAAATATAGTGATAAAATACGAAAATTTATAAAATATAAATACAGTGATAAAATATGAAATTTATAATTTATTATTGTAGTAATATCATTTTCTTTTGTTGAAATTTTATATTTTTTGGAAGTCGCTCATCACATTTTACACTCAAAATTAGTTATAACCGTTTTGATTGCTAATATATGTAGTTTTTGGGATCTTTGTTCTTTATTTCAGATCACACTTTGTTAGCCTTGCATGTGTAGTTCTTTATTTCAGATCACACTTTGGGATCTTTGTTCTTTATTTCAGAGGTATTGTTCGTCATTACTTGATTGTTCTTGCTTCTCACATGGTGCTCCAAATCTATTATGGTATCAGATCAAATCATCTTTGTTTTTTTGATTTAAATTCTTTGTCATTTTTGTCTTCCACCATGGAAGATAGCTTATCTGTTTAACCTCCACTTACACCCACTATTCCATCCATACCTTCATTGGTTTCAATTCCTCCTTCGATTTTTGTTTTCTTGATTAATCTTAATTTTTCTGTGAAGGTAGATGAGACTAATGATCTCATCTGGAAGGAACAATTTAAACATGTGCTAACTGCCTATGGATTGAAATCTGTCATCAATAATTCTGTGATTCCTCCACCAAAATTGCTAAATCTTTGTTCTTTCTTTGTTTGGTCACACTCAAGATCATGAGGTATTTGCTGCAAATCTTGAGTATCTTGCTTGGGAAAAGCAAGATTCAACTGTTAAAAATTGGATTTACTCTTTAATGTTACTTGGACATTTGAAATTTCTCATTCGAAAGGAAATTGCTATAGATTATTGGAGCTCTCTCAATAAGGCTTGTAATGGTGAATCTCTGGCAAGACCCATATAATTGAATTGACAGCTTCAATCTACGAGAAATGATCTTTCACCATATATCAATGTATTAGAAAGTGTAAGGATCTTGTTAATTTGTTGCTTGCTATTGGTGACACATTAAGTGACAGAGCACGAGCTCTTGGAGGTTTGGATGTGACTTACACTTCTCTTGTTACAAATATCACAACAAGAAACAAGTTTTTGGCTTAGATGAGTTATTTGCTTGCATAACGACACATGAAAGGCAAAGTCAGAGGATGAATATACTTGATTCTCTGTTTGTTCAAGCAAATTACACCACAACATGTCCATTTGGATCTTCTCATCAACATCCTTGTGGTTCTCAACGAAAATTTACTTACTATGATCATGCCTCTTTTACATCATCTAATCAGGTTAAGAATAGGTCTCAAACACAGTCCCAAACTTCTAACTACTCTCAGATGCAATGTTAAATATGCAAGAAAATTGGAGATTGTGCCACTCTATTATATTAGATATTTGGTCTAAAAATAGTGGATCACAAAACGACACTACTACTTCTCTAAACACCAACTCTAATAAAAAAGGTAGTGGCTCTAACTTAGATCATCAAGAAAACATTACACATGTGTACGATGATCTCACATTTAATGAACAAGACAACTTTAATGCCATTATTTTTCTTGAAGATCAATCCATTTCACCACAAGTTTTCCTAACACCAGTTGTACAATATCCATCTGCTATAACCTCCTGGTACATGTATATAGGTACTATGCAACATTTGACTTCTAAAATGGATCAATTGCATATTGCTAGTGACTACATTGGTCATGCTTTAGTAATGTTAGGTAATGTAACTTCTATACTTATCACTTATACTTATCACTCATCATGGGTCTACTTCCTTAACTATTGATTCATAATCTTTTAGTTTAAAATAACTATTATGTGCACCACAATTTGAGAAAAATCTTAAATTGGTAAGGAAATTTCGCGAAGATAATGCAATAAGTGTAGAGTTCTTTTGTAATCATATTTTTGTGAAGGATCTTGTCACCAGGAATGTAGTTTTAAGAGGGCCTGTTGATCGTGGTCTCTATAAGATTTGCAATTCAAAAGAACCAATACAAGCACTAAAAGATGGATCACATCTTATTTCTTTTCATCGTATTGAGATAAGTGTTTTTGTTGAAAATTGGTGTTGAAAATCTCAATGGCAAAGGCCAAGACCTAAATTTTTTTTCTACATAAAACAAACTCTCTCAAAGTTGTGTTATTTTTTTCACATTTTCATTATAATTTTATAGCTATATATAAGGAGATTTACTCATTGATTTACTCTTTCAATTAAATATTCCTTGATTTACTCTTTGAATTAAATATTTCTTCATTTACTCATTGAATTAAAGATTCTTTATTTTACTCCTTGAATTAAGGATTCTTTGATTTACTACTTGAATTACTCATTAAATTAATGATGACAACTCTTTGATTTACTCCTTAATTTACTCTTTGAATTAAGATTCTTGATTTACTCCTTGAATTAAGAAGTTAACACTCCTTAATTTAATCCTTAAATTATTCATTAAATTTATCTCCAATACTTTTTCTCAAGCTTGATCCATAAGGTTTATGGATCTAAGTTTAGACAGAAGTCATTGAAACTGATGAGAAGCCAAGACATCAAAGGTAAAACTAACAAAAATACTGATTACGATAGCAAAAAAAATATTTATTGTTATCGATGTGGGACCTTTATTTTTACCATAATACTTCCCCTCCATATCGGACAGATAGGAGTTGTAAGAGATATTTAATCCATTATCGCTAAGAGCTTGGTTTCAACGTGGGACCTGTTTTGGTTTGTAAACTTGTTTACAAGCCCAAAGAAATCAAAAACAAACTTTGAAATATTTTAGCCCATTTGAAGTCCAGCTCATGGAAGCTTCTATGGTGATGATCTGAATTGATAAGGATACAGCTCATGGTTGGTGAGAAGAAGAAAATAAATAGGTGAGGTGAGTAGATAGGTGTATGGTTTAAATTGTTTTGGTAGGTTTATACTATATGGTTTAGATTTATTAGTTGTTTCTATAAATACCTCCCAATAGCAATGTAATAATAAAGTTAAAAGAAATCAGAAACAAAATTTGAGAGTTTTTTGAGTGTTTATGGAAAATTGTTCTTATGTGTTCTTAAGTTTTGAGAGTTTTGATCCATAATACTCCTCCTTCACATTAGGTAGGTAGAAGCTACATGAGAGATTTAATCCATCATCGCCAAGAGCTGGTTTCAATGTGGGACCTTTCCTTTTACCACAATACTCCTCCATATCAAGTCGGTAGAAGCTACAGGAAAGATTTAATCCATCATCGCTAAGAGTTAGGTTTTAATGTGGGATCTTTCCTTTTACCATAATACTTCCCCTCCAAATTGGGCAAGTAGGAGCTATAGGAGAGATTTAATCCATCATTGCTAAGAAATTTGGTTTGGAAAAATAAATAGAAAAAGAAATCGTTCTGATAGAGTGCCAAACACACTTTGAGTATAGGAATAACAATTTTTTTTCTTCAAGAAAATCGACTTGCTTTGATACCATGTTGAAAATTGGTGTTGAAAATGCCAAGACCAAAGGCCTAAAGGTCTTGCCAAATAAAACAAGCTCTTAAAGTTGTTTTATTTCTTTCATATTTTTATTACAATTCTATAGCTACATATAAGGGGACTTACTCCTTGATTTACTCTTTGAATTAAACATTCCTTGATTTACTCTTTGAATTAAGGATTTTTTGTTTTACTCTTTGAATTAATGATTTCTTGATTTATTATTTTGCCTCTAAAACATGTACATAGATGCCCTTAGGTCTCTTTTGAAATAATACATGTGGATCTTACCCTTTCCTGTAGTTTCTACTATTGGAATGAATTACTTTTTTTCTCTTTGTTGATGACTGCACAAGATAGTAGTGGATATATGTTTTAAATCAAAAGTCATAGGCTGCTCAAATCTTTTTGCATTTTGATGCCTTACTTCTTAAATAGTTTTATTCTCTAATTAAACTGCTTCATAGTAACGGTGGATCTGAGTTTAAGAGTTTTGAATCTTATTTGTTTATGGAGGTTACAAGCGTAGGAGTTCATGTCCTTATACTCCATCTCAAAATGGAGTTGTTGAGAGACACGATATACATCATGTTGAGACTGATTTTTCCATTATGTTAAGAGCTGGTGTTTTAATGAAATTTTGAGATTATAGTTAGAAGTGTAGTTTATCTTATAAAACGCATGCCAACAAAAGTCTTAGACAATGTTAGTCCTTTTGAACTGTTATATCACAAAAGTTTGATTATAGCCATCTTAGAGTGTGTGGATGATTGTATTATCCTTACCTTAATCCCTATTCTTCCAAGAAAATTGAGCCTCGCTCTAGTCCTTGCACATTTCATAGTTAAGCTGCTCCTTACAAGAGATTTTGGTGTTCAAAACCTATCACACAAAAGGTTTTTATTTCACATCATGTTGTCTTTAGTGAGTCAACATTTCCTTTTCTAAACACAACACCTATGTCACCTTTCTTTAATTTTACTCCACTTTATGTGCCAATTAGCACTGCTACATCATTAGCTGTTACACGTAGACCAATAGATAATAACATGTCTTTTAATAGTACATCTTGTGTTCAACCTGTCCCTATTGATTCTTCTCACCTCATTAGGTTCAGTTCCTATGTTTGGTTCATAACCTATAGCTATTCTTGGTAGCCTTGTCATTTTTGGATCGTTAAACACATTATCCACAGCTTCTACTTCTCAACGGCTCTCTGTTGAGCCTACTACACCTTTATCTATGTCATCTTCTCATTCATCTTCTTCACCTATTCATTTTGGTCCTTTACCCACTTTCTCCATCTTCACCTTCTAACTCACCCAATGTTTCTTCATCTCCAACTGCTTCTCACGATTCTTTACCATTATATCTTTAATTCTGGAAGTATTCAACTTCAGGTTGAATTACCTCTCTTGCCACCCTTAAGCCTTCATCAACTACCTTCTTTCTCTAATACACATCACATTTCTACTTGATCTAAACAAGGAATCTTTAAATCCAAAACTTATTTCTTTGCACTCATTTTACTTGAATCCTCTACAACTTAAGAATCATTGTCAATTCCTAAAGAGTTTGGCTCTCTGATTGCTAAACATGGCAAATTCATTGAGAATAAGTCAGTTTTTTGCACTAAGCTCAGAGCATATAGATCTTTGGACAAATGTAAGTCTTGTATGGTGGCTAAAGGGTTCCAACTAATGGTATAGACAATTGAAACATTTTAGTCCTGTGGTGAAGCCTACAATCTTACACATTATCTTGACTCTTGTCTTATCTAAAGGTTGATTAGTGCATCAACTTGATATCAATACGGCCTTTCTCAATGGAGATATTCAGGAAGAAATTTTCATGGTTCAACCTGAAGACTATTTATGAGCTATTTCTCACACGTTTGCAAACTTAGGAAGACCATGTATAGAGTCAAACAAGCTCCTCTAGTATTGTACTGTAAGTGGTTTTTCCCAGCAACTTGGCTTTCAAGAGTCCAATACAGATGCCACACAGTATAGGACAGTGATAGGAGCTTTGTCATATTGCACCTTAATTAGACTCCTTTCTATATTAATAAGCGTTGTCAGTTCCTCCATGCCCTTACTAGTGGTCATTGGATAGCTACAAAAAGGTTACTTAGGTACCTCAATGGCACAACTGATCATGATTTCATGCTTTGTAAAAGTTAAACTCTTGACATAACAAGTTACACTGATGCAGATTAGGTTATAGACCTATATTATTGAAGGTCCACTGGAGGTGTCTGTGTTTACATGAGAAATTCATTAGTTTCATGGATTTTCAAGAAGCAAAATGTGGTGTCTCGGTCTTCTACTGAAGTTGAGTTTTGTGCATTAGCATACATTATTATGGAAGTTGTATATCAAAAAGGTGTGTGTTGAGTTACTTATTGAATCGGTTAATCTTCACTTAATCTTTTGTGACAATGTCTTTATTGGACACTCAGCAAAAACACTCGGTTTTGCACTGTGGAAATTGATTTCTATTTTATAAGAAAGAAGGTCATTGATGGTTCAATGCCAAGTAGAATACATTCCAAACCAAGAACAAGTAGTAGACATCTTCACCAAGCCTTTATCAAGCCCTTGGTTTGTCGAGTTTAGAACTAAACTTTGTGTTCTTTGTAGACCATGAGTTTATGTGGAAGTGTTAGAATATTATACACTTGGGTAGGCTTGTGACTGCCTTGCCTTTCTGTTATCCTTGCTTGTGCAATATTGTTAGCTGCAAGCGAACTGATCACATGATATTGGCATTATGGTTTTAGCTATAAATAGGACGCTGATGTGCAATTTTCATTCAGAGGTATTATTTATCATTTCTTGAATGTTCTTGCTGCTCCCATTGTTCTCCAAATCAATCACTCTAATATACGAAAAACTAGCCTTTACATTTTGTATCTAACTTGTGATTTTGGAGATTTTTTTCCCCCTCTCTTTTTTTTTTTTTTTTTTTTTGGGGGGGGGGGGGGGCAAGTACGTTGATAATGTATGGTAATATATTGTAATTTTGGGATATGTATTGGGTTTTAGATGAAGCAGCTGTGGGGACATCAGAAGAGGAGTTAAGTTGTGGGGAGGTTGAAGTATCAGAAAGTGTAGAAAGTATAGGGGTACGTTCGGCAGATGAGGAACTCAAAGTAATGTTATTGAAGAAGTACAGTGGCTACCTAAGCAGTTTGAGGAAGGAGTTTCTGCACAAGAGAAAGAGAGGCAAACTCCCCAAGGATTCCAGAACTCTTCTCATGGATTGGTGGAACTCTCACTACCGATGGCCTTATCCCACGGTAATTCATTTTATTCTCCTTATTACATGTGTTCTTGTGTATATATATAGCTTTACTGATTTCCTGTTTAGATCTTTCACGTTCTCAAGTTGACATTTTTATTTTTTGTTCCCCTTGAATAGCACGTTTAAACAATTTGTTAAGTGTACACAAGCGGAATTACATGGGCCAGAAGGGGTATTGGCATTCTATTATCTCTTTTAACACCGTGTAATATTTAAAATTATAGACAAATTATATATATAATGTAAACATGTATTTTTTGAATCTTCATCTTAAGTTTTTATCACTAAAAAAACACTAAAAACTCGATCATTTGAACATATATATTCAAATAAGATACATTTAACATATTTTTTTGATAAAAAAATTAGTAATTGAAAAACAAATAATATTATTTTTTAATGTTTATATGGTTTTTTCTTGTACTAAAATTTTGAATCCGTTACTGTATGTGTTTATTACCTCTTGAAGTATTTCTACATTAAGAATAGGAATAACCTGAGTCAATAGGATTGAAAAGTGGCACTCTTTATAAATTTTTATTCAGTATAATCATATTTTGCTAGAATAATAAATACCAATGACCTAGCGAAATTTCTATTTTGAGTATAATTAAGTGTTATATATTTAGGTTTTATCCTTCATTACTATGGCTATTGTTATTTCTGCTATGGAAATTAAAAATATATCCGGTTATTTAATATATATATATATATATATATATCAGAGTTGGCATCTGACTATGAAATAAAAGTTTCAAATTTAATGAGCTTATTAGTGGTCTACTTAATTTGCTATTCTTTCTTATGCTTATTTTAGTAGTTGCAAATACACAAAAAGTGGGTTTGCTGATTTAGTTGTATTTTTACATAGACAACTCGGTATTCATCACTGATATATATCATCGTGTTATATGTATTATATTTGTCAAATTATATAGAAAAATATTTTTTTAATTATTATCCAAAATGACACATAATTGGAGATTACGTTATAGATTTTAAAAGTTTAGCTAAAAATATATACAAATAATTTATGTTAACATAGCATGTACGTATGCAAAATATTGATTGATGAGCTAATTATGAGGGGGTTGATGCGTATAGGAAGAGGAGAAACAGAAGTTATCAGATGAAGCAGGACTGGATCAAAAGCAGATAAACAATTGGTTTATAAACCAAAGGAAACGTCATTGGAAACCATCTGAAGATATGAGATCTGTTTTGACTCAAACTGTTACAAGTAGCGTTGGATATGGTAATAGTAATACTGGACCCCCTTTCTTTGATCAATGATATTGATTGCAAGTTCACAACTTTTATCCATCATCATCTTTAATGTCACTTATCAACCCTACTCCATCAGCTTTAATCCAGTGTCTCACTCATAATTCTGTCAGTGTATATTTTTGCTTAAAAGCTTGCTTATATATAGTGTGTTATCTACCCATCTTTCTAGATCTTTTTTTTTATTTTCCTTCTAGTTTTTGTTAGTAATGACTTTCAAATTTGAAACACTATATACTGTTGTGTGTTACTACTAGTTTTGGATCAAGAATTTTAGTTCATTTGAGATGCAGGTTATTGTTGCTATCAAATATGCCCATGTGGGTTTATGTTGGTTTTCTGCTTTGATTTGGCTTTTGCCATTGTAGGCTTTCAAAAGCTTTTTAATTATTCCTTTATATTTTTTTAAAAAGAAAATGTTGTTTCCAGAAGACACGATAAACATATGAGACGATTTTTTTTTTAACATGAAATAATATGTTGCGTATTATTTGTAACTTGTGAAATAATGTACGACACACACCAAAGCACAGATTAACACCTTCGAACAACCATCCAAACATTAAAAGCGTACCTACCAAAAAGTCCCCGACAGTAGAGTTCAAGAAATACGCTTTGAGCAGTACCACACAGCCGGAAGCCTCAGTGCAGGTAAGCCACATTCATACTTGATCAGTAACTAGAAAACAATAAATTACACTGCAAGATCAGCTACAGTTTACCCAAGATCAGCATCAGCAGGAACCTCCATAACATTGAGGTCAGCATCCATCTAAATGTTGCTCAAGAAACTCATGTCATCAATCCCTTTAATAGGCCTTTTCTCAATCTTAATGCCCTGATCCACACCAACCTTACCAGCCTCCTTACCCTTGCCAATACCAACAACAAAAATCTCCTTACATTTTCCCAATCTTTTATCACCATCATCTCCTTTCATCAACACTATCCCCACCAAAAGTAAAACCTCATTTAGTCTACAATCCACTATTCGTAATATGCTGGGGAACACATGCTCATATCAAAGCGCAATCGTTCACCAAGCAATGTGTATTTCCCCCAAAGCTAATGCAAGTGTCATTAGTCTGATGAGTATTTTTTTCACAATAGTAACAAAATACAAAGGAACTTATTTAAATCCGATCCACACATTTGAAGAATTAAATGGAATCCAAGAACTACGAATTAGAAACTTAGATAAAACAAAACTCACACGAAACCCTAATTGAATGCAAAGTACATTGACAAGGAGAATTTATCAATTTCTATAATGGGACCCATAAAAGTAACAACATGCCTCACAATAATCTCCTTCCTTTAGTCCATTGGCAAAGCATGTATTTAAATCCTTATAGGATTAGTCTCGAAAGAAAAATTAGATGGTAACATACTTAGAATAAGTATCTTCACAACAAGCAAGTCATTATTGAAGCTCCATATTCGTCTTAGCTAACTTCTCAAAATAAAAGATGTAATTATTTTGGCTCACCACATTTAAATCCAAGCCTTTATTTTTCATCCAGCTCTTCTACTCGAAGTAATGCATCTATATTAATTGATCTTTTAGAAAGAATTTGAACGACGATTGCAAATTCAATCATTACTTTCACTTTTTCAATCACATCGCCAATATCGATTATGAGATTTAAATAATCCACACGATTTGTGAAGACATCCATTGTTGAATCAAAGTAGAGAAACAATTGAGCAAGAAAAGAGGTACATGCTATTGAATTCTTAAAATATAAAAAAATTAAATATTTTCATAGATATGATTGATAAGTCATTACACTCATTTATATAATTAGTTTCTTAACTATATATGTTGTCAAATCATATCAATATATACCTAAATGAGATATTATATTGATACAATAAATCATATCTAAATAAGATATTATATTAATACAACAAATTGTATTTAAATAATAAATATTGATATAAAAAATCAAATGATAATAAATATTCTAGATCGTGTAGGATTTGATTCCTCAATATTCCCCTCAAGATAGAGTGTATGTTGATTACACTTATCTTGCTCAAGAAGACAGTGATCTGTTTAGTATTTAGCGGCTTGGTGAACTAGTCAGTTGGTTGTTCTTGTGTTTTGACATGAACGGTTTGAATCGATCCTCTTTACACCTTTTCTCGAACAATGTGACAATCGATTTCAATGTGTTTTGTTCACTCATGAAATACTAGATTTGATATTATATGAATTGCGACCTTGTTAATATAATGGCCCAAAACTTCAAGCCTAAGTCCATTTGCATTAACCTAATTTTTTCCCAATCTCCCTTATATATATAAAGCAGCCGCGTGAAGAAAAAATTGTAGAGAAAGTAGCGGTCAGAAAAAAACAGAGAGTAGAGTGTGTAGCAGCCACCAGAGAAAACAACAGCAGTAGAATAAAGAAAAACTATATGGAGATATAGCAGCTGCAGAATTTGGAATAAGAAGAAGCTGTTTTTCCCTTCCACAGTTTCATGTCCTCACTGTTGTCAATTATATTCCATCTCATTTGTACGGTAATAT
The DNA here is from genome assembly GCA_033030585.1 of Hippophae rhamnoides. Taxonomy (NCBI): domain Eukaryota; kingdom Viridiplantae; phylum Streptophyta; class Magnoliopsida; order Rosales; family Elaeagnaceae; genus Hippophae; species Hippophae rhamnoides. The sequence continues at coordinate 8,000,876 of CM065431.1, forward strand.
TTGATTTAATAGCAAGCTTGTTAAATTTATCTTTCTATATATTACCAGTAAATTAGAGAGGATATTTTGTGGGTTGATTTTGGATTTTGGTATAATTTGTGAAGCTCTCTGAAAATTGGTATTTGTATCTCCATTTGGTTATTAGTGAATTTTTTCTCGGTGTGCCATTGTCAGTGGAGTAGACTTTTTACATTGGAAAATTGAACCACTTAAATCATTGTGTGCCATTTAATTTCTTATTGGTTATTGTTTTGCCGTTACCCATTATTATTAATTTTTGCAACCAAAATTGGACCCGATCTTCGCTTCCGCAAGTGCCAATTCGTAACAAATTGGTATCAGAGCTATTGGGTTATTCTGGTATTTATTAGAACTTATCAAGTTTGCTCTTTTGGACTTATTTTGAGCTTCTGGTTATCTGATTGGTTTCATATTTTTTGGGTTGTACTTCTATTTATTTAATTTTGGGTTTTCTGTCATGGCAGCAAAATATGAAATTGAGAAATTCAATGGTAGAAATGATTTCAGTTTATGGCGTATGAAGATGTTGGCTATATTAGTTAAAGAAGAGCTCGTTAAGACATTTGAAGGCAAAGATAAATTGCCAAAAAAATTGACTAACGAAGAAAAAGATGCATTGATGGAAAATGCTCTCAGTTCTATTAAGTTATCCTTGTCTGATGAGGTATTACGCGAGGTTGGTGATGAGGAATCTCCTGCTGGGTTATGGCTTAAATTGGAGAATTGGAATATGACCAAGTCTTTGACTAGTCGGTTATATTTGAAGCAACGTTTGTATACATTCAGAATGTCAGAAGGTACATCTTTGCATGATCATCTTGATGAATTTACAAAAATTATTCGTGATATGAAAAAGGGTGGTGTTAAGATTGATGATGAGGATCAGACCTTAGTTCTATTATGTTCTTTACCTCATTCATTTGAACATTTTATTGATACTATGCTATATGGGTGAGACACTATTTCTTTGGAAGATGTCAAAGCAGCTTTGAATTCTAGAAAGTTGAAAAAAAAGGTGTCTACTAGCAACAATGATAATAGCAATGGTTTATTTTTCAGAGGTAGAAATCAAGAAAAAGGCACAAGCAATAATAGAGGCAAGTCTAGATCCAAATCTAGAAAAAGAAAAGATAAATGCAACTATTGTCGTTAAGAAGGGCATTGTAAAGTAAATTGTCCTAAACTCAAAGGTAAAGGAAAATCTGCCACAACGTCTTCTGGTACTAATGATGTTGCTGGTGTTGTAGATAGTTCTGGTTCTGATGGTGAAAATGTTCTATCAGTATCTATTGGTTCTCCTGAAGATGTTTGGATTCTTGATTCGGGTTGCACTTACCATATGTGCCCCAATAGAGATTGGTTTGCTTTTTATCAGTCTATTGATGGGGGTGTTGTCTTGATGGGAAACAATATGTCATACAAGGTTGTTGGTATTGGTACTGTTCGAATTAAGATGCATGATGGTATTGTTAGGACTTTGAAAGATGTTCGCCATGTTCCAGATTTGAAAAATAATTTGATATCTTTGGGTACTCTTGATTCACAAGGGTACAAGTATGTAGCTGAAGATGGAGTTTTAAAAGTTAGTAACGGTGCTCTCATTGTTATTAAAGGGAAATTGTCACGTGATCTCTATATGCTTCAGGGTAGCACTATTATTGGTAGTGTATTAGTTTCATCCTCATCAGATCAAGATTCAGACACTACTCGATTATGGCATATGCGGCTTTGGCATATGAGTGAGGCAGGGATGTCTATTTTGAGCAAACGAAATTTGCTTTGTGGTCAGGAAACTGGGAAGCTTGATTTCTGTGAGCATTGCATCTATGGAAAGCATCACAGGGTCAAGTTCAGTATAGTCATCCATAAAATGAAAGGTACTGTTTATTATATTCATTTAGATCTTTAGGGTCCTTCTCGTGTTGTGTCTAAGGGTGGTGCACGGTATATGTTGACTTTTATTGATGACTTCTCTCGTCATGTTTGGGTGTATTTTCTAAAGAATAAAAATGATGCGTTCTCAAAATTTGTGAAATTCAAAGCTTGTATAGAAAATCAAGCATTTGAGAACTGATAATGGTTTGGAATTTTGTGATAGTCAGTTTAATGAGTTCTGTGAAAGAAATGGCATAGTGAGACACCACACTGTGTGTCATACACCACAACAAAATGGAGTAGCAGAACGTATGAATAGGACTCTCTTAGAAAGAGCTCGATGTATGCTTTTTCAAGCTGACTTGGATAAATCTTTTTAGGCTGAAGCTTGTAACCATGCCTGCTATTTGGTGAATCGGTCTCCATCAACTTCAATTGAGTTGAAGACTCCGTTTGAGGTATTCTTTGGTACTCCAGCTAATTATTCTGATTTGAAAGTTTTTGGTTGTCCTGCTTATGCTCATGTTAATGATGGTAAACTTGAGCCTAGGGCATTGAAATGTATATTTTTGGGGTATCCTTCTGGGGTGAAAGGTTATAGATTATGGTGTGTTGAACCCAAGTCACCTAAATTTTTTATTAGTAGAGATGTTAAGTTTGATGAGTTTTCCATGTTGTAAAAGAAAAATTTGTCTATTGTTGCAGATAAAGACCACGGTGTTAGTGAGCAGGTGGAGCTTGAGACTGGAGCTCCTAGTCAAGTGCAAGTGGATACTTCAGATCAGCCATCTGTGGATGAGATAGATGATTCTGCTCATGATGTAGCAGAAGAGCAACATGAGTAACCATATAGTATTGCTAAGGGTAAAGGAATAATGGCCCAAAACTTCAGGCCCAAGTCCATTTGCATTAACCTAATTTTTTCCCAATCTCCCTTATATATATAAAGCATCTACGTGAAGAAAAAATTGTAGAGAAAGCAACAGCCAAAAAAAACAGAGAGCAGAGTGTGTAGCAGCCACCAGAGAAAATAGCAGCAGCAGAATAAAGAAAAACTGCAGGGAGATATAGCATTTGCAGAATTTGGAAGAAGAAGAAGCTATTTTTCCCTTCCACAGTTTCATGTCCTCACTGTTGTTAATTATATTCCATCTCATTTGTACGGTAATATTTGATTTAATAGCAAGTTTGTTAAATTTATCTTGCTATATATTACCAGTAAATTAGAGGGGATATTTTGTGTGTTCATTTTGGATTTTGGTATAATTTGTGAAGCTCTCTAGAAATTGGTGTTTGTATCTTCATTTGGTTATTAGTGAATTTTTCCTCGGTGTGCCGTCGTCAGTGGAGTAGACTTTTCACATTAAAAAGTTGAACCACTTAAATTATTGTGTGCTATTTAATTTCTTTTTGGTTATTGTTTTGCCGTTACCCATTATTATTAATTTTTGCAACCAAAATTAGACCCGATCTTCGTTTCCGCAAGTACCAATTCATAATAGACCTAATTGTCATAAAATAATTTGATTGCATGTGTGTAGTTAACATTCAAGTTCTTTAACAGATTCCTAATCCATGTAATTTTGCAACATATTGTTGCCATAGACATGTACTCTACCTCTGTATTGGAATGAGATACAATTATTTTCTTTTTAGTCTTCCATGAAATGGGTGCATTGCCTAAGAAAATATAATATACAATAGTAGATCTTCGAGTGTCCTTGCAACACACCTAATATGCAATTTAGTAAGCTTTTATTTCTAATTTTCCAATGGAAGGTAATAGTATCCCTTAACTTGGGTTCTGTTTTGAATATCTCAACACCTTATGGGCTGCATCCAAGTGAGTTGGTGAGGCTTGTCTATGAATTTACTCAAAATGTGCACTACATACATAAGGTCTAGTTTGGTGATTGTAAATTTGCGTTATCCAACCAATCGTCAATGTTAAGACGCATCTTTCAACAATATTCCTTCACCTTGTCATAACATCAATTTCTGATCAATGGGAAACCATGATGGTTTACCTTCTAGGAAACTAACATCCTTAAGACCTTTAAGTGCATACTTATGTTGATTCAAAACAATTCCTTACTTAGATCGTGCTACCTTAATACCAAAAAAATATTTTAACTGCCCTATGTCTTTGAGCTTGAACTTACTAGCAAGAAATTTTTTTCGTTTTCAAGAAGCCTTCCAAATCATTTCCTATCACTATAACATTATCAACGTATACTAACATGGTGGTAAATCTTCCTTGCTAATTTTGGACAAAAAGTGAATAGTCTGATCATGATTAACTAAAACCACTATCCTTAAGAGTAGTATAAAGTTTCAAAAACCATTGTCGGTATGCTTACTTCAATCCATAAAATGATTTGTGAAGTTGGCAAACTCTATGCTCCCCTTTTCATCTTAAACAGAAGATGGCTTCATGAAAACCTCTTCACATAAGTCACTATTGAGAAAGGCATTGTTGACATATAATTGATGTAGGTTCCAACCTTGTAAAGCTACTAAATTGGGAAGAATACAAACTGTGGTAAGCTTGGCTATAGGAGCAAAAGTTTCTTGATAATCAATTTCAACAATTTTATTGTAACCTTTGGTAACTAAACGAGCCTTGTAACATTCCATTGTGCCATCAAGGTTATGTTTGATCTCAAAAATCTACTTACAGTCAATTGGTTTCTTGTTGGGAAGAAGAGATACCAAACTCTATGTCTGATTTACCTAGAAGGCCTGAACTTCTTGATTCATAGCTACCCTATCTTTGGCTCAATGGTGGCTTGAGAAAAAGATTGTGGTGTCTTTTATAGGCTAATATTGATAGTAAAAGCTTTGTGTATGGAATAAAGTTTGTCATATGATAAGATATGAGCAATGGAATAAGGAGTACTTGAAAGCCGAACTTCACTTATGGAAGATGATAATGTAGGGCGAGAAGAAAGGATTGCCTCAATATGAAAGTCTTGCAATGTGGTTGGCATTCTGGTGGGTCTTGGGGATCGTCGTGGTAGGGGAGCTATTGCTGAGGAAATGGATAAGTCTGAGATGATTGGAAAGTGAGTTTTTGTTTCAAGTGATACAATTGAGGTGGTAGAGTTAGGATTGAAATGTGATTGTGATCCTGAAAGATTTAGTGAGTTAAGATTGGAATCAGATTGTGATCTTGGAAGATTTGGAGAGTTAGGAATGGAATCAGACTCATATTCGAAAAGATTTGGTGAAAAGTGGTGGTCTATTCGAGATGAAGTAAACGAGGAAGGAAATAAGTGACTTAATGGATTAGAGCTATCAAGAGTCAAAGATGTGGTAGTCCTAGCCTGATAAGGAAATTTAGTTTCAAAGAAAATCACATCCTGAGACACTAGTGTTTTTTTTCCTTTAAGCTATAAACCTTGTAACCCTTTTGACCTTGGGGATAACCCAAAAAGATACATTTAGTAGAACAAGGCTCAAGTTTACTATATTGCAACGAATGGTTGGAAACAAAATACCTACAACCAAAAACACAAAACTGGGAATAAGTTGGTGGTTTGTGAAACATCTCAAAGGGTGTTTTCCCTTGTAAGAGTAGTGTTGGTGTCCTATTGATTAGGTAAGTAGCCATCAATATGGCATCTCACAAAAAAAGTTTAGGCAAGTGTTATTGAAAAAGAAGTGTACGAGTAACATTTAATAAGTGTTTGTGTTTATGCTCAGCAATGCCATTTTGTTAAGACGTATTAATGCAACTCGTTTAGTGTAAAATACCCTTAGAAGAATGGAATTTGACGCACTTAAACTTAGGATCATTATCACTCCTAACAACTTTGACCCTTTTCCCAAATTGTGTGTCGACTAAATTAATAATCATTAACGCAAACTTGCTAATAGATATGAGGTTCAAGTAGAATAATATGATGTAGAGAACATTATGCAACATAAAATGTGAGGAAAAGATTACAGTCCCAATATAAGAGACACTTAACATGGTACCATCATGTAGTTTGACTGTACGATTATGAACAAGTCAAGATGATGTGAGATGGATATGATCACATACAATATGATAACTAGCTCTACTATCTAATATCCAAATCATGTCTTTATTGTGTTGTGTGAAAGTAAATACTTTACTTGATATCTCTTTGAAATTAAGGACACTACCAACAAGATTGACATAAGATGACTGCGTTGTATTTAACATCTCTAGTAGTTGGTGGCTATCATTGTTTTTCCAACTGTTACCTTAATCTTGCTCAAAAATTCCATTTTTTTAGGTTCTTAAAAGCGTATGTTCTGATACCATATTGAATTCTTAAAATATGAAAGAAGTATATATTTTCATTAATATGATTGATGAGTGATTACACTAATTTATAAATCTAGTTCTCTAACTATCTATGCTACTAAATCATATCAATATATATCAAAATAATATCTTATATTGATATATCAAATTATATCTAAATAAGATATTATATTGATACAATAAATTATATATAAATAATATCTTATATTGATACAACAAATCATATATAAATAATATCTTATATTGATACAATAAATCAAATAATAATAAATATTCTAGATGAGAAAGATGAGAGAACACTAAAGGTAAAAAAATAGAGCAGAGAATCGTATTTAAGGAATTTCTTTTAAGCATAAGTGGCTAGTGGTTACATAAAAATTTGAAAGTTCGAAAAATTGAAGCATGGTTATATATATATAATTAAGTAAACTTTTCAATAGAGGCGTATATAAATGTATCATGATGGTATATATTCACTCTCCCTTTCGGTAGAATATTTTATGTATAATATATAAAAAATTATTGATAAAATATATGTATAAAATTGAGTTATATTATTCTGTATTTAATTTTTAAGTTTGTATTACATAAAAATTTACCACAAATTAAATAATTTGAATATATTTATACTAAAATGAGTAATATATATATCATATGAAGAATAAATAATAAATAAAGTATAAATAATATTATATTTTATTGTTTATACGTTGCTTCTCTAAAGTTAGAATCCTAGATCAACCACTTCTTGTTGAAGGTGAGAAAATACATTAATTTTGTTGCCAATGTTTTCCAAAGGAACCAAAAGTCGGATGTATAAGATCAATTTTTCTTCCTTATCTCATAGGTTTGATTTAGTATACCTTGTTTCGTAAGCTCAGAAGTATACGTGGGAGACTTTTTCCAACAATTGTCAATGGTTTGGTGAACGAAAATGGTCACGTCCACACCTTTATTTAAACTAATAAATTTATCACCCTTTTTCTTGTAGATTAATATCAATAATTTGACAATATATATATACCTTCAGATTCTGCAGAATCAATCTTCTAGTATTAACAAGTATATTATTTTGGCCTGATGATCAAACTCTTATTTTGTTATACTTTTAGATTATTGGTAACTAAAACATTTTGTTATGATATCAAATCATGACTCAGTGTACTCAAAACACTTAAAATTCTCAAATTGTTGAGTTTCATGTAAGGAGTTTGGTCATATTATTGTTACAACTTAGAATAATATGTGCAAGGATGAAGTTTTGAGTATTGTTATGGGTATGTTTTGTTTACATAGTGTCTAATCCTATGATAAGTTAAAATCATTATTCAATGCATCATGTGTCTAAATTCATATAATTAAACTGATGAATCCAGATAATGTAGTCGTTGTTTATCTTGGTACAATTTTTAAGATATGTTGGATGATCTTCCAGTACTACAACACCCTCAAATATTTTGAAGAATTATTGACTAACACATCATAACACAATATTGATAATATTATAATTTGAAATCTCTTGCAAAACAATGATTGTAGAGTACTACTGATAGATCCAACCGAAAACAAGTTCCATAAATTATTCAATTGGACGATTTTCCTATTGTCTTTGCATGGATCCAACATGTTAATTATCCTCATTGTACTTTAAAGAAGAAAATGAAAATTGAAAATGGAAGCAGATAAGATAAAAAGACATAATATTAGGAAAATAAGACGCACTGACCATGTGTCAGCATAATGCCATTGTTCTGAATTATATGGAGTAAAGAGAACTCAAGTCAAAAAAACCAAAAACGTGCAAGGGTTATATACAATTAGATTATTTGTTGTTTAGGGAGTAATAGTCAAAACAACATTATTAAAGTTTAAGATATTTGTCAGAATAGTACATTTAATAAAGCTTTAAGTAGGTTAGTTTAGTTTTTTTTTTATCGTTAAAAAATATCATTTATTTTTTTAATTATTAAAAATATGATGATTAAGGAAAAATCTCAATATATTAAAAATCTTAGTTTTGTTTAGAGAAAAAAAAAGAAGATATTCAATGACCAAACTAAAGATAACTTGGATGAAGTTTTATGAATGTTATGTTCCATCTAGCATCGACTGACTCAAGGAGATCAGTTTTGTTCGTAGTGGTAGGACTCGTGACTCGAGTAAAATAGTAAGGGCTTGGTACCTCATTTTTTGAATACAGATCTAGTTTGAATCTTCCACCCTCTTCTTACCCTAAAAAAAAATAAAAAAATAAAAACCTAATTTTTTAGATCAAATTACATGCAAAAGGGTTTAGTATATATGCAAAAATAGTATGCAGATCACAAAATGTTTTTTTTTTATTTAAAAAAAGAAGAAGTGGTTATTATTAAAGTGATTTTAACATGTTATTTGAGCAAGATTTCATGTATTTAAACCCTAATAACTACATAATTTTGAATTTTATAGTGTGGAATAGTAAACAAAGTAAATGAAATTCAATACCAAAATCATAATTTATTATTGAAGAGAACCTCACTGATTATTCGTATAATAATTAGCATCAACACATTGTTGACATTTTATCACTTACTTAACAGAAACTCCAACTTTCAATTCTTGGCCCCATGATTTGAAAAATATATATATATGTAATAAAAAGAATCTGAAGAAACTTACTTGATTCTCCACATGTACAAGGGAGCTATCAGGTTCATTCATATTAAGAAAATCTACAAATCAAGTCACATACTGAAAGCCAATAATGTTTTATCAAAATTATTGTAGCAGAAAGCCAACAAGGGATGGGCCTAGCATTTTGATTATTTGATGTTCAGACAAAATTTATATAACCATCAAACGATCAATTTTTTCATCACCATTGGCTTAAATTTAAGTTGTTAATTTGATGATATTTAAATCAACTCTAGTTTAGAGTTAGAGTCTTGCCTAGTTCATTATATTTCTTTTGTGAAAGAAAATAATAATTATGAACTTTTTAATCCAAAAAAAATTAACATAAAATATAATAATGACTCATTTTTACTTATAAAACTCGTATTAGTATAACACGAAGTAACGTGGGACAATACCTCTAATCTTTCTCTTCAATACGTGTATCTTTTATCTCTTGTAAAATCTACCACTTATTTTTAACCCAATTAAATTAAGTTGTGATATCACTTGAAATTCATCCCAAGAGATTAAACTCAATAAGTAGTGTTTATTTTATAAACCTCAAGCATGAATTTATCTTAGTTTTTCATCAATTCAAACAACTTATTATTAGATGACAATAATGTTGAAAATAGCCAGCCCACCTCATCATCTTTTAATTGTGATTTTTTGTGACTTGACAAAATCAATGAGTTCACAACCAGGAAAACACACAAAAAAAATGGTATAACTGATTATTTTTGTCCCTAGATTTTTCTGATTTCTATTGCATATCCTATACATTATCTCTTTACAATATATCTCACCTAGTTATCCACATATTTATGTTTAAAAGAAGACTATTTTTGAGTAAAACTAAAATAGGAAGATTAACCAAAGAAAAAATTTATTAAAATTATTATATCAAAAGTGTACTGTCAACATCTTTTAAAATCAAATGGCACTAATTCGAAATTGTAACTTGTAACTCGAGATGGGAAAGACTAAACTAGCCCTTTCCACAAAACCAAAGAAGTATTTTATTTAATCCAGTTGAAAATTCAGGATTTTGTGCATGATCAATTATATAACATGATATGGTTATTGAAAAAATTAAAGAAAATAAAGAGAAAAATCAATTATTGAATCAGGATGTATCATGAGTCACATATGTTGTGTAAAGTTTTTCCTAGAACAAAACTAAAAGTTTTAAATTTTGAAGAAGAAAAATTCTTCAATGTTATCAGCATCTATGCAAATTAATTAACATATGAATTGAAGTGGTTCTCTTATATATTTATTGAACTAGTGCAAGATATTGAAGGACAACACAACAACGTACTTCCTTCAAAAAGTAAAAAGAACCAATTAGGGCAAGCATAAAATAAGCAAATTAAAACTATCAAATCTAAGGCTCCAATTTCAATCGTTATTCCATAATACATATATAACTGAAACATCAAACATATCACAACTATAGGCAAACATAAATATGTTAGATATGCATAGTGATCACAATCCAAACCCAATTTAAAAAGTAAAAACAATTTGCATAAAAAAGCTATAACCATACTCGATCAGGAGCTTTCCTTAGGCAATACTGATTCTTGGAAATTGAAAAGCTCAATTGTCTTCAAAACCCAATTCTTCAATCATATTCCCATGAATATGAAGGGGATTAAAACACTCAATCTCAGAGCACTTATAAGGAAGCACTTTTGTATTTCCAATACCCTGTTGATCAATAGTACTTGATTGAATAGAAAATGGGTATTTCCTAGCAATCACAACAGAGTTAACAACATCATCAGTTGGGTGAAAAACAGAGAGAAATTTGAACCCTTTAAGATCACAAGGATGAATCACGGGATACAGAAAAGCTCTAGCTCCATGAGCACTTCTAAGAAGCAAAAGAGCACCAGGAGCCATATATTTAGCCAAATGATCAATTACCCTTTTCTTCTCTTCAATTTCCATACCCACCAAAGCTGCCAAAAACACAACTTCATATTCTTTCAAAGCACTTGTAACATTCATAATATCATTGGTATGAAAAAGCATGCGTTTTGAAAGGTCAGGATCAGAAGAGACTAAACGAATTGCTTTTGAATTGGCTAAAGGGTCAATATCATAGTTGTGGATATAAGTTTTGGTGAAGTGATTTGAAGCCAAAACAATTGAAGTAAGTGGAAGAGGACCTGAGCCCACAAAAGCAATTTTTGTGGGTAATTTTCCATTTGGGTAATGTTGGCTTAGGATGTTGAATTCAAGTTGGCTAAGTTTGAGATAATTTGAATAATAAGGGAAAATATTGAGATGGTCAAGTGGGTTTTCAAAAGAGCCTAAAATAGTAGAGAAATGACTCTCCATAAAGCCCTCAGCTATTCCACAAAGCTTAATGAGATGAGACCTCATATCTTGAATTTTTTGGCACAATTTGGTAACTTCAATTGGATTTGGTGGTAAGCATGTGAGAACGAGTTGAATGAAAAGAGTGTCGACATCTTTCGAGGGTTTGAGGCTTTCAAGTTTTGAGATTTGTGCATACAAATCGCAGACTTTTTGTACCAAAGGCTCTTCCTGGCTACCCATAATGTCGACACTATGAGGTTATGTCGAAGAAGAGAAAACTATTTCTTTTTTTTTTTTTTAGAATACAAAGCTTGGCACAGTTGGTAAATTGTTTTGCTTGTGACAATTTCTCTCGAGGGTCAATATTTATGGACACTTCTGGGTCCCACAACAAAGATAAATGTTGCCCTATTTTGATTTGAGACGTAAGATAAGTTACACAATTTCTTATTTAATATTTTTAATGAATAAAATTATCTTATTTTATTTAATTTTTATTATTTTATCTTAAAAATTATACTTAATGAACTTGTTATTTTTATAAATAATTATATTTTATTTTTATAATTTTATTCATTATTTAAATTTATTTAAAATAAATATAATATCGTATTATAATATTATTCTATTATCGTTATAATCCAATAAAAAATAAATAGATAAGATAAAATAAATTTATAAAATTTATAAGTTATATAATGAGACATGGTATCTTTATTCACATCTCTAATTTTCATTAAAGGACTGCATCCTGTAAAAGGTTACACCTATTGATCCCTTTCTCACGTAGCAATGTATTATTTAAGTAATTTTTTTTATATAAATTTATTATATTATATTGAATGTTAAATTAAGAAGATAAGATGATAAAATTTTAACGGAAAATAATTTTTTTATTAATAAAATATAATGTATAAAAAATATATTGGGTTAAAATTTTGAAATTGAATTTATCTATAGTTTTTATATAATTTAATATAATATTAAAATTTCAATTTACTCAAAAAAAAATTAAAGAAATCCTCACAAAAAAAAAATATAAGAGCCTTCTAAAACAAAATAAAAGACTAAAATAAAAATAAAATATAAAATGTTGTTTTAATGTTAACGAAAACTAATTATCTAATTGATATATGCATTAAGTTATGGTAAAAATCATTTTATAATGGAACAAGTTTATTAATGAAGTATTCATTAATTTACTCGGATATATTTATTTATATATAAAAAAATTTATTTTATTATAAGTAATAATTATTTTATCTTTTTAAAAATATAAAAATATATTACATATTTATGAACTTAGTTCATACAAAAATTTGTTTTTAATATTATTAAGTGTTGTCAGTTATAATTTATCACTACATGTTTACGAATACAAGAAGGTTAAAGACAAATTTGCATATATTTTATATTCATATTATTTATAGTATATTATATGATAAAATAACTTTAAAATAATAAAATATTTTAAAAAAAAAATCTTATATGTTATATGTTAATAATATTAGTTAATATATATATATATATATAAATTTATAAGTATTCAATATTTTTAATTACAAATTGTAATTAGATAAAATATCCGTGTCATATGCAATAAATATATTATAAATTTTTAATAATATATACTTAATCTTGGTGCGTACGTGATGTATTTGTTTAACATAATTAATCTAATTTTCTAAGCGGTGTTTATCACAAATGTCCTATATTGTAAATTAAAAAATTCCCACACTCAATAACAATTAACTTGATAAAAGATGTACGACAATTTTACCAAAATAACATTTTTTTTTTCATAATTAAACACCAAACAGATTCTAATTTTGTTATGAAATATTTATTGTGACGTTAATTTCATGATTTATCAATTATGTTAAATCTCGAAATTTAAAAACTCAACTTAATAACAAAAGTAATACACGAGCTTGTTTTGAATATTGAGAAATTCTTTATATGATAAAATTAATGTAAAAGAAAGTTTTCTCAACTTGTCACTAGATTGTGCCGTACAGGTCGAATAACATGTCATAATTATAAAAATAAAATAAAAATAAAAACATTATTTTTCTTTCTTTTTATATTTAAATTTCTATTAATTGATACTAACGTATTAATAATGGTTCAAGAAGCATATATAATTTTTAACCATCGAAACAGTGTGAAGAAGAGTAATATGAAGACTTTCCAATAGCGACATTCTAAGCTTTTGAAGTCTACTTGTTTTCTTCATAAATTTAATTATACAATTTTAAATGTTAAATGTAAATGTAGTACCTAAACAAGGTATCCTAATGATTTTACAAAAAAAGAGTTTCAATTATAAGTTACACCAAACCATATTCATGTTTTCTCCTTTTCGACACAAAAGAAAAAAAAATCTTGTTATTTTTTGGTATATCGCATAACATCTATTTAAAAATAAAGTTTTATTTTAACTTCATTTACATAATATATATATATGTTTTTTCATATAGTATAAAAACATATATTTTTTAGTATAATATAAAAACATATAATGGTGGACATATTTTTTTATAACATAAACATCATTCTTTTTTTAAATTGAGATAAAAGTAAAAATATATAAATAAGTACTAAATTATATAAAAACTATAGCGTTCAAATTTTCTTGTAGGTTAAAGTTGGGAAATGTTCGAGGGATATGAATGGGAGTGGGATTGATGGAGACATTTATGTTCAAAAGCATAATCATTATGCACCAGTTTTAAATACATTCGATTAATAAGCATTTGTTATGAATTAATAGTAATTTTTTCACGATTTAATTACGCTTCTTATTTTTTTAGTATTTATTCAAAAATATGTTTAATTTAAAAAAAATTAAATGCTAACATAATTACTACTCTACTATATTATTTAAAATATCAACATTAATTTTTTTTAATTATTTAGCACATATTTCTAAGTAAAACAAAAATAAAAATATATAAAATTTAATCTTGTAAATACTACGAGTTTTGACTATTTTCGTAGACAAAATATTTATCTATAAATTTATTTTTAGATATGCTATCAAGTCTATCAAGAAAAGTTAAACAAATACTCAAGTTTCGGATAATTATACTTCAGATATATATTTGATAACTACGACACATAGAATTACATTTATGTATTTAATAGCACATGCTTATAAATCTGAAATTATTTTTAGTGCTAAAATATTTATACTAAAATATAGAATAAGATATGCTAAAATATTAGATAAGATAATCTAAATTATAGCTGAAATATTTAGCATAAAAGATAGCATACAATATACTTTAAAATAATTCTTTTTTTTTAAATAGAAATATTCATGATTAATGAGTCTATTTTAAAAGAACTCTTCTTTAAATATAAGTCTTTTTAATTAGTGAGTATTACTAATCCTATTTGTAATATAAAAGATATTTATCAATCGTATAAGAGTTTTCTTAATTAATGAGTATTACTAATCTTATTTATAATAAAAAAGATATTTATCAATTACATAGAATTAAGTGTTTTAATTTTTTCTATAAATAAAACTCATTGTTCATTGTTTCAATCAACCACACAATAACATTATTATATTATTCTTAATTTCTTTCTCTTGTTTTACAAATATAAGATCACAATTCTTTAGATTTCTTTATTTAGTTAATCTATCAAATATTGGTGATTATATTTGATTGATCAATAAACCTAATTATTTTATGATATTTTGATAATACGTTCTTATGGCTTCTTTTTTTTATTTTTGTTCTTAAATTGTTAGATCAAATAATTGTTTTTGTCATATCATAGTTATTTGATTTGATTATTAATCTTTAAATAAGTTATTTTTATTGAACTTATGCTTGATCTTTTAGCTATAAGATTTATTAGTTGATTTGATTTAAGTGGCATATGTTTTGAATCATCTAGTTAGGATTATTCATTATTAAATCCATTCTAGAACATATATGTGCACTTATATTTTTGTGCTAACCATTTTACAGTTAATTTGAGAACGTATCTTATTGGTGGGAAGCTTATTAAAATGTTGGTATGAAAACTGCTCACGATAATATTAAAAACTATGAAAACATAGTAGGGGCTCATAAATAAGGTATATTGGGGCAGTATCATACGGAGAGTAGCATAAGAACTGAATTTGTGCTTGAACATTTGTTTTTCATAATAGAAAGTTAGATAGTCTGATGGACCGATGGTTTTTCTCTTAAATCATAATTGTGGCCTATGTTGTTTCCACATAAAAATATCATGTGTTATAATTCTATTTTTGCATTATTTTTACACATTATTACATGTCTGGCGGTTTTGTTTAGGTTATTAAATTATAAATTGATAAAAATTAAAAATAACATAATCAACCCTCTAGGTTAATTAAGTTCATATCTTATAAACTTTCAAATTTAATTATCCAAAAGATTGTGTATTATATTATTAAAATTGTATTTTTATGTAATTATATGTATATAAAATAATAACATTAATATATGTTCGATTTCGATTAATTACAGTTTCGATATTGCAATAACTATCATGTCTTACACCTAATTAGTCATGATTATTTTAAGAAAAAACTTCTGAATTTTAATAGATAATTACAATTTTAATTAATTAAAATACTCATTTTTATTTATGAACAGAATTGTCTACTATATTTTTTTTATTAACTAAAAAAACCATAATTTAACAAAAAAAAAGGATAATTTAAATAAATTTATAAATAAATGGGTTATTCTCTAACGAGATTTATGCTTTTGTTAGAACCTCACAGTAACCATGGGTGACCATTAAGTTGTTTGAAAACATGAATTTTTGTTCAACGATATATCCAAATATTTTATGTATTATGCAGATACATTGATATTGTACTCAATGGGATGGTGGAATCTTAAAATGTTAAAAATAATTGTGAGATAAAATTAATGTATATAATTTAATTGTATTTAAAAATAATTATATTATTATAATAATATAATATATAAAATATTTATTATTTATATATTAATATTATTATTTAATAAAATTATTATTAATAAGTTATTATTGTATTAATAATAATTTAAATAAATTGATATTTTAAGAATATAAAATATTAATATGAAAATAATTAAATATTTTATTTTATAATTTAATACTTTAAAATTATTAAATATGAAAATATTAGCAAAATATGCGGCAACTAAAATTAGTATTTATTTTACTTAGTCAAGCGACTATGATTATCGTACAGTAGGTTACAGAGGATATGAGTTGTCATTGGGATCTGGGAACAGATGATCCCAATGCTGCATGTTGTAATAATGGCACCAGCAACCTTCACTGCCCACCAATGCCTCCATTTTTCTGTGTTAATTCTGAAGAAGAAGTTTACTTTTTGTGGTTATGGTGTTGAAAGTGATGACATTTTCATCATTCTCTTTCTCTTACATCTGAGAGAGTTTCACCATTGGAGTTAATTTAAATTTAAAAAAATATCAAAATTTATTTTATCAATTTTGTTAGATGTTTAAAAGTTATAAAAATCTAATAAATCCATCTCAACTAATAATATTAATATATATATTTATTTTTTAAATATAATTTTAATTATTATTTTATATATTATAATTACAATTTTTATTTAAAATTATAAAATATATACTTAATTAATAAACAATCTCATTTAAATACTTAAATATTTAATTTTATACGAGATAAATTTTAAAAAACAATAATTATTTTATGCAGATTTTGTTGATCTTTGTAAATTAATTTTTATATTTATAATATTTTTAAAATTAAAAGTGATGAATATTTGTAAGTAAAATATAAATTTTTAAAAACTTTTATGGTAAAAGAGTTATTTAAATCGTTATAACAAATCAAATTATCAATATAATTCCTTTTTTTTTTTTGCATATTCATTATTAATTTTCATACAAATTGATATAACAAATTTGATCAAAAACCTTCAAATTAATAATTTTTCTTACATTAGACTATATATTCATGATTTATAATATTAGATTTTACCTGAAACTATAGCTAAATCTAATGTTGAATAAACTATTAAAAATACTCTAATTTTTTAATATTTTTATATTGTTATATAAGAAATTTTTAATGATTAATTTTTAAAAAATAAAATTTTATATTTATATAATATATATTAAAACCATCTTAACTATTTTTAGTGATAATAGATTAAATAAATAGAATATGTAATGATAAAAATTTTGAAATTAAATTATATGATATGTTTTGCTATTTTAATTAGATGAGTATTTTATATCACATTATAATTATAGATTTAAAATCGTTAAATTAATTTCCCTCGAATCGATATTATAGGTAACTTAAAGGTTGATTTTTTGAGAGATTATAAGTTGATTAAGATTTTATATTTTTCAAAAACATTAAGGTAAGATCATTTTATAAAATAACTCAAAAACTATCATAAGTAACTTAATCTCACCTCTTAGTGGAAGCATGTTTGCACGAAGATGTATTCAAAATTGAAATGATTTAATGATGTTTTAAAATAGATAATAAGATCGATATAATTATTTTTATTATCTTCGATATAAAATAAAATGTTTAATTTATTCTCATTATTAATTATTAATAAACTCAATATCATTATTTTCATATAAATTAGCAATATCTGCATGTAGGAATCCCGGTGAGAAAATTAATAAAATAAAAATTCTTATAATTTCTTAGAATCTTTGGGTGGAGAGAGTAATTAGTCTAAATTTGTTTACGTACAATTTTAATTAAAAAAATTAATTAAATTATAATAAAATTTGTTAGTTTTAAACATAATATAAAACCTACTTTTGATTATTTTAAAAAACTCGTATAACATATTAAATAAATGGACTAAATTTGTAAGGTATTCAAAATTTCTCATTAAATACGTATAAATTTTAATACTTTTCTTTATTATTCATTCAACTACTATCAATATAAAACCTACTGCAATTGAAATGCTTTAATGAAATTTACAAATAGTCACTAAATTTAAAAAAAATTAAATTAAAAATATTATTTTTAATTAAATACATCGCTTTAAATAATCATCGATTTACTGAAAAAAAACTAACTAAATTAAAAAAATAAAGAAAAAGAAAAAGACCAAGTGCAATAAAATAATTAAACTTAAAGATGTATATTGATGATGTTCTCCCATTACACGTGGTTAAAATAAGTTTCTCGTATCTACTTATCTGGTTTGTTACAATGATTTTGTCTCTTAGTTTTAAATGAAAATTTCGAAACATTCCTAATAAGCTTATAATATGTTTGAATAGATTTTTTTAAATTTTATCAATTTATAATTTATTAATATAAATAAAGTGGTAAACATTTAATCGCTTAGAATAAAGTGTAAAACTTAGAAAATAACATACGATATTTTTATATGAAAACAACATAAACTATAACCATAACTTAAGAACAAAATCAACGGCTCATCAAACTACCTAATTTTTATATGAAAATTAAATATTCAAGTACAAAATTGATTATATGCTACACTATTTAGGATAGTGTCCTAATGTACCTAACTTAATCCTTGTTTTGTTTTTATAGTTTCCAAGATCAACATAAGCAATATTCAAAATCAACTTGCAATTAGAGTTAACACAAAAAGTAAAAGTGTTCATATATGTTCTAGAATGATTTAACAATGAATAATTTTAATAAGATGATTCAAGCAAATAAATTATTAATTCCTAGAGTAAGAAAGTCAAACACAAGTTCAATAAAAATAGCTTCTTTAAAATTTAATAATTGAATCAAATAATCATTATCATACACAAAATTATTTTATCTAAAGCATGTAAGTCCTTAATTAAGAAGAAACTATATGAACATAAAAATATGAAACATATAGGCTTTGATCTATACTAGCATGATCATATGAAAACATATGAAGAGATAAAGTGTTACCTAATTAAAAAGAGAGAGAAAAAGAGAAAAAAAACCTGACTGTTAAAACATTGTGCTCCTTAAAAGATGCTATGTCGTTGTGTATGTAAGTGTGAGAGAAGTGACGTATTTATAGAAAACCTAAAGTGAAAAACATCACACATCTGATATGGTACATTTCTACAAGTAGTTGGCTACTAATTGAGATTAAAAAATGAATCAAAGTAGAAAAAATACGTCAATTCTCAATAGCGGCATTGATCCCTCTATGAGATGAATCGATCTCTCCCAAAAATAAGTTACGCCAATGTAACAGGAGATTGATCCATCTAATGTGGGGACCAATCCCTCTCTCCATATCTTCTTTTTTAAAAACTATGCAAAAAGAACATGATCTATTCAGGATCAAAATCATATTGATCCTTCAAAGGGGGGTCAATCCATTTATAAGAGGAATCGATCCCTTATGTGAAACAATTGTGATCATTCTTACGCAAAGATGAGAGGATTGAAGTGGGATTAATTACATATTGATTTGTTTACTTGGGGGATCGATCCCTCTATTTAAAAGGATTAATATATTTATCATGATCTATTCAAGAGCTTATATGAAATACAGTTAAATGTGTATGCAAATCTATGTATGGTAGTTATAAAATATATACCTGAATTATGACTATTTGTATTTGAACCTTTTTTCGACTTTTCTTGAGAGATTTGATATTCTCTAACTTAAAGATATGATTATATGTAAATATTTTATCTACAAAAATAACTGACACTTATAATCTTTACAAACTTTCTCTTTGGTATTTTTATGTGGCAAAACCTTTCGCTCACTACATGACACTCATAGGAATAAAGTGAAAATACATAGAAATCCTAGACTCTATAGTGAAACTATCCTATAATTTGATGGAACTATCTTTGTTGCAACTCGGTAAGCTTGTATGTAACTAAAATCACATAGACAAGACATATGACGACTTGGTTTGAAAGCCTCCTCATTGTACATTAATTCAGTTTATATAAAAATAAGCTAAATACTAAGTATAGAGATAAATCATATAGTACATGCATTCATATTCTCTTTTATATGCATAACAATAATCACTCTTTTTTAACATAAGAAAGAAGTAATACAATGAGGAAAAATTACATATGCAATAAACAAATAGGAATTATTTATGCAAAATATTATAGGGCAACTAACTATAAAAATAAAAGTAATTTAAAAGAAAAGCAAAACAATTCAAACTCTTGCTCAATGCAATGGCTCCCCCTAAATCATATGATTCTCTAAATATGAAATCAATTAAATAGTTAATAATTGATAAGAAGATAAAAATAAAAAAAAATAAAATCTATTTTTTGTATTATAAATAGCCATATAAGGTATTAAATTCATTTAATCACAAAAAATTACACAATTAATTAAGAATTTTTTGGTCAAATTTTTATTATTTATTGTATAAATAAGCAAGTAGAAAAGAAGATGCACACAATAACACTTAGCACATATAATGACATATTAAAATTTACTTAAAAATAATATGTATGTTTTAACTCCACAAATATGTCAATATATCATTTATGATTCATCAAGAAAGACTCAAAAGAAAAAAATTATCACTTATTTTATAAAATTGCAATTCAGTTTTCAATCTCACAAGAAAATAAGATATATATGTCAAAAAGTACACAATTTTTTTTTATTTTATAAATGAGGTATATAATTATTTAATTATTTTTAACTTCTTTTGATTCTTTCTTTTTGTGCATGTCAAGTACATTTTTTACAAGTATAGTCATTTTTTGCATAATCTTTTTAATTTATTCTTTCACATACACGAGTTGTAAACCTAGTATGATGACTTTTAAACTAATTGTGAGATAATCCTCTATGCTCACTGTAGTAACTTCACACATCCTAGTAAGTTCCTTTCAATACTAGGTACTTTCCTACAGTGAAATTTCAGAAAGCAAGAAAAAGAAGTCATATGTGTGTGTTTTTCAAGATCAATCATAAAATTTACACATAACATATGTGTGTGTTTATGAGTGTGTGAATAGATTCATGTCAACATTGATCATCACATGTAAAACTATATATGTTTTCACAAGTCAAAATTATAAAATCATTTATACAATAAATATCAACACAAGTTAAGTCACTAAAAACAAGCTTGTATGGAAGCAAGTATTGAGTAAATCCATTACCTTTTGGCCAAAAGAGGATTCTAGTTATCTTTTTTTTTAGGTAAGTTTAACTGATAGAAAAAATAGAAGTTGCTCACCTAACGGTTATTTAGTCACTATAATAAAAGTAACTAAGTAAAACAATGAAAAGATAGTTAGGTGATAAAAAAAATCTTTTATAATCCAAATTTTTTTAAATTTTGATTTCTCTATATCTTTGGGTGGGGACTCAACTATCTTAGGTTCATAAGCATTTTTTTGGACTTAGTTGTACTTTTCACATTCATTCCAAATAAAGATGCAATATGCATAGTAGGATGATGCTAATGAGTCATTGAATAAACATTATTAAATTTCATTTGCCTTTTTAAACCTAAGACTTTATGCGTCCTAGTAGAATTTGTAAACATATTATTATAATTTTTCTCATCTAAGAATATGATGTAACATGCATAGATGGATGATGGTTATAAGTACTACTAGGTGAAAGTGTTTATTAAAATCTACATTTTGGTCTTATATATATGATATTTTTTACCACAATGATGACACACATACATAATCTTAACATTTTTTCTACCCTACGTGCAATTGTTCTTTATGCATAAATAATAATAGTAAGAGTAGAGTTATAGCTTTACAAATGCGGTTTTTGATGTTAAATATGTACAGCTCTCGTCCTTATAATCAAGACTACGTGTACAACTATGTGACTTGTCATAACTTAAAATTTGGTTTAGTTTTTCATTGTCTCATTAGTAGCAACATATCCTTCTTTGGGTTTATAGTTTTCTTGTTATATTCCTACAAGACTTAGATCAAGAGTATCAATATGTTTATATTAGATTTAAATTTTCTTTTTTTAGACAAAAGTGTTTATTTTTTTGAACACTACGTGCCTGTTTGGCTGCATAATTATAGTTGTTAATAATTTTTAAAAATAATTAAGAGTTTAGCCAATATTATTAAAAATTATTTTTAAAACAAAAAAAATGTATTATTTTGTTTGGTCAAATTATTTTAATTTTTTTTTATAGAAAACCTTTTAATATTAATTTAGTGTAACTTTTATAAAAATATTAAATGTTTTAATAAGAATATTTTGTTAAAGATTAACTAAATATTTAATCAAGAATATTTTTTTGAACTTTGTAAGTAATATTAGAGTGTAGCTAAATAATTTTTGCTAACAGAAAATACTCTTGTGCTAAGTGTCACTTGCCTATATTTAATATTAAATAACTTGAAGAACAAAAAAACAGGGGTTAACAGAAGCTTTTCCGAAAAAGAGTAGAAATTACACTTTTTTTTGTGTTTTCACTTGTTTTCAGAAACAGTGAAAACATGTGTTAACTATTCTCAATTTTTTGTTTTATAAACAATATGTTTTAGAAGACAACAACCTAAAAACATGATTGCATATCTTAAATTGTTATTAAAAGATATTTTTTTTTTGTTTTTAAATGCATAAAACAGTTTTTGAGTTATGCATCCAAACAAGTCCTAATTATTTCATTGAACTTTTTCACTTCAACTAAATTTTATCTTTTTTTTCCTTAACATCTATACAATCTTTAAAGAATTCTTCAAAAATAGATACATTATATTTAGTTAAAAGAAAAGAAGAGTTAATTCTCTCATTGTCTTCATCCGAGCTAGTATACGAGTAGTTTGAATGTGCAGTTATTTTTGAAGTGAAAACACAATCATTAGTTCTACCATCTTCTGAATTATTTTCTCTCTTATTCACTCTTCATATTATTAAGAGTAGTATTAAGTACTCTTTCAACTTTCTTTTTAATGTTTGCACACTCTCTAAATATATGACCAAAATCACTATAGATAAATATTGAGAGCCAAAAGGTGTAATGTCTTAACATTTGAACCCTTATAGGTTAGGTTCCTTTAATATTCTGTACTTGAAGTGATTCTATTGTCCCTTGATTGAGGAGTTGTTGGTTCTTTGTATTAAGGTATCTCTTAAACCTGCAAACAAATGAAACAATATATTTATTATTTAAACTATTATCACTATCAGAAGTTATCTTTTTGGAGTTTTATAATGCCACGTTATCTTTGTATGTGGCTTAAGAGTAAACTAATATGTTTGGATAGATCCAACTAATCAGGTTAAATTTTTTCTCTTTGCCATAGTAGCGACCTTCATCTTATAATTTCCTATCAATGAACTTAGGAGTTTGTGCACAATTATAGGTTGAGAAATTTTCTCATCAAGTGTAGAGCAAGTATTAATAAGATCACAAAAACAAGCAAAAAATTGACTAAATGTTTCATTATTGCTCATTTTTAGAGAATCAAACTGAGATGTCAACAATCTTTGATTAGTTTATTTTACTTAAGAAGTTTCTTCATGAGCAAGAGCACTTGCATTCTATGCTTCTTTTGCAGTCTCATTGTTTGAGATGCAATGGAACTTGTCCATCAATATTGCAACAAAATTGAACTTAACCCTTTTTGAGTTGATCTATCGAAGGTTCTTTCTTTAATGGTCTATTCTTTTTTAGTTTTATGGTTGTTACACCATTTTTGGTTACGAGAGATAGTTCTCAACCTTAAAGAATGAAATCCCAAACTTTTTCATCTTGCTTGAGATAGGCTTACATGTAAGCCTTTTGGGTATATTTACCCATCAAATAATAATGATCTAATAGATGACTCATCTTTGTTCATTAGGTTCATTAGTGAGTGTACGTCCCTACAAATCGAGATCACTAAGTATGTCTAGTGTAGGCTTTAATATCAATTGAAAGTTCTAAAACAGACATAATAAGCCTAGAAATGATGAATGAGTTATTTTTAAATTAAATAATCATGAACACACACAAAATTAATTGATCTAAAGCATGCAAGTCCCCAATTAAGATGAATCTATGTGAACATGAAAATATGAAAGAGATTGACTCAGATCAATACTAGCATTATCATATGAAAATATGATGAAGAGATGAAGTTTAAACTAATTAATGAGAAGAAAAAGATAAGATAAACCTTATTGTTATAACCTTATGCTACTTAAAAGATGCTTTGAAGTGAGATCAATTGCATATCATTTAAGAATGAGATGTTAAGGTTATCGATCCCTCAATAAAAAAAAGATAATATATTTATTATGAAACATCATAATTGATCAAATCAAGAATGTATATGAATTGTGCTTAAATATGTATACAAATCTATATGTAATAAATAGAAAGAATATATCTAAATTATGACTATTTGAAATCAAAATATTTTTTTGATTTTTTTTAGCAACTTAATATTTTTGAATTTAAAGATATGATTACATGTAAATGTTTTGTTTAAAAAATAACAAACACTAATAATCTTTATATTAAAAGTTAGATCAATGTTCCAAGCAAAACAAATGTTTTAAAATAAAAAATCCTCGTATCCTTTTACACGTCGATTCAGTTGAATTAGCAAATTTTATTTATATTCATTTGAGTGGTAACTTCATAAACGTATCTGTGTTTTAATGCTTTTCAAATATGAGCTTCTTTAGGTGAGACCCATATGCCATAATAATTCATTATTCATGTAATATATAATTAGTTATATTTTTGGGAAGGTGTTGTAAGAATCACATAATTCATTATTCAATAATTTTTTAACTTGTATAAATATAAAATTTTAATAAAATAAATCTTTATAAATTAAAAATAATAATATATTATATATATATTTAACATTTTTAATTTTGATTTATTATAAATATTACTAAGTATTTTTTATCTCTATGCATGAATATAGTATTTAATATAATATAAATTAATAATTTTAATTACTGAAACTAAATTACTTTATCATTAAAACCAAAATCTAACTTAAAATTTAAAATAAATAATAAATAAATTCAATAATAAAAATAAAATTTATCACTAAATTTATTTTATTATTACTCATAATTATCCAATTTACTAAAAAATTTCATTTGAAATGTACGAGTAGAAATAGGTAAGTAGCGGGAAGTATAGTTTTCCACATACGTAAGACACGTCATATCTTACAATCAGAGGGATCATATTTAGTCACCTCTTTAATCCAATGATCTGGAAAAATCAAATTCACTTTGATGTTTATGGTTTCATTAATAAAATTTTAATTTCCTTATTTATTTTATTGTGATATTTTTACTAAAATGTTAGTGTTTTATGCCAATAAAAGATTCAATAAATAAGTATATATGTCTAATAATAATAATAATAATAATAATAATAATAATAATAATAATAATATATTTAATAATTAAAATATACCATTTAAAAAATAAAAACATATATATATATATATATATATATATATATATATATTAAGAAGATTAAAATAATTTCAAATCTAATTATTAAAGTTTAAAATTTAATGATAAATAAAAAGATATAATTAATAAGTCAATATTTTTTTATTTAAAATATTTTTTACCTTTAATTTTAAATAATGTATATCAATCTCGAACTCATTTTATATAACTATTATGAAAAAAATTAAATTAAAACTTACAAAGATTAGTGTGTATTATTAACATATTTGAGATATATTTATATTGTTAGTTAATGTTCAGCTTCATTCTTGTTAACATTTAGTGACAAAGTATTCATTTTTTAGAAGTTGA
Source organism: Hippophae rhamnoides (assembly GCA_033030585.1). Lineage (NCBI taxonomy): Eukaryota > Viridiplantae > Streptophyta > Magnoliopsida > Rosales > Elaeagnaceae > Hippophae > Hippophae rhamnoides. Next base: position 8,026,795 of record CM065431.1, read on the forward strand.
AATTGTTTTCTGTAGTGGTTTGTTTGTCGTTTGTTTTTGTACTGTTACTACGATATTGAACCTACGAATATGAATTACGTATGAAACTAGTATTTTATTGTATTATTTAATGGTGTCAATATTTTCATAATATTTTTTTTTATTAATTATAATTTTGTAGATAAATGTTGATATTTAAATATGATTAATATGAGTATAAGAGATATTTAATATATTATTATTATTATAATAAAAAAATTATTTAGTAATATCATAAACATTATATTAATTATTAAAAATATTGTAATTATTTAATTTAAATATTTTAATTTTCTTAATTATTGGGTCAAATATTAGAGGTTTTTTTAATTTTTTAAGATAATCAATTTAATCTTGTAATTTTTGAATTAAATACTTATAGTTTCGTTATTTATAAAAATCAGTCTTCATTTTTTATATTTTTGATGGAATAAATGTACTTATTTTTATAAATTATAGAATTAAAAATACTTAATTTTTACAATAATATTAGTATTATATAATTAAATTATTTATTTTTAAAAAATTAAAAAACTTTTAATATTTAACCCAATAATTACTATACTAATTTATTCATTTGATTATAGTTATAGTAACTACATAGACTTTTTCTCTTATTTAAACGTATTATATATATATATATATATTGTTAATACTTATAGCCTCCTTTCAAGCTCCCAATTCGAAATAATCCAGTTCGTGGTGGGGCTCGTTTCCGCAGGCGGATTAGAAATGAAGACCATTAATGAATATCCAATTAATCTTTTAATATATAACTTCCGTGTTAATTTTATACATGTTTGGTTAATATTTAAGATTTTTTTTTATCAATTAAAAAAGAAAGAAAGTAAAATTAGTAATATATATATATATATATATATATAATACTCGAGGTAAAACAGTAATTAGTATAGGATCTTAACTTAAGGATCGAAGACTTTAAATCCTTCTTTTATTTAAATTTATTTATTTTTATTTATTTATACTAAACTAATCAAATCAAAATAGTGTTTTTATCAAATACTGATATTATTTGAGATTCTCTTACCATGCTTTCACACGCTACGTAGTGATAAAATTATGAATGCTACAAATACTTATATTATAATAAGTCAATGCTACACATACTAAATATTATAATAAGTATGGTATGATGTCATATGAATAAGTGAAGCGTAAGAATGTTTAATTGAAAATGTGACATTCTCAGTAATTCTTATTCACGTAATAACAAAAATAAATTATATTATGATATATAAATTAATATATAGCTTATATTAAATTATGATTAAAAAAAAATCATCTTCCTTGCCAAAGAAATTAAGCATGAAATAAAAAAAAAATCACCAATAGTAAAATAGAACTAAATATTATTTTATTTTAATATTATTATATATGAGTAGCTAGCATCTTTTGGGTTCACACTGACTTTCCAATACAATAGGAAACAACTTAATTATAGTATCTTTTATCCTTTGGGTTAAAACTGACTTCCCAATATTATACTAAATCAATCTTATCCTATCTTTTTTGTAAATATATATATATATAACACCCTATAAAACTTGTATCCATTAACATTATGTACAAAAAAAATGTGTGAGTATGATAGTTATTAAAAAAAAATTATTTTATTGTTAATTTTTTTTCAGGCCAATAAAATATCAACAGGAAATGTTAATATATATATGAATTAAGCAAAGAGAGAATATATAACAGCATTTTTATATATCTATTATGTTATAATCAACATACTTAATTGAGTTTGTTAGGTTGGAAGAATTAAGCATAGAATAGAATATATAACAACATTTTTATATATCTATTACGATATTATCAAAACACTAAAAAAAACTGTTTAATGAGAAAATAACAATAAATGGCTTCTATCTTTTTTGCACCAAATTGATAATCTATATAATATTAAACCGAGTATTCCTATAATATGTTGTTGAACTATGAATAATGATAGAAAATATAATCTTTTATCAAAATTATATATAATCTTTGGATTACAAGTAGTAGGCCATATCCATATACTAGAATTACATTTGTTCCAGTAATTTTTCAATGGGATTTATATTTTTGAGGTTATAGCAATGATTATAACTTACAAATTCAACATTGTTGAATATGTGATTCTTTGTTGTTTATTTTTTATTAATTTTAAAAATTATTAACTAATTTTAAACTTTAAATTGATACTATTAATTTAAATTATTTTAAGGTTAAGATTATCGGTTAACAACATTAGTTTTTGAAGTGTGTTCCTCTATCTAATTATACTAAGAAATACAATGTGATATTTTTGTCCAAATAATTTTTTTTCCAAAAGAAAATAAAGAAAGGTTATATATAATAACACTACATTTACAATTTATAACAATTAAAACATCACATAATATTAAACCAAATTTAATTAGATATAGTTTAATATTAAACATACTTAAATTATTGTAATTCAACTTTAACGATACTTAATTGAATAACATTTAATGTAAAATAATAGATTTTTTCATTTTTTTAAATAATAAAAATATATATAAATTTAACATTAAAAAAATATTATTTTTAAGATATAATTTTTAAAAATGATATTTTATTATGGGAAAATTATTATAGAACCATTTTTTAAAACTACAAAAACATCATTCATTTGAAAATAGACAGTTACACTCTTTCTACTATTATTTTATTACAATATCCTCCTTTAATTTTATAACTTTTATTAATTCTATTACAAATAACTCCCTTAAATTTTTTTAAAAAAATAGTAATAATAAGATGTATAGTTATTAACTTATTAATTTCATTTTGTTATTTCAAAAAACTTAGAGGGGAGATATTTTTTATTTATATTTGTATTATTTATCCAATAATAAAATTATTTTCACATTATATATCACCATAAAATTTGTAATATTTATCATTCTCATTTTTTTTGTTCTATGACAATATTGCTTTTTTTTTGTTTTGCTTAAAGAAGGTGGCTCTACGTAAAATGGACAGCCACCACACTTCATGTGTGTCATCTAATAGAATCTTTAGAGTTATTTTTCAAATTTGATCAATTCATAAGATAGACTTATTTTATTTATTTATATATTCATCATACTATTTTAAACATATATATGCTAAGTTTAGGAAAGAACGGTTCAAATAAACTACAATTATTCCCTTTCGGTAGTGCACGATATCTATTGGATACCCCTTGCCTTTATAAATCCGCTTTTTTGACCTCATTCTAACCATTCGATAGATTCTGAAACTTTTTTTTTTAAATATATTTCGAATTGGGAATTCGAATTATGGAAAATAAAAAATATAAAAGAGGACAGAGTTGTTTAGATTATAATTTATTTTGATATAATTACGAAGAAACATTGATCACTTTTTTATTTTGAAAGTATTGCTAGTCATCGTGATATAGATAACTTAATATAAAAATAAGGAGACATTTATCTTATCTTAGTAGTACGTGAGTGTTCATAAACCCGTCGGGATCAAATCAAATTGAAAAATTGTATCAAATCAAATTATTTGATTTGATTTGTATTAATTAAAACTATTTTTTAAATAATTTGATCTACTTTGTATTAATTTATAACCGGTCGAACCAGACCGGACTCGTTTAATAATATATTAAAATTTTATATTATTTTTCATTAAAAGTATCCAAAAATCGAACCAAATAGAAAATCGGATCAGAACGAATGGTTTTATAAATCAAACGGTCTGGTCTGATTTGTATTAATTAAAATCGTTTCAAAGAGTCCAGTCCAGTGCGGTCTGAGTAATATAAACGGTCCAATTGTATTAATTAAAACTGTTTCAAATGGCGCGGTCTGAGTAATATAAACGGTCCAGTTTGTATTAATTAAAACTGTTTCAAACGATGTGGTCTGAGTAATATAAATGATTCGGTCTGGTTATTTTTTTTCCCAAAATCGGATCGGACCAGATTGATGGACACCCCTATTACCATGTGTCAAAATTTCCAAATCCTTTCATAAATTGATCTCATTACCGCATCTAACACCATGTAATAATTGTAACCCCAACGGAAAATAAATAACAATACTCTTATAACACTTACAATTATTACTTTCACGATGTCAACAACTAGACAATACCGACATTGAGTTAGTAATATTGATCTTTCAGATACTTTGGTTTTTTATTTGTGAAACTCTCATAAGTGTACTGATGAGCGAAAACCGGCATCGCCAATTCTCGCAAATACTTTGGTTTTAATATTTGTAAAACTCTCGCAAGTGCACGAATCATTTCGTAGAAAATGATAAGTATACTCCCAAGGTCGATCTAAGGAAGGAATGTATGTGGTTTTTAATTTATTATTCAAACTTTTAAAAATGAAATTAAATCCTAAACATCCTGTCACGATAGTTTGGTTTTTGTGTTCCTAATCTAATAACATAAAATAAATATATATACAGATTAATTAAATATAATAAAAAAATAAACATAGATACAAATTCAATAAATAAATATAAATACAGATTCAATAAATATTCATGCAAATTTTATCATTTATATTAGTGGAGTATTTATGGATATAATAACTAAATTAATTATGCTTGCTCATATTATCTAGGTTATTAAAGATATAAATTGATATTTTATTGATTCTCTCTTTTTTGTATGAATACCACCTTTGGTGGGGTTAGATATTCTTTGTTAACTAAACAAATCAATTAACACCTATGGGTGGGGTTGATAACTAATTTGGTTAATTAAATTAATTCCTTTTCTAAGAGATTGAAAATGAACCATTTAAATGCCACCTTTGGTGGTGTTAGACAGATTTAAACTTTATTCAAGGTGTCCAAATTAAACCCAAGAATTTAGTTATCCGAGCACTAACTTTCAAGTTTTAAAACCACTACTTGAAAACATGTTGTCAATACATTTTCACATAATAATTCTTATAAAAACTTTTGAAATAGAGCTTGTCTAACTAGCTAGCGATTGTACCAACAAATAAAGAAGCACTACTCTAAATTAGACCGGATAACTAAACCTTAAAGTCTAATCTTGATTTAAGTTTGTAATGAAAAATAATATATTTCTCTCAACATCCTTAATATAAAATCTTGAATAAAAATAAAATCAATTCATTTTAGAAATTTTCACCTATTTAATATTTCAGTGAGCATAACAACGTTATTATTATATCATGATTATAAGCAAATGAAGCACAGCTTAAATTTAATCACGATTAAATTAAATATAACATGTAAGAATAAAGCATAAAAATAGCGTAAAGAAAATAAAATCCTTACAGATCGACGCTATTTCCGTTGCTAAGAAAACCTCCAAGCCGAATTTGCACTTCCATTTATTGAATCAAAAATCTAAATTATTACAAAACATTACAAGTTCCTCTCAAAAGAGAAGAACTCTAAACCTAAGAGAATTGAACTAAAAACTAAGAGAAAAACTAAGAAAAGCTTAGAAACTAAGAAAGAAACTAAGAAAAACTTAAAAACTAAAAAATGAGAGAAAGAAAGAAGAAAGAAGTGAGGATCTGAGGTGTGTTTGGAAGTGGATGGGGGGGGGAATTTATAGGTGAGGATGGAGAGAAAAAAATGAGTAAAAAAATGTTAAAAAAAATATAAAAAAATAAAAAGCGTGTAGTGGACATCTTGAGGTCATCAATGACGCGTCATCGTGATGTCATGAGGCTGCTACACGTGAAAAATGGGTCAAAAACGCGTTAGCGCGCGTTGGCCGCCTGGCAGTCGCGCCATGGCAGCGATGCCCGCTGCCGCTATTGCAGCAAGACAGACTGTCATCGGCGCGCGGGCGTATTGTACCAATGATGGTAGGCCGGAAATGCCGTAGCTGGGCTGTGTAGCGATTTTCCGATCTTTGACATTTTTGACCTTTTTCGACCCATTTAGTCCAATTTTTCCATGTTTGTTGACTTTTTCCACTCATTTATTAATTTATTTGTGATGTATTGCTTCAAGTATTCTTAACTTTGAGTCTTTACATTGCGTTTTTAGGCCAAAATTCTGAAAAAACAATAAAAATAAAGTGATTCCGAAAAAGACAAATTTATATAAATATATGATAAAACATATAAATATATATATTTTTAATCAATTAATGTGCATAAAATCATGGTTATTTTAGTGCTTTTTGAGCACTCATCATGTACGAATCATTTTATAAAAAATGACAAGTGTACTTCTAAGTTTGATTTAAAGAATGAATATATATGTAGTTTTTAATTTATTATTCAAACTTCTAAAAACAAAATTAAATCGTAAACATCCTATCACAATATTTTGATTTGTGTTTCCTAATTTAATAACATAAAAAAATAAATATAGATACACATTCAATAAACAATAATACAAATTTTATTATTCATAACAGTGGAGTATTTATGAATATAATAATTAAGTTAATTATATTTGCTCATATTGTTTATGTTATTAAATATATAAATTGATATTTATTGATTCTTTTTTTTATATAAATACACATTTGGTGGGATTAGATATTCTTTATTAATTAAACAAATTAATTTATGCCTATAGGTAAGGTCGATAATGAATTTGATTAATTAAATTAATTCTTTTTTTCAAAGAGATTGAATGATCGTTTAAATGCCACATTTGATAGAGTTAGAAATTTTAAACTTTATTCAATATTTCCAAATTAAACCTAAAAATTTAATTATCCGAGTTCTAATTTTCAAGTTTTAAAATCATTACTAAAATTATGTTGTTAATATATTTTCGAATAATAGTTCTTATAAAAACTTTTAAAATAGAGTTCACTCTAACTATTGGGCGATTATGCCAATAAATAAAAAAACACTATCCTAAATCAGACTGAATAATTAAACCTTAAAATATAATTTTCATATTTAATTTTGTTATGAAAAATAATATATTTTTCTCTAACATCTTTAATATAAAATCTTGAATAAAAAAATTAATTTATTTTATAGAGATGTTTTACCTATTTATTATTTTGCAAGCATAACAACATTATTATTATAACATATTTACAAAAAAACTAGTCATACTAAATTTAATCACAAACAAATTAAACATAGCATATAATAATAAAACATAAAAAATAACTGTAAAAAAATTATTTTAAAATTATACTTCAAAAGAATCATTACAGAACTTTAATGCTAATTCTGTTACTAGAAAATTTTTAAATAAATTTTCATTTCTATTTATTAAATCAAAAACTATAAATCTATAAAATCATAACTAGTTCTTCTAAAAAAGAGAAGAACTTTAACACACAAAAAACCAAGAACTAGAAAGAGAAATCTAGAGAGAGAAGTTTGTGATTTTGAGGGATTTGAGGGGTAGTTTTTACAATAGTGAAGATGGTCTTTTTATAGATGATAAAAAGACTAAAAAAAGTGAGAAAATATCTCAAAAATTGATTTTGAAAGGTTGGAACGCGTGTTGGAGGAAAGATTTGCAATAGGTAGGCATTGGTGCTGGCGTGTGCTGGCGCGCTTGGGACTCGGTATTGACGTGTGCTAGTGCACATGAGACTCGATGTGGGCATGTGTTGGCATGCACAAAACTTGGCGTGGGCGTGTACAGAACGCGGCGTGGGCGTGTGTTGGATGTGAGAGTGTGGGTGTGTGTTGGGCATGTGTTGGCTGCATGCGTAGGACTTAGCATTTTTGACATTTTTGATTATTTTGACCCATTTATCCAATTTTTCCAATTTTTTGATTTTTTTTGATTTTTTTCTCAACATATTTATGATATATTGCCTCTGGTATTTTTCTTCAAGTTTAAGTTATTTTTGAACAAAAATACCTGAAAAATAATAAAAATACATATAATTCTGAAAATAAAAATTTATATAAAAATATGATAAAATCATATAAATATAATTATATTTAATCAATTAAAGTAAATTAAATAATGGCAATTTTAGTACATTTTAAACACTTATCAAGCCATATATATATATATATATATATATATATATATATAACTTATAACTGTAAAAATAACACATATTATAAATCGATACGAATTGTATACAATGGGTATGCAAGTATACATATCGCAAACAAGTAATATAATGATAAAAAAGTTTGTTTATATGGAGATTATGTTATTAGAAACTAATTTTAAAACTAAAAAGTAAAGATCAAATTTATTTTTTTGTTTTGAGAAAGTAAAATTAAAAGAAATAAAAATAAATAGCAATAATTAATTAAGTTAAAATTAAAAGAAAAGAAGATATATAAGAAAATATCTATGAAAATTTAATCCTCTAATTTTCTAAACATATAAATTATTAAAATTCTCTAATATAATTATCACTCAATTATATGATCAATTGAATCAAACATAGTATGTATTATTCTCTCAAGTAAATTACAAATCATCTAATAATTAACTTGATCACACTCTAATGTATATTAAATTTCATACTACTCATTAACATCATCAATTATTAATTACATACATAATAATCATACATGTATGCCTAAAATTATGCATGTTATGTAATTAAGACAAATAATTAAATAATTCTCTCAAATCTATTTAATTACCTCTATAGATCAATTGTTGGCAAAACAATTAATAACATAAAAATTAGATTAAATAATATAATTAAATTAAAATCATAATTAAGGTAAAATATTATATCATCATATGTAAAAAATTGAATTCATAAGATACTTAAATTAATAAATTAGCTAAACATAATTGTATTCATGAGGTTCAAAGTTTTAATAAATAAACTTGAATATTTTGCCTTGTATTACTTGGATTCAACTCTTCCAACATAGATAATGTATATTCATTCATAGATATATTCCTATAATTTATTTATGGTATCTAGTTGTTCAAATTTAACTCATTATTATTTATTTATAATAGATTAGTCATTTCTTTTACTTGAATGATAACTTGTTATTTTTTAATTGATTTTAAAGTATGCTCAATTTTAGGATTTAAAGGTAAAACTTCTTCCTTAAGGACTCTACTCGTATAATAGTGTCAAATATATTTCAAATAAACTAAAGAAGAAGTCAAAATAAATAAAAAATGAATAACTAAATAAATTAAAATTAAGAAAAATAAAAAAAAAATAACTAAAATAAAAATTAATTTATAATATTTTAATTCCCGACAATGGTGCTAAAAGCTTGGTTGACACAAATTCTATGCAACGAGTACGTAAACATACATATCACAAACAAATAATATAATTATAAGAAAATATCATTTCACGAAAATTATGTTATTAGAAACTAATTTTAAAATAAAAGGTAATGATCAATTTAATTTTTTATTTTAAGAAAGAAAAATTAAAATAACTAAAAATAAATAGTTAATTACTTTAAAATTAGCAGCTAAGGAGTATATGAAAAATATTAAGAAATACTTAATCTCTCAGTTTTCCAAATATGTGAATAATTAAAATTCAATCAAATAAAATTGTCAATCAAATATATGATTAATTGAATCTAACCTAGTATGTATTTTTTTTCTCAAGTAAACTACACATCATATAATAATCAACCTAATCACACTCTCATATCAATTAAATTTCATAATAATCATTAAATTCATTAATTATGAATCACATACAAAAAAATCATACATCTCTACCTAGAAACTATATATATTATTTAATCAAGATAAACAATTAAACAATTCTCTCAAATCTAATTAATTGTCGATGTAGATCAATTGTTGGCTAAATAATTAATTACATAAAAATTAAATTAAATAATATAATTAAATTGAAATCATAATTAGGATAAAATATTAGATCATCACATATAGAAAATTGGGTTCATAGGTCTCATTTATTAATAAATTAGCTAGACATAATTGTATTCATGAAGCTCAATTTTTTTTATAAAAAAAGGCATGAAAATTGATAAAGAAAGGAAAAAAAGAATAAATATAATCAATCTCTTGAATTAAAACACCAATCTCCTTTTGATTTTTTTTTTGTATTTTTCTCTCTTTTTGGCACCAAAAGTTGATAAAAAAAATTATAAATTCGACTAGTAAGTTTTTGATGCAATTAGGTGGTTAAATTAAGCTTAGATAAAATTTGAACAGTCATATCAACTTCAAATAACAATGCTTGTCAATAAGATCGTGACACGTGGCATTGGAGAAACACGTGACCAATCAACGTGCGACACGTGTTGGGGCAAACTGGTTGTGGTCAATATGAGCTGAGTCAATGACACGTGGCACATTGCGATTCACTCATCCAAATTACATGGCATCCTGGTGGAATGAATAGATGAATCATGTAACGATGTACGGCATTCTCGTTGATCGATCAAGAAAACTTGAAATGGATGCCATCTTGACATGTGCCAATGCCTGCATCACCTAGTACAAGTGTCATGCACCAATTGGTTCCTCTTTACTTGTGTGGCATCCACATGTTCTGTTCTGATTGATTTTGCATTAAAAAATTCATAAATACTTCAGAAAATTCTAGAAGAATATATTTTCATCATCTTTTATTAGAAAGTTCATATTTTAATATTTTTAACCCCAAAAATAATACTTATTGAATAAAAGGAACAAATATTAAGCAAAATAGTGTAATGATAACTTTACTTTTATAGAGTTATTAATTATATATGATTAATACTTTTTAATTAAATCTTGTTTAATATTATTGAGTGTTATTTTTATTATTATAAATTTTCATAAAATTATTTTTTATAATTTACAAAAACAAGCTCATGATATGATCATTACCACCTTTCGAACCATTATGTGATAGAAAAGTAATAGTAGCTTAACCATTAGTGAGGCGACGTGAAAATATTTAGGTGGATATAATATATATAATAAAAAAAATTAATTATTTTTTATTAAAAATAAGTTATATATATCTTATTTTAGTAAAGATATATTCAAATTATTGAATTTTATTAATATATTGAATGTTAAAAAATTAAAATATAAAATTAAGATAGAATACAAATTTATTTTATATATTAATTTATCTGTAATTTCATAAATATTATATTTAAATTTTTTTATCAAAAAAATGAAATGAAACATATGTCTTTCTCATTGATGAATGCATTCGCCCCTAAATGCGAGACTTATATATTTCGGTTATTTAATGTTTTGATGTTTGGTTAGGTTAATTATTATGAGCGAAAGTGATAAATGACGGTATATGAATATATCATAGCGGTAAAAGAATACACAGAATTTACATGGTTCATCAATTCGCCTAGGTCCATGAGAGACAGTAGATATTATTGAGTAAAAAATATACAGAATATAGATACAAATTTTCTCACTAATAATATCTCTCAAGTGTTTCCCCAAACTCACTAAGTATTTTCTCTTTGATTTTTTTTCTTCTGATTTTTGCCTTGTTATTCAATGCATGAAATCCTCCTTATTTATAGATGAAGCAAGGCTTACTTTTCATAAATTATGCTATAATTTAAGCCTTAAATTAGACCACTAATTTCCCTAAATTATGCCACTAATTTGTTACTTTTATAGCCAATATTTAACAATCTCCACCTTGGCGAAAAAATTCATAACATTGCCTCCAAATGCGCTCTAAGCTCGAGAGATGTTGATCAAGTTCAAGCAGTGTTGAAACTTGATCCTTCTAACCACTTTTGTAAGCATATCTGTAGTTTTGACTTTCTGGAGTATAACATTCCCTTCATCGATGATTTTCCAACCAAAATAAAATCAAACATCGATGTGCTTGGTGCGATCATGATGAACTTGGTTCTTTCCCAAAAAAATGGAACTATGGCTGTTGTAGAAAACCTATACGTTCTTTTGAACAATACCCAAATCCTTGGTCATCCCGAGAAGCCAGATAGCTTCTTTGAATGCTTCTGTTACAACTATATACTCTACCTCTATAGTAGACAAAACTATAGTTGACTGCAATGTTGATATCTAACAAACTGGTCCTCTTGCCATTGTGAACACATAACCAGTTGTAGATCAACGCTTATCCAAATCTCTAACATAGTCAGAATCCACATATTCGACTAAGTTTTTGCCTTCAGCATAGTCAGAATCCACAGTACCATAGATGTACCATATAATTCACTACATTGCTTGCCAGTGTCCTTTACCGAGATTATGCATGTACCGACTCACTATACTAACAGCGTGGGAAATATCAGGTCTGGTGCAAACCATTGCATACATCAAGGCACCGACAACATTTGTATATGGAACACGCTCCATTTGCTTCTTCTCATCGGTGGTGCTAGGCGACATCAATGCACTCAACTAAAAGTGAGGAGCAAACACTGTACTTACTGGTTTGGTTTTTTCATCAATGTCAAACCTTTGTAGTACTTTATTCAAATACTGAGTTTGTGTTAGACAGACTGTGCTTGTAACTCTATCTCTTGTGATTTCCATCCCAAGAATTTTCTTTGCTTCTCATTCGAATTCTGAACTCAATAGATCCTTCAATATGTCGATCTCCACCTTGCTCTTAGATGCAATCAACATATCATTAACATATAAGAGCAAATAAATGAAGGTACCATCTTGGAGTTTCTGAAAGTATACACAATGATCAAACTAACTGCGTGTATACTTCTGCTCTCTGATGAAGCTATCAAAGCGTTTGTACCATTGTTGCGGTGATTACTTCAAACCATAAATTGACTTGCTCAGCTTGCAAGCCTAATTCTCTCGTCCTGGAAATTTGAAGTCATTCGGTGGAGACATATAGATCTCTTCATTCAAAGTACCATGGAAAAAAGCTATTTTGACATAAAGTTGAGCTAACTCGAGATTAAACTATGCTACCAAAGCCAATAGTATCCGAATAGATAAATGCTTAACAACATGTGAGAATACCTTATTGTAGTCTATTCCTTCTTTCTGAGCATAGCCTTTTGCTACCAATATGGCTTTGTATATGATGTTGTCTTTACGAAGAACACCTTCTTTCTTGGCATAGACCTATTTGCAACCAATAGTTTTCTTTCCTTTGGAAAGTTCAACCAATTCCTAAGTCTAATTCTGGTATAAAGACTTCATATCTTCATCTGTTGCCATCTTCCATTTCATACTATCAACTTTGTGCATGACTTTTCTGTAAGTGCATGGGAAATCATCATCAATTATTGGAAATGTGAATGCTACCATGTCTGTGTATCTGGTACGCTTCCTAATCTTCCTTCTCGGTTGAGTAGTGGCAATAGATTATGGATGTTGATTGATCAGTGGTGATGGTGAGAGAACCTCCACCTCAATTGAGATCTCTTCTTGATCATCAATTTCATCTTTACCATGATCGGTAGTCAGTGTAATCTTTTCTGGATCTTCCGGAGTCTCAAGCATCACCTTAGAAAGAGTATTTGGACTTTCATTCTCTTTCTCTGAATTTTTCTATCTTAGCATAACAGACTCGTCAAATGCGACATCTCAGCTTAAGATAATCTTCTTGGATTCACCATACCAAAGTCTAAATCCTTTAACTCCTTCCTTAAAGGCCAAGAAAACACCTTTCTTTGCTTTAGGATCCAGTTTGGATTCACTAACATAAAAATATGGAGGACATCCAAATATTCACAATAAATCATAATCAGAAGCAGTTTTTCCAAACCATAGCTCTTTAGGATTTTTCCCATCTAATGTAGTCGTAGGAAGTATGCTGACTATATGAGTTTCATATGACAAAGCCTCATCCCAAAATACGATTCATTCTTTCTACAACTCAGCTGTGGTGTACGAGGAACTAAAAAATTTCTGATTATCCCTTCATCTTGACAAACTTTGAAGAAGGGATCTGATTTGTACTCCACATCATTATTACATCTGAGCCTCTTAATTTTCTGCATGTCTGAGTCTCGATCATTTTCTTCCATTTAAAAAAGATATCCATAAATTCATCTTTGTGACTCATGGTGTATATCCAGACATATCTAGATAAATCATCAATAAAAGTCACAAACCAACGTTTACTTCTAAGTGAAGCATTCTTGGAAGGTTTCTAGACATTCGTGTGAATATAATCAAGAGATCCCTTAGTACGATGAATGGTAATGCCGAACTTGATTCTTGTTTGTTTTCCCATTACACAATGCTCGTAGAAATCAAACTTTTCAATTTTGGAACCTTTCAATAGACCTTGCTTCATTAAGCCTTGCATAGCCTTTTTACCGACATGCCCTAAGCACATGTGTCATAGGCGAGAAAAATCATTTATATTTTCTTCAAAATTGCTTGAGATAGTTAATCTTCATATAACTGTATTCTCATCTAGGAAATACACGTTCACCTTCTGAGTACCCTTCATCGTTACAAATGAACCATGTATAACTTCCAAGACTCAATTTTCCAATGTTACCTTGTAACCATCAGAATCTAGAAAAGGCTGATTCTTCATCTTCATCGGCCTTTTGTGCAACATTTGCATTTGACTTGTCCTTGTTTGGACAATATTTCTTCCAGTGCCCTTTCTGGTGACAATAGGCATACATGCCCTTCATAGGACGTCTTCTGGATGACTTTCCTCTGGACTTTGATATGGATCACCCTCTATTATTTGATCTGCTATATATTTTGTTTTTCGTTCTACCTCTAGCTGTCGTCAATGCTTCTGATATTGAGTCTCTGTGATCATGTTGATCCTTTTTCCAATATTCATTATTTACCAAATCATTTGAAACATCTATAAACTTAATCTCATCTTTTCCATATAACAGGGTTGTGGTTAAATTCTCATAGCTCTCAGGTAATGAATTCCACAACAACAAAACTTTATCTTCATCAATAATTTCAACATCTAAATTTTGCAAATCGGCCAAAATTTTATTGAAATTATCTAAGTGCTCAATCATAAGGGTACCTTTCTTGTACTGGAATGGAAAAGTTTCTTCTTCAACTAAAGTATGTTCTCAATACTTTTCGTCATGTGTTTGTCCTTTAGTTTTTTCCAGAGAACTGCGGCTACATTCTCTTTTATGAGAAAGTACTTATGATCTTTTCCTAAGAACAGTCGAATTGTGCCACAAGCTTATCGGTTCACATAATTCCAATCTTCATTTGAATAATCTCCTAACCTGGTCTCCAAGGCTATATTAGATCATTATCGGAACAATAGATCTAATACTTCACATTGCCACATGCCAAAGTTATTGGTGTTGTCGAATTTCTCCACCTCAAACTTTGCGTTGGAAAACATAGTTTTTTGAGTAGAACAACTTGGTTTGTAAGAAATTCTAAGGTCATCTTGTTCACTTTCTTTGATCTCTCTTTTATAAGTCATAAGTACAAACGGATAAAATAAATTTTGCACTTATAACTTAAAATAGTGTTTTTCCAAATTTTATACCTTATTTAAAAAAATGGAGTCCTCGATTGAATCCAAAATGATCAAATTATCTAGGAATAGGTTCGAATCAGTTGAAAATAGATGAAAATCGGACCAACTCGGTCCAAATATCACTATGACTCAATTGCTGGCAGTAACACTCCGATGACTTCTGGCGGTGATTCTGACTTCCGATTTGAGCAATTCTCACCATTGTGTTCGTCTCTTTGAGAGCTTCAATTTGATATATAATACTACTATATTTGGAGTTGATACCAATTTATTGTGGGCGGAAGCGATAAATGACGGTATATGAATATATCAAAGCGGTAAAAGACCATACAAAATTTACATGATTCAACAATTCCCCCTAGGTTCACCGGAGTCAGCATATATTATTAAACTGAGTAAGAAATATACAGAATACAGATACAAGTTTCCTCGCTAACAATATCTCTCAAGTGTTTCCCCAAACTCACAGAAAACTCTCAAACTCACTAAGTATTTTCTCTCTTTAAGTTTCCTTATGCTCTCTCTGATTTTTGCCTTGTTATTCAATACATGAACTCTTTCCTATTTATAGAAAAAACAAATCTCTATTTTCCTAAATTGTGCTATAATTTAAGTTTTAAATTATGCTACTAATTTCCTTAAATTATGCTACTAATTTCCTTAAATTATGTCACAAATTAAGTCACTAGTTTTCTTAAATTATGTCACTAATTTGTTACTTTTAGAGCCAATATTCAACATTAATTTTGTATGTTTAAGAAAGAATGCATGCATTTGTATTATATTTTCTCAATTTGTGATGCTATTCATTAAAATAAAGTCACGTATATCAATAAAATACCATTTTAGAGCAATGTTTTCCTTTTATTTCTTATTTAAATTGGTGAGATGTATTAAGATCAATTCGCAATTTTGCATCACAAATGTAGCGTACTTCATATACTTTTTGGCTTTTCAATTTTGTTTGCAAAGGATATTTTATCCAAAATACCCTTTCACATCACATTATTTAGCCTTAAAACTTCAAAACCTAGTAAAAGGAATTTAAATCTAATAATATAATTATCAATTTTTTAAAGTATCATATATTGGTATTAATTTTATCCTTAACACACATATATATATATATAACTAAATTATACGCTTTACTATATATGAAGTTATAAAAAATTTATGATGAAATAATTTGATTTAAAATATTATGGATAAAATTATATTTAACAAAAAATTGTTAGGTACCAACAGAATAGATTAATTTTTATTTATTTTTAATTCCTTAGTCTTTTGGGAAAGACTTGCACTATTATTTTTTTAGTTCAATTCTTACTTGAGATTGAAAATTTGAACTCTTTTTCTTTGGAAAGATGTACTGATTTTCATCGCTATAAGTGCAGATAAGTTCATATTAAATATTATTTAATATAAAAAAATTAATACTTCAAAATAAGCTAAAACAAATAATTATTGTTTGTTGTCGAGAACAAGGTAAAATTACACTAAATGTGTTTAATATCCAAGTTTATTTGTTTGTTTCTTTCTTTCTTTTGATAGTTTTAGTTAGCATGTTAAAACTACAATTATGTTATTTTATATGACAAATGAAATTTTGCAAATGAATGTATCTATTGAATGATTTCATTATTTCATTGTGCCATATAACAAATTTTATTTAACAACCAATTAAATTTAAAAAAATTTCTTCTAGAATATTATTGTTGAATGAATTTTACTTAAATTTTGTTAAATAACTTGCTAGAAATCTACTTCTTCTTCTTCTTCTCTCTCTTTTTTTTTAATCAAATATGTAATTCTAATGTAATTTATAGCCTTTTTAATATACAATAATAAATAATTGATATATTTTGATCGAAAAAATTATTTATTCTTTTATATAATTGCGTGTTATTTCAAGTTAATAAATTTTAAAATTAATTGATATAATATCTAATAAAAGATATAACCATAAATAATTGATATATTTTTATTAGAGAAATTATTCATTAATCTTTAAAAAATAAGTAATAACGTATTATTATAGGTTAATAAAATTTAAAATTAATATAATTTTTTCTTTAAAAATATAAATATCTAATAAAAAATAGAGAGAAAAAATTATAATTGATATAAAATATACTTCAAAAATAACAAATAACTTGTGGTTATCATAATAATCTTGTATCCTTTATTTCAATTCCACACCCTAATTATGTTTGGTAAAAAAATTCAATGTTTGATTTTTCATATATCCGATTACGTGCAACATTGACGTCGTATAGAAACCTCTCTCTCCACGCCATTTCAATTGGTTTGCCATGCCGCTTCATTCAAAGGGAATCCACTTATGACTTATGAGACATTACCTGTGACTTCTTCATGACATATTTAATGCTACCTAAAATCATATTAATTATGAAACATTATCTTATTGAATATGTATATTATTACTTATGTATACTGGATATTAAAGTGTCAAATGTTTGTCTACGCATTAGTGTTTGAATATGTAAGTCTATTAAAATAAAAGTTGACTATCAACAGATATGGATTACTTATATACATTAAAATTTTATTTATTTTTTATTTTTATTTAAAAAATATTATATGTAATTTATTTTAATAAAATAATTGAGATATTAATTATTCAAAATTTAAATTTTAAAATTTAAATAAGACAATTTTATTTTATGCATATAATTTATTTATAATTTTATAAATATTATATTTAAAATTTTATTTACCAAAAAATGAGCAAGACAAGTCTCGTTTTTTCGTCTCTACCTATATCCCACTATTATTATAAAAGAATAAGATAATTTATTGTTATTTTTAATTATCAAATTTAAATTATATATATATATATATATATTATTATTAATGTAAGAGTTGAAAATTATTTTATAGTAATAACTTCAATTATACTTAAACATAAACGGTTAAAATTTAAAAAATAAGCATAAATAAATACATAAAAAAATAATAAGATGATCATCATCCAATTAAAAACTATAACCGTAGTAATAATAATAAATTTATGTATAATTAAAAATCCTAATTATTATTACAATAATAATAAATAATCGTAAAAATATTATTTATCTAAAAGATAATATTAGTATGACAATTATAAAACAGAAAGTGCAACGCCACATTGCCAATTTTAATTATATATAATGAGATTATCATATTAAAATATATATATTTACTTTTAATATTATTATTATAAATAAAATTATTATTAATTAATTATTTTTATAATAATATAAAATGTAATATGATAACTATTTCACTTCGTCATTGATTCCTTTTTTCTACGAGTGGGGCTGTGGAGTTGTACATTTGATTGGTCTTTATGGAATTAGTCTCCAAAAGGCGTAATTACCAATTTACCTCTACTCCATAATTAGTCAATAATATTGCATCAAGTTTTTATACACACACAACGAAGCGTTATCCTTTCTCTCTCTTCCACTCATTTTCTCTCTGCCTCCTTTAGTGTATCTACATCTACTATTATACTTCATCTCTTGTCTACCGGAAGGTACTTTTCTTTTGGGAAGGCTATTTTCGGTGGGTCTAATAAAAGTCTCTTTATGTACTCTCTTTTATTTGTTCTTTTTTTATTTTTTTCCAAGGAAGGAAAGCCTTTGTTATTTGCCATTAATCATAATTATTCCTATATCATATTTGACTCTATGAAAATTGTATGGTATGTTTTTTTAATCTTAATTTGTTCAGCATGATGCTTTTAGTATGCAATAATTTGTATACATTTATATAATTGTGATATTATCATAATTTATTCAGCATGATGCTTTTAGTATGCAATAATTTGTATACGTTTATATAATTGTGATATTATCATAATTTGTTTTATGAACCACACAATTGATAATTTTAATAAAATTATAATGTTGTCATTTGAATGCATGCTTGAAAAAAAATTCATTCTTTCACTAATATATGTTTATTTAATTTTTAAATATGTATTAACGAGTTTTATTTAGATAAATAATGTTTTGTTATCGTAAGATTTGTGTAAAAAAATATTATGTATAAATTCTCTTAAAAATTTAAGATAATTTATTTATACTCTTTAACATACTCTCTCAAATATAAATGGTTTAATTATTTTTACAAAGATATATCACTTGAATTTTCTTTAAATATGTATTTCATTATTTTTTTGCCAAACATAGCACTTTAAGTTTCATCGGTGTGTATTTCATTGTTTTTTTTTACAATTTTATCAAACTTAAATTTTTTAATTGACATTAGAAGGATTTAATCTCATGATTTTACCCTTTTGACATTATAAAGAATTATCAAACATTAATTTTCTCAAAAGTTTAAATTTATTAGAAGCATACTTATTTTTAATAAGATACATTTTGAGAATAATCAGTAATAATTAAAAAAATCTAGTTCTATTTTTACGTCCCAATTATCGTTGATAAATCGCACGTATACATGTAACCTAGTCCGTCCATGTATGAATGCATTCATAAAAAATATATATGAGCATTTGACACATTAAATACGTGGATACTTGAAGAAATCCTAAATGAGTCTAAATAGGTAATAATAAGATAGAAGAGGGAGGTATAATTTTACATAATTGAAAAGTGTTGAGATGAAAAAAAAGAAGTGAAAATGACTATAATATGTGAATATTTTCTCTGAAAGAAACAAAAAGGACCCAATTTGTATGACGTCTTGGGGGGTATGGGTTGGACCAGAAAACAGAAGAGTCCTCAATTGAATTAATGGGCCATCATAGATTCGTTGCTCAGAAGATGGGGTGTGGCACATGGAGTCTTGTGGTTGCCACACTCCAATAGATTAAATGGCTACAATGGAATTGACTTTGTGTAAAAGCCAAATCACATGCTACATATTTATATACTTTTAAATTAATTTTGATGTTTTTATAAGGAGATATAAATTTAAAAGAATTATATCATCTTATATTTTATTTATATTTTTTAATAAATTTACGTTATAATATTATTTGATTTAATTTAAACATCATCGATCTCGATTAATATTGTATATATTGTATTCTTAATGAACTTAAATATATGTTGTATTATTATTTTTTTTATTTTTATATTCATAATTATTTTATTCAAATACATTATAAACAAATATGATATTTTAATTCATATAGTTTCATTATATTATCATTTTATTAAAAATTAAATAAGATAAATCGATATAAATTTTAAAAATTAATAGATTATTTTAGGATTCTCGTTACCGTTTAATTTACATCTTTATATTTACGTAAAACACGGAAGAGAATTTCGTTTTCGTCGTTATTATGGCATGGAGCACACCACCCTCAAACTCCACTTATTTTAATGAAATAAGATCCCATTAGGAAAAATTCTTGAGAAAATGGCAGTTTTAAAGAAAGCCATATTACGTTTAAATTTGATAGACACCGCTGGAGTATAAAATATTTTATATTTAGTTTTCGTGTCAATTTAAAAGTCATATTAAGAGTCTTGTTACTTGAGTCAAGTATTAATTTTTTTAAATTATCAAAAATTCATTCCAAAATTCATACATTCATATTTATAAATACTAAAAATACATTTAAAAATAATTCAATAAAATAAAAATAATATTAAATTTCATAATATATCCAGTAATCATCACAAGTAGATTTTCGATGACCATCACGAAGTCTGCTGGAGTCCCACAACCCACCGATGACCTACTAGATTTCAAAGAAGGGCTTAAAGAGGGAAAAACAAAATTTAAAAAGGGCTCAAAAGATGATTTCAAAATACTTCTACTAAACACTTCTATGGACATTCTTATGATTTCGAAGAAGGGCTCAAAGAAAATAATAAAAAAAAAGAAAACTAAAACAGAGAGGATCAATGTGAGGAAATATCTTAAAAAGATGAATACTATGAAATAAGAAAAAAGTCAAAAAGGCCAAGAACAAAGTCGATTATGGAAAAAAAAAATAATAAGAAAAAGATCAGAAATCAGAAATGCAAGCAAGAAATTAGAGCAAGTTAAAGAAAATGACTCTAACAATATTCTACCACAAAAAAAAGTTTTCAAGGAATTGAGAAAAAATAGGTGTAAAGCGAAAAAAAATGGGAGAATAGATGGTTTTATACCAACACTACTAACACGGTTACAAGTATAGATGATTATTGATATAATTATTTTCGAATCTAATTATAAAATCTGTATTCGAAATCTTTGTAAAATTGTTACCATTTAGGAACGATTTTTCATTCCCAAATAACGGTTCAAAACATTTATTAAAAAATATTAAAAAAAATCGTTTTTTAAAATTTTTTAAAAAATTTATATATAACTACTCTTATTATTAATTAATATATAATTTAATTAAATAAATATAATTAATTTTGGGTACAGACAGTTAGTTAGTATTATCAGCATAATTATACCCGAATCATACCCGTTGATTCATGTTCGATTTTTATCCAAAATCGTACCTATTCTTAAAATTTATCGGATAAAAACCAAAACGACGATACGGATAAACGCATATAACAAATCCCTCAGTTTTTTTTTGTTGCCTTTCTTAGAACCAAACTTTACAGTTCTTCTCTTCCCATTTCCATCTAACGGAGGAACATTGGTAGTTAATCAACTACCTCGAACCTTCATCCAAGATCACCAGGTAATGATAATCGCATCCCATGCCATGATGCCCTAAACCCCTAGCTAACACATGTTGACATTCTCCCAAGAGAAAATTGTCACGTCCTATCATGGAGCAATTGAAAGGACGATATAAAAAAGAAATTGGCTAAGACTTTTGAAAATACTTCCAAAGTGTTCGGTCATGAATAACCATGAAAAGGAAATGGATGATTAAAATTTGTTGAGGGTATAGTTAGCATAGCTGGTGGTTGCATAGATGGCCTTGGATTGTAGTATTGAAAAGGTTGAGGCGAATAAGTACATGTGGATTCATTTTGAAAATGAGAAGCAAGCTAATAAGGTAGAATAGGTGGTGTTCTGGGTGCGTTACCAGTAGGTTGAGATGGGAGAATTTTTTTGTCAAATTGATACCAGCAATTTGCCACCATTTGACTCAATTTTCCATAGAGTTGACGTTGGATTCTAGCTCTACCTCTGCCATAGTTAGGACTTTTACCACGTTTATCATTTTCAACAAATGAATTGTTGTGTTAAATTGCACTTGTCCTTGTAAAGGTAGGTGGTGGAAGTTGACTTGTGAGGTAGATTTGTACTAAAAACAGGTTGTTATATATTGCTCCTTAGTGAGAAAATTAGAAAAATCTCACATTGGTTAGGAATGAAGATGGGTGTTGAATTTGGGGCTATAAATAAAGACCTCCTTCACCATTTGTAAACATCCCAAAAATTTGTAAATCTTTCTCTCTTTTGTAAGGGTAATTGATTAGCTCAATTTTGCCCAATTAGTTGTAATTTTGAAGTTCATTCATTTGGAGATAGTGGAAGTGGTCAACGACGCCCGAGGACCTAGGTAACATTTATACCGAACCTCGTTAAATTTCTGGTGTTATTATTTTTCTGCTTTAATATTTCTGTTTCAATATCTGTTTTAGTTTATTTTAGCATTATATTTCCAATAGCATTATTTTGTCGGGTTAGTTTGAGTTATATTCATTTAAATCATAAGTGAATAGTAACTACTTAGAATAGGGAAAATATACCCGATTTTCCCAACAATTGGTATCAGAGCCAAAGGTTTTCTACCTAGGAATTTGTTTGTATTCCGTTTGTTTGCTATTGGAATATAGTTGCTAGTTGTTGTAATTTGAAGAAATGGCGGAAGAAAAATTTCTTTCAAACAAAGGCCAATCATCCACGTCAAGCAGAACTATGGTGATGAATGCAAGGTTCGAGGTGGAGAAGTTTGATGGAACCGGTCATTTCGGCATGTGGCAAGACGAAGTTCTAGATGCTCTGTTTCAACAAGGTCTAGACATTGCCATTGAAGAAGAGAAACTAGATGGAGCAGATGAAGTAGAGTGGAAAAATATCAACCGATTGGCATATGGTACAATCCATTCGTGTCTCTCAAGAGAACAAAAGTACACGTTTATGAAGGAGACATCCGCAAGTAAGTTGTGGAAGGCGTTGGAGAACAAGTTCATGAAGAAGAGTGGACAAAATCGGCTCTATTTGAAGAAGAAGTTGTTCCGGTTTGAATACCTTCCAGGTACTACAATAAACGACCACATTACTGCTTTTAATCAATTAGTAGCAGATTTGTTAAATATGGATGAAACTTTTAAAGATGAAGATTTAGCCTTGATGTTGTTAGCCTCCCTTCCTGATGAGTTTGATCATCTTATTACGAGCTTACTCATTGGGAAGGATAAAGTGTCTTTTGAGGAAGTTTGTACTGCTTTGTATAGTTATGAAATTAGAAAGAAAGATAAAAGAGAAAGCAGGAATGAAGCAGCAGAGGCATTGTCTGTAAGAGGACGTCCGCAAACACAACATAAAGGAAGGAGAGGTAGATCTCTATCAAAAGGAAGACTTGGTAAAGATGAATGTGCCTTTTGTCATGAGAAAGGCCATTGGAAGAAAAATTTTCCGAAGCTGCAAAAGAAAGGAAAAGCTGTGCAATCTGATGCATGTGTAGCTTTCAGATTCAGATTTTACATTGGTTGGTTCATCAACAGCATCTCATCCTGGTGATTGGATTTTTGATTCAGCGTGTACTTTCCATATGTCTCCTAACAAAGAGTGGTTCTTTAACTTTGAAGAACTAGACGGTGGAGTTGTTTTCATGGGTAATGATTATCCATGCAAAGTTTTGGGAATCGGTACAATTCGTTTGAAGAATCAAGATGGTTCAACCAGGGTCTTGACAGATGTTCATTATGTTCCAGATATGAAGAAGAATCTCATTGCTGTGGGAGTCTTAGAATCAAAAGGCTTCACTGTGACCATACAAAATGGGGCATTGAAGGTTACTTCTGGAGCACTTGTGGTAGTGAAAGGTGTTCGGAAGAATAACCTGTACTACTATCTTGGTAGTACAGTTATTGGGACAGCATCAACAGCAGTTTCAGATGAAGAAAGAGATTTAGAAACTACCAAGTTGTGGCATATGCGTTTGGGACATGCTGGTGAAAAAGCTTTACAGATTCTAGTAAAGCAAGGCCTGTTAAAAGGTGCGAGAACCGGCAAGTTAGAATTCTGTGAGCATTGTGTATTGGGGAAGCAGAAAAGAGTAAGCTTTGGCACTGCTCTTCATAATACAAAGGGCATTTTGGATTACATCCATACTGATGTATGGGGGCCAACAAGAACTCCATCCATGAGTGGCAAACATTATTATGTCACTTTCGTTGATGACTTCTCCAGAAGAGTTTGGGTGTATCTCATGAAGAAAAAGGATGAAGTGTTGGGGATTTTTCTCAAGTGGAAGAAGATGATCGAGACTCAGACTGGTAAAAAGATCAAGCGTCTGAGGTCTGATAATGGCACTGAGTACACAAACGATCCATTTATGAAAGTTTGTGAAGAAGAAGGGATAATGCAACACTTCACTATTCGAAAAACACCACAACAAAACGGAGTTGCAGAACGTATGAACCGGACTTTGCTGGAGAAGGTTCGGTGTATGTTGTCAAATGCTGGTTTAGGCAAGTAGTATTGGGCTGAGGCTGTGACCTATGCATGACATCTCGTCAACCGTCTACCATCATCAGCTCTTGAAGGCAAAACGCCTATGGAGGTATGGTCTGGAAAACCTGCTAGAGATTACGATTTCTTACATGTGTTTGGTTCAATTGCATACTACCATGTAACAGAATCAAAGTTGGACCCAAGAGCCAAGAAAGCCATTTTTTTGGGGATCCCTTCTGGTTCTAAGGGATATCGACTATGGTGCCTTGAAACGAAAAAGATAATCTTTAGCAGAGATGTTACCTTTGATGAATCTGCATTGTTGAGAAAGGTAACTAAGAAGATTGATGGCACTTTAGAGCAGGTGGAGCAAACTCCGAAACAAGTGGAGTTTGAAAGCAAAATTGTTAATCCAGTTAGTGAAGATAAGACAGAAGTTGATCCTCCATTGACAGAAGATGTATCAGATGAAGATGTTTTAACCCAAGAACCTCCACAGCAACAAGAAGAAACTGCAGTTGATAGGCCACGACGAAAAAATGTCAAGGTACCTGCTCGATACAAGGATTTTGAAGACCTACCTGCTCAGTTTAAGAATACGGTGGCATGTGCACTTTCAGTTGTGCATGATGATGTTCCTTCCATATATAAAGAAGCAATCAGAAGCCCTGAAGTTGAAAGATGGAAGGAATCCATGGATGAAGAACTTTTGTCCCTTCAGAAGAATAAAACATGGAAGTTGACACAACTACCTAAAGGCAAGAAGGCAATTGGATGCAAATGGGTATATGCAAAGAAAGATGGATTTCCTAACAAAGATGGTATTCGCTACAAGGCAAGGTTGGTGGCTAAGGGCTATGCTCAGAAGGAGGGAATCGATTATAATGAGGTATTTTCTCCAGTTGTAAAACATTCTTCCATTAGAATTTTGTTGGCCTTGGTAGCACAATTTGATTTGGAACTAGTTCAACTTGATGTGAAAACTGCGTTTCTACATGGTGACTTAGAAGAGGAAATCTATATGTCTCAGCCAGAAGGGTTTATTGTTGCTGGTAAAGAGAATTGGGTTTGTAAGCTGAACAAATCATTGTATGGATTGAAGCAATCTCCAAGGCAGTGGTACAAACGATTTGATCAGTTTATGTTGCAACAAAAGTATACCAGAAGCACACACGATCATTGTGTGTATTTTCACAAGCTTCTGAAAATGAGTCTTTCATCTATCTCCTATCAGACGTCGATGATATGTTGATTGCATCGAAGAGTCAAATAGAAATTGAAAAGTTGAAGGCTCAACTAAGTCAGGAGTTCGAGATGAAAGATTTGGGAGAAGCCAAGAAGATTCTCGGTATGGAGATAAGTAGAGACAGGAAGAAGGGGAAGCTTAGTTTGACCCAGAGTCAATATTTGAAGCGGATACTACAACGTTTTGGTATGAATGAACAGAAAAAACCTGTAAGTACTCCGCTAGTTCCTCAATTCAAGCTTAGTGCTCAATTATCTCCTCAGAATGATGCAGAACGAGAATATATGGCAAAAGTACCATATGCAAATGCAGTTGGTAGCTTGATGTATGCAATGGTGTGTGCAAGACCTGACATTTCATATGCGGTTGGTGCTGTAAGCAGGTACATGCATGATCCTGGTAAAGGACATTGGTTGGCTATGAAATGGATTCTACGGTATATTATAAATATTGTAGATGTTGGTTTAGTATTTCAGCAGGATAATACCATTGGTCAATGTGTAGTCGGATATTGTGATTCTGACTATGCAGGAGATTTAGATAAGCGTCGGTCAACTACCGGTTATGTGTTTACTCTTGCTAGAGCACCAATCAGTTGGAAGTCTACCTTGCAGTCCACAGTTGCTTTGTCTACTACAGAGGCAGAGTATATGGCAGTTACAGAGGCTGTGAAGGAAGCTATTTGGTTACGAGGTTTGCTTGAAGACTTGGGAGTTGGTCAAAAACATATTAAGGTGTTTTGTGATAGTCAGAGTGCTATTCATTTAGCAAAGAACCAAGTCTACCATGCACGTACAAAGCACATTGACATTCGTTATCATTTCGTGCGAGAGATTATTGAAGAAGGTGGAGTACTAGTTCAGAAGATTAGTACGACAGAGAATCCCGCAGATATGATGACCAAGGTGGTAACAGCAATCAAGTTCAAACATTGTCTGGACTTGATTAACATCCTACAAATCAGAATTGGCACCGGCGTCGTTGATCTAGCAATTGAAGAAATCATTTAAAACCACTAAGTCGCTAAGGTGGAGATTTGTTATATATTGCTCCTTAGTGAGAAAATTAGAAAAGTCCCACATTGGTTAGGAATGAAGATGGGTGTTGAATTTGGGGCTATAAATAAAGACCTCCTTCACCATTTGTAAACATCCCAAAATTTTGTAAATCTTCCTCTCTTTTGTAAGGGTAATTGATTAGCTCAATTTTGCCCAATTAGTTGTAATTTTGAAGTTCATTCATTTGGAGATAGTGGAAGTGGTCAACGACGCCCGAGGACCTAGGTAACATTTATACCGAACCTCGTTAAATTTCTGGTGTTATTATTTTTCTGCTTTAATATTTCTGTTTCAATATCTGTTTTAGTTTATTTTAGCATTATATTTCCAATAGCATTATTTTGTCGGGTTAGTTTGAGTTATATTCATTTAAATCATAAGTGAATAGTAACTACTTAGAATAGGGAAAATATACCCGATTTTTCCAACACAGGTTGTATTGCATTTGGATTGTTGTTAAACAATTACTAGTCACCTTGATTTTGGGCATTTTTGATAAACATATTAATATAAGGTAGAGGTGATAGTGACACACCTTTATCCCTTCAAGTCTATACTCATGGCTAAGCAGTAAATAAAGCTTCAGCATCATCAATTCTTACATTTTCAGAAAGCATTCTTTTAATGAGGGTTGAGAAAACATTGTTATATGACTCATCTAATTCCCTTAAAAACACTCAATAAATTTTTTACCTCAATTAACCTACAACCAACTCCTTCAAGTTTATCAGCTAAAAATTTAATCTTCAAAACATTGTCATTGATGCTAAGTTTACCTTTATTAAGAGTTTGAAGCTCTTCCTTAACTTGTATTAATTCTATTGCACGAGACTTAAATGCATCGTTTTTCTTCCAAGCATCACGTGAGGTATCAAACCTAGATACTAGCCTGAGAATGTCATATTTCATGTAAGATATCAACTAATAGCACAACATTTAATCTTGTTTCATACAGGTCTTAAAACTTGGATTAATTTCACCATTTGTCAGAAAATGGTTTGGTGGTTCATTAAGCACGTAACTATCAAGTTCAAGACTATGCAAGATTTTTAGAATATGGTGTTTTTAAATTGAAAAATTGTTATGATTTAGTTTTAGAGACTATAATGTTGTGAATAGTATAAATATCTCGATCAGATTGACTCAAGATATTTTGTGGGTGGAAGAGCATTGATAACTCATACATTTTCAGAGAAGCTTGTAAGCTCTGATATCACAAAGGGAATTGCAATGAAAAGAAAACAAGTAGAAAACAATGAGGAAAATACAGAGGAGTTGCAATCAATCATGAGAGGATTCCTTTTAACATTATAAAGTTTTGGGGTATAACATCAGTGTATGTATACGTTTTATAACAGTTTCACTCAATTGCACTCATTACAAACTTCTATTCTTTTCCACTACCTCATGGCTACACTAACAACTTTTACAACACATCTTGCACAACTTGCACATGAGGTTGTTAGTATTTGATTCCTTTTGATCGATGCACCCTATTTTGCAATCCAGTGCTCTAAGGCACCATATTATCAAATAGTCCAATGTTGCTCATTTGGTAAGCCACACCATCAACTTAGCTCATTTGGTCAGCCACATCATCAACATTGCAATCACAACTTATGCTTGCCATTATTGACTGTTATAAATTAGCATTTGCGGAAGCGAAGATCGAGTTCAATTTTAGTTACATAAATTTATAATTATGGGTAACAACAAAATAATAAGTAATGAGAAAATTAAATGACACACAATGATTTAAGTGGTTTAACTTTTCAATGTGAAAAATCTACCCCACTGACGACGACACATCGAAAAAAATCCATTAATAATAAAATGGAGATACAAACACCAATATTCAGAGAACTTCACAAAATTATACCAAAATCCAAATACACCCAGAAAATATCTCCTAATTTATTGATAATATATAGCAAGATAAATTAACAAAATTGCTATTAAATCAAATATTACCATGCAAATGGGAGAAACTACACCATTGGTAGCAGAAATGGACAGCTTGTCCTTAGGCTGATTTCCTCTCTTTTCTGTTCTATTCGGCAACTCCTGATTCTTTCTTTTTCTCTGTTCGAAAAGGCCAAGAGGTACAGGGAGATAGCAAAAGATGATGGTTGTACGAGGAATAGAGAACAATAATGGTTGTTTCCTATTGGATGGCCTCATTGTAGATTGGTTATGCCCAAAGCCACTGCAGCTTCTATTCCCTTTTTAAATTCTCTCTAACGGCTGTTACATCTCATCTCAGCAGAGAAGGAAACAATAATATATATAATAAAAGGGGATAAGGGTTTAATGGATAAATGGGTTTTGGCCAAAAGGGTTTTTGGACCATAATTTAAAAAATCTCCACCTTGGCTCAAAAACATAAACAAGTTCTTCAAATATGAAATTCCTCGGATTACTAAATAACCGTCGTCCAAAACCCCGAAGGGTGATCATCTTCTGCAAACACCAATCAAGTCCAAGCAATGCTGGAACTTGTTAAATGGAACTGGTTTGGTTAACATATCAGCTGGATTCTCTTTAGTGACTATCTTATTGACAACAATAGCATCCTGAGATATAATGTCACAACGAAGTGATATTTGACATCAATATATTTGGTTATTTCATGATACATAGTATTCTTGGTCAAATGTATCGCACTCTGACTATCACAAAATACAACAGAAGTATCCTACTGTAAACCCAAATCACAAACCAAACCTCAAAGCCAAATGACTTATTTCACTGCTTCTGCTACTGCTATATATTCTACCTCTGTCGTAGACAAAATAATTGTAGACTGTAAAGTAACCTTCCAACTAATGGCACAATGAGAAAGAGTGAAGACATAACCTCTCAGAGATCTTCTTCTATCCAAATCACCAGCATAATCGAAGTCCACATAACCAATGACACTGCAACTGGTATTAGAACTTTCATCATATACCAAACCAAAATTAGATGTACCTCTCAAATACCGAAGTATCCATTTCACTGCTTGCCAATGACCCTTACCAGGATTACCCATATATTTGTTGACGACAGTAACTACATGTGAAATGTTTAGACGAGTACAAACCATAGCATACATTAAACTACCAACAACACTAGCATATGGAACCTGAGATATGTACCACTCTTCTTCTTCTGATTGTGATGACAAATCCAAAGAAAACCTAAAATGCATAGCTAACGACGTACTTACAAGTTTAGACTATTTCATACCAAAACGTTCAAAAACCTTTTCAATACAACTTTTTCGAGTCAAATAAAGCTTGCATGCTTGTCTATCCCTATAAATTTCCATGTCCAAAATTTTCTTTGCTGCAGCCAAATTTTTCATCTCAAACTCACTACTAAGTTGAGACTTTAATTTCTAAATCTCAGACTTATTCTTCGAAGCAATAAGCATGTCATCAACATAAAGCAACAAATAGAAAGATGAATCATCATGGAATCTTTTATGATAAACATAACTATCATAATCATTCCTAGAGTAACCATGATCAATCATAAAAGAATCAAACCGTTTATACCACTGCCTAGGCGATTACTTCAACTCATATAAAGACTTTTTCAATAAACAAACTTGATCTTCCTTACCTGGAAAAACAAACCCCTCTGGTTAATGTATATATATTTGTTCTTCAAGCTCACCATGTAAGAAGGTTATTTTGACATCAAGCTGTTCTAATTCCATGTTAAACAATGCAACCATAGCAAGTAATACACGAATAGAGCTATGCTTCACAACAGGTGAAAATAATTCATTGAAGTCAATACCCTTTTTTTGACAATAACCTTTTGCAACAACAAGGGCCTTGAACCTAGCTGCTTCAACCTCAGGTATGCCTTCCTTTTTCTTGAAGATCCATTTGTGTCCAACAATCTTCTTGCCCTTAGGAAGTTTCACCAATTCCCAAGTATGATTCTTATGAAGTGATTCAATCTCTTCATTTATAGTAACCAGCCACTGAACAGATTCATCACAAGTGAGAGCTTCATGATAACTAGAAGGTTCATACACCCCAATAGACTCTGCCACAGATAATGCAAAAGAAACTAAGTCTGCATCTACATACCTCTGAGGCGTCAAATCTCTTTTATTCCTTTACCCTTAGTGATACTATATGGTTGCTCATGTTTCTCTTCTACTACATCATGAGCAGAATCATCTATTTCATCCATAGATGGCTGATCTGAAGTGCCCTCTTGCACTTGACTAGGAACTCCACTCTTAAGCTTCACCTACTCACTAACACCGTGGTCTTTACCTGCAACAATAGACTCATTTTTTTCCAACATGAAAAACTCATCAAACTTAACATCTCTGCTAATCAAAAATTTAGGTGACTTGGGTTCAACACACTATAATCTATAACCTTTCACCCCAGAAGGATACCTCAAAAATATGCATTTTAATACCCTAGGCTCAAGTTTACCATCATTAACATGAGCATAAGTAGGACAACTAAAATCTTTCAAATCAGAATAATTAGTAGGAGTACCAAAGAATACATCAAACAGAGTCTTCAACTCAATTGCAGTTGATGGAGACCAATTAACCAAATAGCA
Organism: Hippophae rhamnoides; assembly: GCA_033030585.1. Lineage (NCBI taxonomy): Eukaryota > Viridiplantae > Streptophyta > Magnoliopsida > Rosales > Elaeagnaceae > Hippophae > Hippophae rhamnoides. The sequence continues at coordinate 8,058,664 of CM065431.1, forward strand.
GGCATAGTTACAAGCTTCAGCCCAAAAGGATTTATCCAATTCAGCTTGAAAGAGCATACAACGAGCTCTTTCTAAGAGAGTCTTATTCATACGTTTTGCTACTCCATTTTGCTATGGTGTATAACGTACAGTGCGGTGTCTCACTATGCCATTTCTTTCACAAAACTCATTACTCTGACTTTCACAAAATTCCAAACAATTGTTAGTTCTCAAATGCTTGATTTTCTTACTTGATTGATTTTCTATACAAGCCTTAAATTTTACAAATTTTGAGAACGCATCATTTTTGTTCTTCAGAAAATACACCCAAACATGACGAGAGAAGTCATCAAAAAAAGTTAACATATACCGGGCACCACTCTTAGACACAACACGAGAAGGGCCCCAAAGATCTGAATGAATATAATCAACAATACCTTTCATTTTATGGATGGTTGTACTAAACTTAACCCTACGATGCTTTCCATAAATACAATGCTCACAGAAATCAAGCGTCCCAGTTTTCTGACCACAAAGCAAATCATGTTTGCTCAAAATAGATATCCCTATCTCACTCATATGGCTTAGCTGCATATGCCATAATTGAGTAGTGTTTGAATCTTGATCTGATGAGGATGAAACTGAAACAATGCCAATAATAGTGCTACCCTGAAGCATATAGAGACCACACAACAATTGCCCTTTAATAACAACGAGAACACCCTTACTAACTTTTAAAACTCCACCTTCAACTACATACTTGTAGCCTTATGAATCAAGAGTACCCAAAGATATCAAATTCTTTTTCAAATATGGAATATGACGAACATCTTTCCAAGTCCTAACAATAACATCATGCATCTTAATTCGGACAATACCAATACCAACAACCTTGTAGGACATATTGTTTTCCATCAAGACAACACCCCCATCAATATACTGATAAGAAGCAAACCAATCTCTACTGGGACACATATGGTAAGTGCAACCCGAATCAAGAATCCAAACATCTCTAGGAGAACCAATAGATATTGATAGAACATTTTCACCATTGGAATCAGAACTATCTGCAACACCAACAACATCATTAGTACCAGAAGGTTTTGTGATAGATTTTCTTTTACCTTTGAGTTTCAGACAATTTACTTTCCAGTGCCCTTCCTGACGACAATAGTTGCATTTATCTTTTCTTTTTCTAGATTTAGATCTAGATTTGCCTATATTATTGCTTGTACCTTTTTCTTGATTTCTACTTCTGACAAATAAACCATTGCTATTATCATTGTTGCTTATAGATACTTTTTTCTTCAACTCTCTGGAATTCAAAGCTACTTTAACATCCTCCAAAGAAATAGTGTCTCGCCCATATAGCATGGTATCAACAAAATGTTCAAATGAATGAGGTAAAGAACATAATAGAACTAAGACCTGATCCTCATCATCAATCTTAACACCACTATTTTTTAGTTCACGAATAATTTTAGTAAACTCATCAAGGTGATCCTGTAAAGGTGTACATTCTGACATTCTGAATATATACAAATGCTGCTTTAAATATAGTCGACTTGTCAAAGACTTTGTTATATACAAATTCTCCAATTTAAGCCATAACCCAATAGGAGATTTCTCATCACCAACCTCGCATAGTACCTCATCAGACAAAGATAATTGAATAGAACTGAGAGCATTTTCCATCAATGCATTTTTTTCATCAGTTAATTTTTTTGACAATTTATCATTGCCTTCAAGTATCTTAACAAGCCATTCTTTAACTAATACGGTCTACATCTTCATACGTCATAGAATGAAATCATTCATACCATTGAATTTCTCAATTTCATATTTTACCGTCGTGATAGAAAACCCAATATTAAATAAACAGAAGCACAACCCAGAAAATATCTCTTTCTAATTTATTGGTAATATATAGCAAGATAAATTAACAAAATTGTTATTAAATCAAATATTATCATGCAAATAGAAGAAACTACACCATTGGTAGCAGAAATGAGCGGCTTGTCCTTGGACTGATTTCCTCTCTTTTCTATTCTATTCGACAGCTCCTGATTCTTTCTTCTTCTCTGTTCGAAAAGGCCAGGAGGTACAGGGAGATAGCAAGAGATGATGGCTGTACGAGGAATAGAGAACAATAATGGTTGCTGCCTGTTAGATGACCTCCTTGCAGATTGGTGATGCCCAAAGCTAAACGGCTAAGAAATCAGAGAACGCAGGGAATGCCTGAGAACTCTGTTTCACGCAGCTTCCAAATTCTGTTTCACAGCCCCTGCAGCTTCTATTTCCTTTTTCAATTCTCTCTGGCGGCTGCTACATCTCATCTCAGCAGAGAAGGAAACAATGATTTATATAATAAAAGGGGATAAGGGTTTAATGAGATAAATGGGTTTTGGGTTTAAGGATTTTTGTGCCATAATTTAACAATGACTTCTAGGATTCTAGCGAAATGCAAAGAACAAGACATTTGTTTCTACAATGTCCATGATGAGACAATACCGGAAAGAAATACAAGACTTTAAACAACATCAATCTGTAAATTAAGTGCAGAAACAAAATGATGTTCATAGCTCTGTTAATCTAACGTGTTTGTGAGAGAATTAATTATCATAATCATGAAAAAATACAAAAAATTGAAAATCAGAACATCCCATTGAAATACCCAAATATTAAATCCATATGACTTCAGAAAAACAAAGAATCAGTGGTACTGACATGTTATATCTTTTGTTTCCCACCAAAAACTCAACCTTATTTCTACTTTGACATGTTATATCTTTTGTTAATCTAACGTGTGTGTGTGTGTGAAATCAAGTAAGGTAATACTGCCTGCCAAAAAAAAACATTAATCCAATTATTTTCCCTAAAAAATCGAGCTTCAAAATGCTGATGATTAAGGAGCAAACTTGGGAATTAAAACAAACAGCAATTTGTGTGACATAATGCAAAAAAAGACACGGTACACAAAAGACACAGAGAGAGGGAGTCAAGCTAACATCAGACACATGCACAAACACAACAAATCAGCTAGAAAATTGCTACAGAATGCATGAATACAAATACAAAAGGAGAGTACAAATAAATAAAAAGGGAGAAAGAACAAAAATGTTATGTGTCTTATCAGTTAAGAAGCATTAATCAATTGTTAGGTTCACCATGCTATCACAACAGTAAAATCCTCGCATCGAATTCCCGTGACAACCTTTAAAATCAAGTAAAATTTTCAAATTTTGAGTCTTGTAAAAAAAATAAAGAAACCTACTCTTGAGACTCTTGAGAAAAGTTAAGTGTTAGAATCTTTATAAAAACAAAATAACTCACGTTTGAGGAATAATGCTAAAAGTGTGAAAAAGAAACAAGAGATGTCCTCCTCCCAATATTTGTTTTTACTTATATGATAGTGCATGAATTATTATTTTGTAAGATGTACAAAAATTATACATAAATTTGTACTTTTTAAATAAATTTTACTTGTAAGATATATATAAAATTTATATTGATTTACATGAAAAATCTTTAAACTATTGTATTAAACAAAAAGTAAATTTTAAAATAAATAAGTTTTAAATTATATACATTACTAAATAGGAATAATTTTATAGTTTAGGATTATTTTATAAAATATACGAAAAATATATATAATTATATAAGATTTACATAAATGAATTTTGAGATAGATGAACTTTGAATTATAAATATTATTCGACAAAAATAATTATGTTTAGAAATTATTCAATAAATTTTACATAAATTGTACATAATTTTGTACTCATTATTAAATATTACTTAAATTTATAATTATTCTGTATGCCGTACAAATTTTAAGAAAAAATTAATACGCCTTAAAAATTCGTTAACAGCAATCATTGGACCTCTAGTAAGGTCGTCGGTGATAGCCTCTTGAGGTTTGATGGTGATGGTAGATATTATCATACCTTCGACATGGCATGACATTAGTATAAGTTTATTGATTCGACATGACATGACATTGGTATAATTTTATTGATTCGACGTGGCATGACATTGGTATAATTTTATTGAATATTAGATGAAAGTTTATTTTAATCTTTTGAACTTATAATATATATTTTGTTATGTTTAAACTATGTTTTTAATTACTAAACATATCTTTTTTTTAATGTTGTATGTGAATCCCTACTATATTAGTCCCCAACTAGAAGTAGATATGATTGAACTTAAACATACCTATCAACAAGTGACTATTCAGCCCAAAAAAAGAAAGAAAGAAAAAAAGAAGAAATCCCACTAAAATAAAGAACGGTCTCTGTAAATCAGTCATTCTTATTCACTCCAAATAATATGTACATTTTTTCTTTAAATCAGGAGCAATCTAAGTTACACATTAGGGATGGATAGAAAACTATATGTCCTTAGTTCTGGCTACGAACACTACACATAATTTAAGATTGGGGGTAGATAGCTACCAACTCTAGTTTCTTAGTTGTGGCTAGCCTTGATTTGATTTTCTACTTCTAATGTTTGGTGTTGGAGAAGAAATTTTGCGGAAAGGTGTAACCTCTTCCACAACCCGGAAAATTCTCACGTCTAACAAAGTAGCACCAATGAGACCAGCACAAGGCTCAAATACGCACACATCAAACTCTTCCAAGTTATTATCTACAACAAATGCTTTCCACCCAGAAGTAATACCTCCCCAATTGCAATCCTTTCGAGAGCGGAATCCAGTATGCCATGTCTTCTCTCCAATGCGTAGAATGATGTTTTGATAGTTTTTCGAGAGATGTTTTTTTATCCACTTTTGAGGGACTCCCTGATCAAGCAACACAAACCAATATGTTATTGCTGATCAGACACGTTCCAAAATACAAATGATTGTCCAAGGATTGAAGTCAGGATCAAAAAGTGTTGAATAGATTTTTACCAAGCAGAATTTCTTGCTGATATGTGTACCAGCCATCGTTACCATGAAGCTCTTTTCACTAGATGCTGCTTCAGCCAATTTCCTAGCCTTCTTTTTCTCATCGTCAGCTACTGGCCTTCTATTCGATGCATACTCAATTCTGGGCAACTTATTCCTTTTGATATCTGCTCATTAATGAATCCACAGACTAATTACAAGTGTTTGGAGATATTTCAAACACCTATAGAGAATATTAAAATGTTTGATTTCAATGGACATATATAATAGTTATTAACACAGTGCTCCCACCTCTTGCAATTTATAACATTCTATGAAAGTACAAATGCGAGCAAAGAGAAAGGACTTGACCTGTTACTGGATGAGGAGCGGGTGGCTTTCTTAGTGAGATGCTCTCATCATCTTCAGATTTGTTTGATGGAGAGTTTGCAGTGTTTTCTATAAAGGCTTGAATTTCCATGCCAGAAATTCCACTGATTTTTCTTCTAGTTGAGCAGCTATCATCATCAACTATTTTATGCTCACGTTTCTTTGCACCTTTTTTCACAAAGTATGCAGCTTCTTTCTCACATAAACTCTGTCCATCAAATATTAAAACATCAAACTGTGAATCCCTGTTGTAACTAAAGACCAAATGATCATTCTCTCTCAAAGAATGATCTTTCACAAACTCTTGCCAACTGTGCTTAAAGAAAAATTGACCAGCATCATTAATCATAAGTCCTATGTCCCATGTAACTCCACTCGGACCTTTAAGAGTCACGGAATTTTGCAATTTCTTTGACATATTCTCAGAAAACTTCATTGGGATAGCCTGTGATTTAATTCAGATGTCATCTTTGAGGAATAAAAAGTTATGTACTAAAAGAAAGAAACAAAGGAAAGGAACACAATGCAACGAAAGCAGACACCAAATTCTGAAGTGGAAACGAAACAGAATACAGTGGCCTTAAAATATATAACTCATGATGATGGGCAGGCCAGTTGTATAATCTTATAAGGATGAAGGAGTTTCTGATACTTGTTAAACATGAAGTGAAGCCAACTTTGTGTTATTTTTTTCTTTTTGATTTGAAAAAAAAAATGATTACACACTCACACATGATCATACATGGAAAGGCCTCCAATAAACACCACCTAAGTGCCCTTGTTGGTATGTGCCGTTACCTTACAAGGCAAATGGTACAATTTTGTGTAAGTTAATTCGCTTCAATGCTTTTTTTAGCTAGTAAACTCTTCAATGCTAAAACTACAGGAAATTTCAAAATATTAGAAATTGTTGGCTTTTTTAAAATCACACGGAACATGTTAGGTAAAAATTTCGAACAAAATAATTGGAATAAACAACTTGTTTATTGTATTGACCTGAAATTAAAAGCTGTATAATAGACCCCTTTGTGGAACCAAAAAAATTCATACAAAGTCCTCAGGATTTCCAGTATACACCTTAAATAACACAAATATCATACTTCTCATTTGCATTATCTACAAGGAAATGTTGAGCTTTATAAAATTTCAGAGAGAACTGGAGTAGTTTATCAATCCTAGAAGTAATAACTACTAAAATGAGAGAGAGAACAATTTGATGTTTGAGCTCACCAGTTGTTTATCAAAGCCATGGTTGAGAATCGAAGAAAAGCGGATAGGAAAAAAATGATTCCAATAAGTATCCTCTTCCCAATTTGAAGCGTCGATCAACTTTTGTTCCATTTCAAGCGATGCACAGCTCTAATTGCATAGAATTAAAGCACAGTAAGCAACAATGTATAATTCTGTAATTATACATAAACCCTAGAAACAGAATTTCAAAATAAATGAATTTGAAAAATATAAAACCTAAATCATCAATTTTACAGATTTAAAAACGAAATTAGTTGACTGACTTGAGGTTATTGGTCAACTTATTAGAAAAAATCTGGTTATTGCTCATTAAGATAAAGAATCTGTCATTAATTAAGAGTCAGTACTTTACCTTAAGAATGCTGAAGAAGCGAAAAGACACACACGGCTTTGTGTATGAAAACAAGATTTCTAGCTAGCAGGCAGCAAGAAATGCCTTACCAGAGTCTGTAGGTGTAGGCCCACCCCTCTGTATTAGATGCCACAAGGACGGGTATATTGATGAAAACAATTTATGGGAAAATACAATACTATTACGTTACTAAATATTATTTACTTATCATAAATTATATTTTTAATTTAAATAAAATATAATCAATAATTAAAATACTTAAAAATTTTGATATTACAATAATATCATAAAAAATTAATCCAATTTATATGTCAAATCCATTGATGGTTAAATATATTATTCATTTAATATATTAAGATACAATTCTTTACTTTTTTATCAAATATTTGGTACTTGTTATTGATGCTTTTTTTTCTTTGGTCTAATATCAATTATTGATACACCTTTTGTTTTTTACACATATGATAATAGAGAATCTATCGTTAGAATCTTAGATTATTACGAGATGTGGTGATCTTTGACCATTCAATACATAAGTAAGTCTGAGTAATAAGAATAAGAAGGAGATTAATATTTCTTTATGATGTAGAAAGATACATTAAGGTATTTAGGAAGAGTGAGTTTAAATCTTAGTGTCTATGATTAAGAGAAGAAATCATGTTTGTAGAAGTGAATGTGTGTTTAATGGTAAGTAGCGATGAATTCTTATTCGTAGAGATACTTACATTCAAATGTCGTAACTTTATCTCTTTAATTATCTTATTGTTGGATAATTAAGATTTAAATGTCGGTTGATCATGTCATATATTTATTGATATTGATGCTTATCAGCTAACTTAACACAGATAGAGTGACTTGCGAGTTATTTATTGACTAGGACCTCTCATATTACGCTATATGACGTAAAGTATTTTACACCCAACATCAACCTCGTAGACTTGCTAGGCTTGGATACAAGGATTATGAGGTCTATTTTACCATTCCATCACCATCTGGGTTCATTATTTTTTAACTCTCACTAGTGATATCAAGTTCACTCTTATGTGGTATTTAGTTGCTCGTATGACGTATTTCTTATTTTTTGAAGCACCTAAAATGTGCACGATGGTGTCTAGTTATAGGTGATTTTTACGGATTCTCAATCGAACTCCCGGTTAGGGAGTTATGTCGACGTCAAAACCATTATTTAATGGGTTCACTTTTCCATTGTCGAAGAGAGGACATGAATCAAAATGTGTGAACTTGTGAGTCCACAAGCTACCCAAGAGCTTTATGAAAATGGAGTGACAAATGAACATGATCAAACTTTTTCGTCATGGGGACAAGCAAACATGGACCATAAATTGTCGTATGAGGTGGTCCCTAAGTAGAGGGCCAATAGAGGAATGGACGATCCATGTTTGGCCAGCCATAGTATGTCCAACCATGGTTTGACCACCCAAAGCCATTGTTTGGTCACCGATGACCATGGTTCGACCACCTATAGTAATGAAAAATAATATTTAGTTATCAAAAAAATTATTAAGAAATTTGTAATATATGTTATAAGCTCCAGATTTATTATTAGAACAGATAATAAGAATTTTGGTTATTTCTTAAGAATTAATATTACAAGTGATTACAAACAAGAAAGATTAATTAGATAGCAACAGTGGTTCAACCATTACAATTTTAATGTTGAACATCTTCCAGACCATAAAAATAACTTAGTTGATGCTCTTACTAGAGAATTAGCACCTCTAACTATTTTTATGCTTTCAAGAATGGAACATCTTGATATCAAAATCAAGATAAAGGAAAAAGAGATAAAAATCCTATAGGAACAACTCAAGCTGTTATATCTCGAGAAATCTCTTATGCAGACATGAAAGAAACATGAAGAATTTAATTGTTCAAAACAACCTATAGAGACTAGAAGCTCAAACGATGAATCTTTATTAAAAAAGGAAGAACCTAACAGTTCACAAAAAACTTATGAAACCACAAAGCTCAATTGGGATAGATGAAGCAGAAAAAAGTTTATTTAGTCCATAATGGCCCAAAATCAGGAATTTATAACAACTGAGCAGAAGCTAGCAAATATATTCTAGGAATTAGTGGAGTAACTCATAGAGCCTTCACCAACATAATAGAAGCTGGAGTTAGTTATATCAACTACAAAACACTAAAACTAATAACTCCAAAGGAGATAGAAATTATTCTGCAATACTACAACAACAACCAACAGCTTCAATTAGATTGACAAATCTTGGAAAGATAGCAAAGCCTCTAGTGCTATTTAGAGAAACATCTCTTCCAGAGACATCGAAAATAATAAAACATTCAATATTATTCAGGGAGACATCTCCTAGAGCTACTCCAATCATTGAAGATGAAAAGGACTAATATAGAAACCTCAATAAACCACAATGATTGAGTCTCCATAACTTGGTCAGAAAATCTACCCAAGAACATATTGAAGATATGAAGTTCTATACTACAGAAAAGAAATTTCCTACAGGAAGTAAATTCAATGTATTGGAAGGAGTTGATTCAATATTTTTGTATAAAGCATTTCATGGAGGACTAATAGAAAATATATATCCATGAATTAATTTAAGTGAGTTAAATTATTTCCTAGAAAATTTTAAAAGAGCAATCAAGAATTTCAAAAGAAAGATTAAAGCAAGTGATAAACCTGTTTATCTTAGATTCTTCAGTTCATTAATGGACTGGAATGATGAAGAAAGTATTAGTCTCTACCAATTCATCAAGATAAGGATTTTCAACATAAACAGAAAAGTTCTCAAACCAATGGCACTTCTAGAAAATGAATTCAATATAGAAGAACTATGTGTATTAAAAGGTCAAATGTTAAACCAAATTTACTATGAACTTAAGAAGATTGATAATTTTACTGAGATCAAAGTAAATTATTCAACTAGTAAAGTAATCATCATTTCCTATAGTAGCATGGCTTTGTCAGAAGAAGATGGTGAAAAAATTACCAAAAATGAAACCAATTTTAATTGCAACAACCTAGAAATTGGTTAAGAAACAAAGAAGGTATTCTGGTTCTATACCAAAAAGGTCACCAAAGACCACAAATGCATTCTCTACATCAAAGGTCGAGAAGATGAAGATGTGTCATCATCAATTTCATCAAAGGAATCGTCGGTAGAAAATGACAAAAAAAAATAAGAAAAGAAATTGTCGACATAAGACGACAAAAGAAATAAAGATGTAAACCCTACATCTTAGTCGGTAGCATATGCCAAGGAAAAAATAGTGGTTATTCTTTAAAGTAGCAAATTAGATGAATTATTAAAGTAATGGTAAAATAATAATTTTAGTCTTGTAAACATGAATTCCTTGTTCTATAAGGTGGCGTTTGGTTCAAAAAATAGAATGAGAATGTAAATGGAATGGAAAGGAAAGGAAATGAATCAGTTTTGTTTGGTTTGACCATTAGAATAAAAAAAAATCAATATTACAGTGTTTGGTTTACAATTGGAATGAAATAAAAAACAATATATATTACTTTAATGCCCCTATATTCAGTAAAATTTAAATAATATAATTTAATTATTATTTTTTCGTAACATAAAATACATTATTAAATTTTTTTTAAATAATTATTACTTAAAAATAAAATATATTATTAAAATTATTATTTTTCTAAATAGGTTTTAGGGTTTTGAAGTTTGGGATTTAAAAATTTGGGGTTTAGGGTTATATTTATGGGTTAAGATTTAGAGTTAAAATTATTATTTTTCTAAATAGAGTTTTGAATTTTGGGATTTAGAGTTTTGGGTTTTTGGTTATGGTTATATTTATGGGCTAAGGTTTAGGGTTAAAATTATTATTTTTTTAAATAGGGTTTAGGGTTTTGGAATTTGGGGATTAGTGTTTAGGATTTATAGTTATATTTATGGGTTAAGGTTTAAGGTTAAAATTATTATTTTTCTAAGTATAGTTTAAGGTTTTGGGATTTAGGGTTTAGGGTTTAGGGTTTAGGGTTTAGGGTTTATGGTTATATTTTTGGGTTAAAGTTTAGTGTTAAAATTATTTTTTTAAATAAGGTTTAGGGTTTATGGTTATATTTGTGGATTAAGGTTTAGGGTTAAAACTATTATTTTTCTAAATAAGGTTTAAGGTTTAGGATTTAGGGTTATATTTGTGGATTAAGGTTTAGGGTTAAAACTATTATTTTTCTAAATAGGATTTTGGGTTTTGGGATTTAAGATTTAGGGTTTAGGGTTATATTTGGGGTTAGGGTAAAATTGAAAAAAAATATTGAAATGGGAATGGAATCATGATTCTTTAAGAGGAGAGAAGACATTCTTTTTTAGGAATTAATTTCATTCAATTCTCACTTTTTAACCCAACCAAACATAAAATTGGAAGGAGTCAATTTTGATTTCATTCCATTCCAATCAACCAAACATGTACTAAAAGGAACCCTTATTATCATTTCAAAATACACATAAATCTAGAGCTCTCTACTTTGAAACACTCTAGTATAAAAAACCCCTTATATTTAGAAATCTCAAAACTAATAATGTTATACCCAGTAATTATGAGCGGATTAGCACTCTTTCAAGGTTCTTAGTTAGCCTTAAGTTGTAATAATTATTATTCTATGAATAAAATGGAGTTCAGTTACTCTTCTTCGATAAGTCAACTATTGGATATCATTGCAGAATGATCACCATTGCTATGAGGGTGTTGAGGTTTGAGCAAAGTTGAGGCATAACAGGTGTAACAAAAGAAGACGAACATAAAGGAAGACCGTGGTAGACCCATCAAATTCAGGTATAATAATTATAAATTTAAGTCAATTAAGAATCTCGAATGTTTAAATATTTGTTTACAACAAGACATAATATTACTAAAAAAAGGAAAATGGAAATTGTTCTTAGAAATAAACAACTAATAATTCCAAATAAAATCAAAGATAAAAATCTAATTCTATTAGAAACATTTGATAAATGTTATCTCCATCATTTAAATGCATATTTTAAAGATGAAGATTATGAAACTTATCTTGAAAATTTTAAAATATTTAACATCTTATTAGATATCTATACAGATTATATTAAAGTTATCACAAGCATCATAGACCATCCTGTTTCAAGAACATTAAAAGATTATTTTAGTCAAAAATATGTAAGAATAGAGGAAGAAGGATTCAACAACTTAATGTTTGGATACTACTTTTTTGAATAATATAAATACATTGTATGTACACAAGAAAAACATGTTTGTATACTACGAATAAAACAAAATAATATACATTCAACACATATGATTTATCAAGATAATACTCTATGAAAATCAAATCATTATTACATAAATTAGAACTATTAGATTTGACAAATAAAAAAATAATTTTTAATTTTAAAAGACAAATAATAGATTCAGGATTAGAATTAATCAACCAACATAATAAAGAACATAATATACTATGCAATTGTAATGAATATAGAAGAAAATTATACTTATACATAAAATAATAAGCTTTTTAGACAAATTATCACATTCAATAAATAGACAAAGACCATCAACTAGGTCAATATTAACCCTATTTTAAAAATTGTATCGATACCCAAAAATTGATATCAGAGTTAAGGAATAATAGTCTAAATAGTAATTGATGAAAAATTAACACCATTAAAATCTAAAAATATTTTTGATATTTTATAAACTCTAAGAACATAATTAAAAATATGTCAAACTTCAGGAGCATTTGAGATATTATTCCCTGATCTCTTGGCATTTTTTGGCATATATGAAAATATCTATATAGATAAAAATATTAAAATTTTAATTTTATAAACATATTAAACATATTATTGATATTAATTACTATTTGAAAAAATATTAGGAGAATTATGAAAATTGTTGAATGTTTTTAAAAATATTAAAATAAACAATAATATATTAATTTAGCTCATTTTTTTATTTAAATGACATATTTATGACATATAATACACATAATATACATATAGCAAAATATAAATAAAATTTTTATTTAATAAATATAAATATAAATTATATAACAAAAGTTTAAATGTGTTAATTTACATGTTATACAAATATTAATTAATATTTATTTAAAACAATTTTATTTAACTAGTACAAATCTTGGAACTATATAAAATCAATACAATTAAAGACATTAATAATATCATGACATTATATAATGATAATTTTAATTGTAGTTATTGTATCAAGTATAATTTATATGATCTCTCTCAACAATATTTCTAAGAATACTTGTTGTAAAATAAAATAACTATCTATATTATAAAACGATCATGCATGTAATCGCGTGTATAAATCAAGTATAAAATTGAAATAATAGTATACAATACTTTTAGATAAAATCAATTTATATCACAACCATAACTTAAGAAAAAAACTATCAGTATATCGAATTACCTAACTTTTCACTATTTAAATTTATTACTTGATAAAAAAAATACATATATATATTTGTATACCCAAAGGAATAATTATAAACCAAATATCTAAAATATTAAAAATTATTTATATTAAATAGTATAAATAATTATAGCTTTTTTTCATTAGTTATCTTAAGACTTTTTTTATCAATCAAGTAATATAATTAAGTAATGAATTATCCATAGATAAATAATGACCAATTTTTCAACTACAATTACTTATCATTTTTTATACATGATTAGTTACCTTAAATAAAAATAATAATTATTTTTTTTGGTTATTTATCTTAAGCAATTAAGTAATATAAATTAAAGTAATAAATTATTATTAGTTAAAATAATAACATTTATTTAGATTAAAACTATTTATCTTTTTCATACATTATTATTTATCATAAGTAATATAAATAATTATTTTTTTTAATTAATTATTTTAAGTCTTATTTTTTTATTAATTTAATAATAAATTATTAATAGTTAAAATATCGATAATTTTTTTATATTAAAATATCTTCTTTACAAGATTATTTATTTTAAATAACATAAATAATTATCATTTTTTTATTAATTATCTTAATACTTATTTTTAATTAATTAATAAATTAGTATAGTTAAAATATTTACAATTTTCTATATTGTAATTACTTTTCTTTTTATACAATGTTATTTATCTTAAATAAAATAAATAATTACTTATTTGAAGTAATATAAATATTTTCCTAAATTATATTACAATTACTTATTTTTTATCAATAAAGTAATAAATTATTATAGCTAAAATATTGAAATTTTTTATATTATAATTACTTATATTTTTATACAATGATATTTATTTGAAGTAAAATAATTTTTTTCCTAATTTATTATCTTAAATCTAATTTGTTTTTGTTAATTATGTAATAAATCTATACGTGGGAGGTTTACTACTATATAACTAAAGTATCAATAGATTTATTTTCAAATAAAGAATAATTTTTTACTATAAAAAATATTTAAGTGATTTTTTTTCTATCATAATTTATTAAATTATATATTATAACAATATAATTATGAACGAACAAATATTAGTTTGTTACCAGATCAAAAAAAGTATATATATATATATATATATATATATTTGTATACCAAAAGACTCTCCCTCCAAAAACCGTACATGTAAATTTTACCATGTACGGCTCAACCACGGCTCAACCACGGCTCAACCAGAAACACCTTATACACACATATACATATATATATATATATTAGTTGTCACTTAAATTCACTCCAAAACCAAACTCTTACCGAGCGATTTTCTCTCTTTCTTTTGTTTCGGTCTCCCCTGTGTTTTCAGAGCCAAATTTCAGGGTTTTGGTTAATCTTATTATCAAATACTGAAGTGAATAAAGAACAAGTCCATGGCTCTCGACTCCAGTGAAACTTATGTTAATGTCTCCGTGAATAATGATAGTTCTAGTAATAGCGGAGAAGGCTCTAATGTTTCTGACGTGATTCAGAATTCAGAATCTTTTGTGCAATTTAATACCATATTAGATTCTTCAAACAAGAAACTCATAGAAACATCTTTACAGTCTGATGAACAGGTTCAAGATTTGTTCTTTTTCGTTTTTATTTATCAAAGTTAGTACTTTTGATTTCTTTTTTATATTTCATATTTACCCAATTAAGTTTGTCTTGGTTTGGTCAAACTGTGTAGGCTTACTGGACTGAAGTTCTAAGGAACTTTCCATTTCGACCACTTGATCAAAATACAATATTTTCAAGGACTGATGGCTCTGATAAGAAGGAAAGGCCTAAAGCTTCTAACTTTCCTCTTTCTGTTTTAAAAATAGGCTCATGGAGGGTACGTGTATTATTTTACTTGCAAATATTTCTAAAAGTTAATTTATTTTTTAAAACATATTCTGTTAAATTTGGGTTTAATTACATCTCAAAACTTAGGTTATGAGATGGAGGATTGTCCTCATTTATATATGTGTTTGATACTTCATACCCAATTGATGTGGGATATTTTAACACTACTTCTCACATCGATAGTTCATCGATTGACGGTGGTGAACTTACGGCTGCGTGCCACGGGGTGAGTTTTTCTTGCTTTGATATCACGTTAAATTTAGTCATAATTTCATCTCAAAATCCAGGTTATTAGATAAATGATTATCCTCATTTATATATGTGTTTGATACTTAATGCACAATCAATGTAGGACGTTTTAATATATTCATCAAAATGATAATGTAACGAAAAATGTCATTTTTCAGAGAGATGCTACTTATGAAGGAGACCTGATAGTAAAAGTGTACTTTGTAAGGCGACAACTGATTTGGGAAATTTTAGAAAATAACATGAAGAAAAAGATTGAGATTCAGTGGGACCATATCGTGGGAATGAAAGCTGTTATTGAACAAAACAAGCCTGCAATTCTTGAAATTGAGGTTATTGTATATGCTTCTGTTGTATTTTCACATCTTTTTTCTTTAAACAAATAAATTTTCATAGCTATAAGTTTTTTATTTCAACATTGTTTTTTTTAAGTTTTCTCTGCATATGTATTTTACGTATGGTCGATTTTGCAGTTAAGTCAGCCTCCAAAATTTGCCTATGAAACTAGACTAGATCCAAGATATCATACTATTTGGCATCCAACACAAGACTTCACCGATGATCAAGCTTCTCTTTGCAGGTTACTGTCGAGTACTACCATATATCACAAATTTATGATAATCTTAAATTCGGAATTTGATTGCATATTTTTGCAATTTATCATTACTAAATTTTAAGGATGTAATCAAAGTGTATAATGTCTTGTTATTTGCGTTCATAACAAATTTATGATATAAAACATTTTTCTATTTCTATCATTGATCAGTGTCATTACTCGAGAATTTAAAGAAAATTATGAAAAAAGAATACATCTAATACCTGAATACGTATTGCGACACTCATCGGCCTATATGATATAACCAAAACTAATAGTCATGAACTTATTTTTGTTTTAACGGTTATTCTCATATTTGCCGACTCTAAACTAAATTGAATGCAATTGCAGCAGTACCGATTCATATTTTTCTCCGAATTTCGCATGATAAACTCAATGAGGAGTTTCTAGAAAGCAGAAAAGACTTCAACCTGTAACTGATATCAAATACATGACAAAATTGAACAGTCTTTTAGTCTATTGGTGATTTCAATGCTTTATTACTTCCAATTTACTAGAGCAGCTAATAAAGCCACATGATATATCTATCTATAACTATTTTTGTCAGCTAATTTATGTATTTCAACCTTCTTTTGTCAGGATTCACCATCTGGAGGTTCCTTCTGGTGCCATTGACAAACACTTTGCCAAACTCTTAAGATTTTACCCTCGATTTATGCAGTTGATCCAAAGTCCTTTCCCAAGCTTATGCTCACCTTACTTCACCTGCGATTCCATCCAAGGAGATGGTTCCAGAATGCCCAAAGAACTTAGAGTTCCAACAAGTAAACAATGGAAAAACCAAGGGACTGGTGGTGAAATGAATCCAGATTACATAGCTCCTACAAACATGGCCCAAGAATTTAAACCTCATCCAAGCATGCGTTTTGGAATGCAGAATAAAGGACAAACAATTGGTTGTGAGAATAGGTTCGGAGTTGCTCCTACATATGTTCCTATCCATGGGAATGGGTACCAAGTTGACTATTCTCAACCGGCAGCCTATCCAAGCAACCCAAGAATTGGTCCTGCTCCACATGGCCAAATATATGAACAAATCAACAGACCATCCCATTATAGAGATAGTTCACAAAGATCAGGTATACTTTAATTGTTCTAATGCAAACTTCTAATCATTACTACAACATATTAATTCTTTTCTCATAGAGTATTTGGATAATGGGGTAATTTCTTTTTCTTCTTTATTTAGATGACGGCATTAACAATTACATCCTAGACAATACAAGTATGTCATATAGGGTTCAAGGCATGGAAAGTTTTCAGAATCATCACCAAAACTATAATTTGTCAATAACTCCTAATTATGAAGGTTTGGAATGTCTAAACTCAAACATGATGTGCATAAACTCACACATGTTGTCCAATATTGAACAACATTTGGTGGATGATTCAGAAGTTCAGTACATTGATATACAAAATCTCCAGGAAAATGCAAATTCGATGCATTCATTTATGGATTTGCATGATGAAATGAATATTGCAGTTGCTCCTGTTGGTAACACTACACTCTATGAGACCCAGATGATTCCTAATGAAAATTGGGTTTCAAATACCATATATTCTGATGGAGATAGCCAACAACTTCAACGTCAGCCACTCAATTGGGTAGCATCGTACCCAACTTTTACTGGGAGTTCGGGGATACAAGGACCCAATAACTCTTTGGAACCTCTTTTTCCTCCAAATGTACACCAAACCTATACTGGCAGTTCGGGCATATATCAAACTAATAACTCTTTGTATTCTCTTTTTTCTCCAAATCCACTCCAAACTTATACTAGGAGTTCGGTGATACAACAAACTAACAACATTTTGGATACTCTTCTTCCTCCAGATGCAGAAAATAGAGACCCCAAAGGCGAGACAAATCAGTTTAGCCATGGGTGACACTTGAACAATGAAGGTGGGGGGACACCAATAATGACAGTGTACGTAATTGTATTGAATTGTTGTCTGCTTAGTTGATTTTTCATCTCAAGTCTTTTTTAGCTAGGTATTTTGATACTGTGATTTCCATAGTTGGGAAAACAGAATTATGTCATTATTAATACTTTGTTTTGGATCACATACCTCACCAATGTTTCCCCAGGATTCATTGATTGTATTTTTTTTAACCAAGTTGGGAAAAAATCTTCAAGCCTAAACACGATTGTTATTATCAAAAATAAAAACACAAGTCACCTACGCTTCTAATGCCAATGAAAAGATTATATGTCCAAAACTATCTAATAATATTTGCATACATTATGAGAATCACTTAACTTGAAGGATATAATGTCCAGTTTCACTAACAAGTCTGTGATTACATCTAACCTGGCCCGTGATCTCTTGCTAGGACAAAACAAGTGCTAAGTACTCGATTCATGTCATACAAAGCCCATTTGGTAAACAACTAAAATTATTCTGAACTTACAAAGGCTACTTACTTGAGTCTTCAAGCACAGCTCTAGGATCACTAGATTTGATTGCACCTTCATTTTCATCTCCTGCATGCATTCATTTCAGTAAAACTTACTTGAGTCTTCCTTGACTTCTCCTCAATTTCATTATCCATTTCTTTTTCTTTCCTATTGTCATTTGAAGCTTCTTTAACGGGCTGAGGCTGAGTTTCACTAGAAGAAAGAGGAAACAATGGAGGTTCTCAGCTCGGTAAACAATGGAGAAAAACGAATATTTTGAGGCAATAAGTAGTGCATTTTTTACCCCTGTCCTAATGCGTCACACAAATGTCAAAAGAAATAAACTCACCCAAGATCTTGCCGGAGTACATCGAAAAGCTCTCTTTTGGTCTGTTTCTATGCTTCAGGGGTGTTAATAACTTTACTCTATTCAGCCATTTTAATAGTAATATTCTTAAGCTCTTCCTGCTGAAACAAGCAAGAAAATTATACAACATACGCAAACTCAAATGTTAGTGATGATTGAAAATTAACTGAGCCTTCATGTCTATTGATTCATGTCGATATTGAAAAGTCAAATAAGTAAAGTAAAACCAAAGTAAATAATCTCATGTTAAGTGTAATCAATATTTGAAGAAATAATCAGAAGAGAAAATCAATGTTTTCTGAGTATATTTTCTTAATTTGTATCGGATATTTACATTATTTATATAGACAAATATCAATTACTATTTCACCAACCACCATGATTGAATTGTATGGTTTACAGCTGCTTGGTAGGCGCCGTGTATATTGGAAAAAATGTTTGGCGTCGGTGCAGTATTTGTTGAATTGTGTTGCAGTGTTTGTTGAATTGTGTTGCAGTATTTGTTGAATTCAACACTCCCCCTCAAGTTCGTGCATAGATGTCTTTCATGTCCAACTTGACTGAAACTTCTGTGAATACTCGATATGAGACTGCTTTAGTGATGATGTCAGCCAATTGATCTTCTGACTTAATTTTTGGCAATTTCAACTTCAACATGTTTTGTATGATCGTGTTGAACTGGATTATGAGCAATATCACATGCTGCTTTATTGTCACAAAATAACTTAATTGATTCTTTAGAAGGATATCCAAAATCTTTCAAGAGAGATTGTAACCACAAGGTCTCACAAAGCCCAAGTGCTATGCCTCTATATTCAGCCTCTGCGCTTGAACGGGCAACAACATGTTGTTTCTTACTTTTCCATGTTACAAGGTTTCCCCCTACAAAAGTGAAGTAGCCTGATGTAGATTGTCTATCATTTATTGATCCAGCCCAATCAGCATCAGTATATACTTCTATTCTTTGGAACTCTGAGTTTTTAGTAAACAATACTCCTTTTCCAGGAGCAGACTTTAAATACCTCAAAATACGAATAACTGCATTCAAATGTTGTTCTCCAGGATTATGCATAAATTGGCTGACAATACTTAAAACATAGGCAAGATTTGGTCTTGTGTGTGCCAAATACATCAACCTTCCGACAAGCCTTTGGTATCTTTCTTTATTTGTTGGAACTTGATCAACCTTGATACATAACTTTAATCCTTCATTTACTAGTGTATTAGCTGGTTGACATGCTTACATACCGGTTTCTTTTAATAAATCTAAGGCATACTTTCTTTGAGATAAGAAGATTTCTTCTTTTGATCGAGAAACCTCAATCCCAAGAAAATATTTTAAGGAACCAAGGTCTTTCATTTCAAATTCCTTGGACAAATAACTTTGGAGAGCTTTCCTTTCTTCAAGATCATTTCCTGTTACTATCATATCATCAACATATACAATAAGTGCAGTGATCTTACCATACCCTTTTTTCAGAAATAAAGTATGGTCTGAATTGCTTTGCTTGTAGCCAAATGCCTTCATTGATTTTGTGAACCTACCAAACTATGCTCTTGGGGATTGTTTCAATCCATACAGTGATTTTTTTTAATTTACACACCTTTTCATCATGGATTTTGAATTTCTTAATTCCTGGTGGTAAATCCATGTAGACTTTTTCAATTAAATCTCCATGTAGAAAGGCATTTTTTACATCAAACTGATATAATGGCCAATCTAAATTTGCAGCTAGAGATACCAAGACTCGAACAGTGTTAATTTTGGCTACAGGTGCAAATGTTTCTGTATAGTCGATCCCATATGTCTGAGTGTATCCTTTTGCTACCAATCTTGCTTTATAGCGTTCAATCATACCATTTGCTTGATACTTTACTGAAAAAATCCATCGACATCCAACAATTTTCTTTGTTGGTGGACGATCGACAAGTTCCCAAGTTCTATTTATTTCTAAGGATCTTAGTTCTTCATTCATAGCATCTTTCCATTTTGGGTCAGCTAAAGCTTCCTGCACACTGTTAGGAATAGATACAGCAGATAATTGATTCACAAATGATACATTTAATTTTAACAAACGATGTTTAGACATATAGTTACTCATGGGATATTTGACTTTACTAGAAATCTCAGGTTCATACATGGCTTTAGGAATACCTCTGTTAGGACGTGATGGAAGTATTTTTCTGGTTGGTTCAATAGTTGGAACATTCTCAGCAAACGATTGGTTAGGTATATCAGCAATTTGTGGAGAAGGAAACTCGTACTCACTTTGTGGTAGTAAGGAACTTGCTTGATGATCTTGAAGTTGATGAGGACTTGATTTCATTTCCCTTGAGTCTTTTCTATATTGAGAGTTATTACCATATGAATTCAAGTTATTTGTATTTTTCTCACATATAATTTGTCTTTCTTCATAAGGAAACAATTTATATGTAAGGGTCTGAATTTCAACATAGTTGTACTCCCCCTGAAATTCAGGTGTAGATGAGAAATACATTGTATCTTCAGAAAAAATAACATCTATGGTGGTAATCATTTGTTTTGTAGGAGGATGATAACATCGATACCCTTTTTGTTGTATGGCATATCCCATAAAAACACCACGTATTGCTCGTGGATCCAACTTGCTACATTGTTGTTTATGTAGGTGTACAAATGCCACACAACCAAAGACATGATGAGGTAAATTGGGAACACTTGGTGCAACAATTGCTTCAGTGATGGCTTGTAGTGGTGTTTGGAAGTTAATGGGACTGGAAGGTACCCGATTGATCAAATATGCAGCAGAAGTAATTGCTTCTCCCCAATAAGATAATGACATATTAGCTTCGATCAATGAGGCACGAACAACTTCCAACAAGTGTCGATTTTTTCTTTCTGCAACTCCATTTTGTTGAGGTGTATCAACACAAGTAGTTTGATGAATAATCCCTTCTGATTTAAGATATTCTTGAAGCTCAGAACTTTTATATTCTCCTCCATTATCACTTCTTAGAACTTGAATCTGTGTTTTATATTGAGTACGAACCATTTTATGAAATTTTCTAAATAATACGTTTACCTCACTTTTAGATTTCATTAAACAGACCCAAGTCATTCTACTAAAATCATCAATAAATGTAACAAACCAACGTGTTCCTCCCAAAGTAGAGACTTTGGAAGGACCCTATACATCAGAATGTATAACCATAAATGGAAATGGACTTTTATTTAAGGTTACAGAAAATGAGGAACGATGACTTTTTGCTAGTTCACAGACATCACATTTTAAAGTAGAAAGATCGAAGCTCAAAAATAAACTTGGAAATAATTTCTTTAAATATCCAAAAGAAGCATGACCCAATCTCCTATGCCATAGCCATATATTTGATTCATCCTTGTTAGATCCAGTTGCTACCAATGCATGATTTGTTGAATCCAAGTCCAAATAATACAGGTTTCCTTGCCTAATACCACGACCAATCATTTTCTTTGTTTGAATGTCCTTGAACACACAAAAGTCAAGCCAAAAAATAACAAAACAAGATAAAGCAATGGTTATTTGAGAAATAGATATAAGGTTATACTCTAAAGAGGGAACAAGTAGTACTGAGTCTAAATTCAAAGTACTAGTGAGAGACAAAGATATTTCCCCAATGACTAGGGTTGTGTTACCATTGGCAATGCAAACAGTTTTGTGTGAGGATGGTTTTGAGATTTGTCTAGAATCGAATGTCATATGATCAGTTTCACCTGAATCAATTATCCATGTATTATTAAAAACAAGAGAAAAAGCTTTAAGTATCTTACCAACATTTGCTGAGGAGTTTACAACATGATCTTTTGTTGTTTCAGCAATGGTGGCAGTAGACATCTGTCGTGGATTTTTCTTCCGAGAGTCACGGTTGTGATCCCACCAGTCAGGATATCCCACAAGTTCAAAACATTGTTCTTTAGTATGACCCTTTTGATGATAATGGGTACATTTAAATGATGATTTATCAGTCACCCTTCGTTCTTGCTGATTGGTAAAAGAACAATTTTTAGAAATCATGGCGGAAGCATCAACGTCTCCAGATTTTTCCTTCAATGAGATTCAACATACTACCTCCCGTCGAATCAAGGAATAACAACCTTCTAAATCTGGTATAGTTTCTTTTCGCAAAATTTCTCCACGAACCTGCTCAAATGCATCATTTAATCCAACAAGAAAAATATGTATCCTTAGTCTTTCAACAGACTCTTGATATGATATTAGATCATTAAAGTCTTTTATGACCACCTTATCACGATGGTCTAGCTCTTGGAAAATTTCAGTCAACTCTCCATAATACTCTGAAAGTGATTTTCCATTTTTGTCTATAAGTAAATGCTTTTTGGTTTAAGACAAATACTTGCAATTCGTCACTTCCATCATAGAATTCTTTTGCCAAAGCACCCCAAATTTCAAGAGCAGTAGGTATGCGTAAATATCGCTTCATAATTTCTGGACTCATTGACATAAGGATCCATCTCTTCACTTTTTGATTTTCTGCATACCACTTGTTATAATTGTTTGATGTTTTTCCTGGTTGCAAATTTTTGTCATGAATATAAGAGAGTTTTTCTCTCTCTGCAATATGCATTTCCATTATTTGAGACCAAACATCATAATTAGTCTCAGTAAGAACAATTCCAGCATTAAACACACCTTCAGACTGAACCGATTGTACAACAATTGGAGTTGATTGCTCCATAGGTAATGAAATTATATCCTCTGTCATGATATTATGGTAAACAAACTAGAAAATGGTGTAATAATTTTAGAACTAAATTTTTTTTTGTGTTTTTTTTAATATATATTTATACTAAACCGGATAAAAAACCACAAAACTGGTTCAAAATTGGATTAAAAACTTGAAAAAATGAACCAAATCGGTTTTAGAAATCCAGAAATGGGGAAAAAACCGGGTTCAGACCTTTAAAATGGACCGAATCGACCAAAAATAGGAAAACTGTGAAAAACCGAGAAACTCGGGTTCAACCGAACCGCTGGCCGGACCAACCTGAGCCGAACCGAGCTGCGGGCCGGCTACGCCCTCGAGCCGGACCGAGCTGAGCCAACCGAGCCAAGCCGAGTCGGATGAAACTTCATCATCTTCAACCTCCAGACAACGCGTGACGGCGCGTGGAGCGCATGGAAAATGGGTCCTTTACTTCAGGCGGCACGCGGAGGCGCGTGGAGAGCTTTTCTTCTACTCTAATTTTACCAAAATGTTCAAAATTGTGTTTAGAGTAATCTGGTAAAATTAGGTGGGACAAATATTGCTTCAAAAATGATGTTTGTAATCAATATTTGTACGAGTGTTTGAATGAGAATTTTTTTCACGAGAAGAAATATTTTCAGAGATAGAAATCTCTGTTTTAGAGAACAAGAGTTTTAAATTTGTATAAAGCAACGACTTGGCTCTGATACCATGAAAAAATCAATATTTGAAGAAATAATCAGAAGAGAAAATCAATGTTTTTTGAGTATATTTTCTTAATTTGTATCGGATATTTACATTATTTATATAGACAAATATCAATTACTATTTCACCAACTACCATGATTGAATTGCATGGTTTACAGCTGCTTGGTAGGCGCCGTGTATATTGGAAAAAATGTTTGGCATCGGTGCAGTGTTTGTTGAATTGTGTTGTAGTATTTGTTGAATTGTGTTACAGTGTTTGTTGAATTCAACACACTGGGTCTCACCTTGTTGGAAGAACATGGATTAACAATTTCGTATACGTGAAGTGGGTCCTGACTCGTTTGAATTAGATTGATTAATCATTCTGTATCAGTTGGTATCAAGGACATAACTTTATTAAGCTATGTGTGCTTTGTTCTTAAGAGGACATAAGACTCCCTAAATGAGAGTGTATGGCTTACATGTCTCATATTCCTTAGAAAGCTAAGTGGTGATATGTTTATAAGAAGTGAATACTTTCTAAATAACATGATATATTTTGTAGTTTCTACCTAAAAGTAAAACTGTGAGATCACGTTGAACTGTCAAGTTATAACCGTAAACCCATTGAACTTATAGTTATGAACCAAAATAGACAATCTCATATCATGTAAAGTGAGTCTCGTCTCGTTATAAATAAGATAGAGATTCAATCCATAGCGTAGACAATTCAAAGTCTATTTGTTTACAATAAGATATTTTCAAGATTTCTCGAAAAAGCTCCGAAATTAAAATTTTCAAATATTTTATATGAAAAAAAATTATAGGAAAATTAATAAACCTAAAAGTAGTAAAGAACATAAAATTTTGAAATTTATTTTTGTTATTTTCTCAAATTCCTTTGCTACTTGTATGTTAGTAAACATAAATTTTGTTATTTTTGTATTAAGAGAAGACGGCCCCAAAGAAATCTGCTAACGTCAACCAACTATCAATATTCCAGAAAACACTACACATAAATCCTCACAAAAATAAAAATAATAACAACCAAGGAAAAAAGAGTAATCAAGGTAATCAAAAGACACAGCAAGACTCAATAATCCTCAAAACATAAAGACATTAATGAGTTATTCGCCCAAAAAACTCCATTAGAACAATTTGTAAATATTACCTATATCCTTAATATTTACATTAATGAGTTATTGTTAAATAGTATATTCTCTTTCTTTTACTTTTGAATTTGTAAGATATAAAAGTTAAAAGAAAAAAATTGAATTGATATGGCTAATTAGAAAGAAGACGAAGAAAGTAAAAATAAATCAAAATTTGATATTTTTGATATTTTTTCTATTGTTTTTGATATTTTAATGACAATATCCATAATATTTAAGATATTTTAATCAAAAAATAAAATTTAAATAATAATTTAACAATAACAACATTTAAGTGACAATTTATCGATATTATCAATAATTTTTCGACAATTTTTCAATGTTATTGATAATTTTGATTTAAAGATGTGTAAAATAACGATATTGTTGCCACAATGTCGACAATGTCGTCGATATTTTCATCCTTATTGGTATTTGATTTATCGATATAAGAGAGTATTTACTAATAAGAAATGAAATAAGCGAAAATGGGGGAAAATAGTATTTGTTTGATAATGATTTTAATAGTAGATTTTTGATTTATTTCAAGTGATTTTTCAATTATATATATTTGTTATTTATTTTGATTTTGATTTTTACTTGTCAAGGAATTACTACCAAAATATGTGGTAATTCATAAAACTTTAAAAATAAGATTTTTAAATTAAATTTTTTATTTTTTATTTTTTTATTTTCACTAAACAATTTTTAGATAAATCAAATTTTACGATTTTTGTATTTACAAGTATTTGAAGAAAATGATTAAAAATATAAAATTTATAAATAATAATCGATAATTTTATTTATTTTTTAAGCTTTCGAAAAAAAAAGACATAAAGTATTACCAAACAACTTGTAAGTAATTTTTGATTTTTTTTCTTAAAAATTACAAAATAAAAATTATTATTAATTATTTGGAGAAAATTTTATATATTAATAGATTTTAATAATTTAGAGAGAGATATGAAATGTTAATAATTAATAAATCTTTTATTTTTCTCACTAAAGAGAAAAAATATATATAGAAAACACGATTAGACAAATGTCGAAATTAAGCAAGTTATACACTATCATAGCTATCAAAGTAAATACAAAATATTTTATACATAAAATCAAATCAATGTCATCAGGTCACCGTATACATGTTGGGGTCCATCCAAAGAGACATGCCAAGTCCTTATATTATATATATGTTTTGAGCTTGTAATAATATTTTAAGTTATTTAATTATTTTTATACTATACATGTAATAAAAGTATTTTAAGTAAAATTTTAAATATATTTAGAAAATCTATATTTACATTTATATATATTATATATAAAAATCTAAATCATTTTTTATTATTTTTAAACAAAATTTTCCTTGTATTTTAGAGCAATGACTATTTTGTTTTTGATTCTTATATAATTTAATTAAGGTTCATATTTTTTTATCTAAATAATAAAATTAATAATTAAAATATTGATAATTATAAAGATTAAAATTATTTTTTTTGTTAATTATAGTAAGTATTATTTATTAATCCATAAGTAATATAAATCAAATAATAAAGTATTAATAATTAAAGTATTTACGACAATTTATCTTTTTACATAAAGTATTTGTTAGTTGTCACTTAAATTCACTCCAAAACCAAACTCTTCCCTGTGTTTAATTAATATTACTATCAAATACTGAAGTGAATAAAAAACAAGTCCATGGCTCTCGACTCCAATAAAACTTCTGTTAATGTCTCGGTGAATAATGATAGTTCTAGTAATAGAGGAGAAGGCACTAATGTTTCTGACGTGATTCAGAATTCAGAATCCTTGGAGCAATCTGATACCATATTAGATTCTGCAAACAAGAAACTCATAGAAACATCTTTACAGTCTGGTGAACAGGTTCAAGATTTGTTCTTTTTTCGTTTTTATTTATCAAAGTTATATTACTTTTGATTTCTTTTTATATTTCATATTTACACAATTAAGTTTGTCTTGGTTTGACCATTCTGTGTATATAGGCTCACTGGACTGAAGTTCTAAGGAACTTTCCATTTCGACCACTTGATTTCAAGATTACGAAACTACCTTCAATCTTGGACGTTGCAATAATAAGAGAGAGTCTTGCTAACCCAAATACACATAATGATCAAAATACAATATTTTCAAGGTCTGATGACTCTGATAAGAAGGAAAAGCTTAAAGCTTGTAACTTTCCTATTTCTGTTTTGAAAATAGGCTCATGGAGGGTATGTGAATTATTATACTTGCAAATATTTCTAAAAGTTAATTTACTTAATCAAAACATATTCATCAAAATGGAAATGTAATGAAAAATGCTAATCTCAGAGAGATGCTAGGAATGAAGGAGACCTGAGAGTAAAAGTGTACTTTGGTAGGCGAAAACTGATATGGGAAATTTTAGAAAATTCCTTGAAGAAAAAGATTGAGATTCAGTGGGACCATATCGTGGGAATGAAAGCTGTTATTGAGCAAAACAAGCCTGCAATTCTTGAAATTGAGGTTATTGTATATGCTTCTGTTGTTGTATTTTCACATCTTTTTTCTTTAAACAAATAAATTTTCATAGCTATAAGTTTTTTATTTCATTATTTTTTTTTAAGTTTTCTCTGCATATATATTTTAAAGTATGGTGGATTTTGCAGTTAAGTCAGCCTCCAAATTTTTCCCATGAAACTAAACTAGATCCAAGAATGCATACTATTTGGCATCCAACACAAGACTTCACCAATGATCAAGCTTCTCTTTGCAGGTCACTATCGACTACTACCATATATCATAAATTTGTGATAATCTTAAATTGGGATTTGATTGCATGTTTTTACAATTGATGATTACTAAATTATAAGGAGTCAATTAAAGTGTATCATGACATATTATTTGGGATCATTACAAATTTAAGATATAAAACATTTCTTTACTTTTATCATTGACCGGTATGGTTCCTTGATAATTTAGAGAAAATTATGAAAAAAGAGTAAATTTAATACTTGAATTGACACTCATCGGTTTATATGATATAACCAAAACTAATAGTAATTAACTCATCCTTGTTGATTTATTTTTGTTTTAACGAGTATTCTCATATTTTGCCTACTCTAAACTAAATTGAATGCAATTGCAGCAGGTACCCATTCACATTTTTAACAAAATCTCGCATGATAAACTCAATGAGGAGTTTATAGAAAGCAGAAAAGACTTCAACCTGTAACTGATATCAAATACATGACAAAAAAAATTTGGAACAAAATACAAGACAAAATTGAACAGTCTTTTAGTTTACTTGTGATTTCAATGCTTTATTACTTCCAATTGAACAGTCTTTTAGTTACATAATATATCTATCTATAACTATTTTTATCAGCTAATTTATCTATTTCAACCTTCTTTTCTCAGGATTCATCATCTGGAAGTTCCTTCTGGTGCCATTGACAAACACTTTGCAAATCTCCTAAGATTTTACCCTCGATTTATGCAGTTGATCCAAAGTCCTTTCCCAAGCTTAAGCTCTCCTTACTTCACCAGCGATTCCATCCAAGGAGATGTTTCCAGAATGCCCACAGAACTTAGAGTCCCAACAAATAAAGAATTGAACAACCAAGGGACTGGTGGGGAAATGAATCCAGGTATACTTTAATTGTTCTAATGCAAACTTCTAATCATTACTACAACATATTAATTCTTTTCTCATAGAGTATTTGGATAATGGGGTAATTTCTTTTTCTTCTTTGTTTAGATGAGGGCATTAACAATCACATCGTAGACAATACTGGGAGTTCGGTGATACAACAAACTAACAACATTTTGGATACTCTTCCTCCTCCAGATGCAGAAAACAGAGACCATAAAGGCGAGACAAATCAGTTTAGCCATGGGTAACACTTGAACAATGAAGGTGGGGGGACAACAATAATGACAGTGTACGTAATTGTATTGAATTGTTATCTGCTTAGTTGATTTTTTATCTCAAGTCCTTTTTATCCAGTTATTTTGATACTGTGATTGTCATAGTTGGGAAAACAGAATTATGCCATTATTAATACTTTGTTTTGGATCACATACCTCACCAATGTTTCCCCAGGATTCATTGATTGTATTTTTTTTTCTAACCAAGTTGGGAAAAATCTTCAAGCTTAAACACGTTTGTTATTATCAAAAATAAAAACACAAGTCACCTACGCTTCTAATGCCAATGAAAAGATTATATGTCCAAAACCATGTAATAATATTTGCATACAATATGAGAATCACTTAACTTGAAGGAAATAATGTCAAGTTTCATTTAACAAGTGTATAATAATTGTTGGAGATTGTTATAAAACTACTTAATTTAATGAGTAAAATATGGAACAAAACAATGAGTAAAACATGGAGTAAAATAAGTAGTTTAATTCAAGGAGCAATTCAAAAAACCATTAATTTAAAGAGTGAATTTTTTTATAAATAAATGTGTAATTGTAATGAATTAATCAACCAAGTGTTCATTTCAATTAAGAGAAAAACTTAGAAAAAAAAACTTTTGTAAGAGAAAATTGAGAATAATTTTCTTAGGTGTAATTAGGTTAGGTTGTAAGTTGTTAGTATTGTAAACACCTTGTATAATTTCTCTCATTTTAATAAAAAGATCCCGGAGATATAAACAAGATTGATCGAACTCTGTTATCAAATTTGTGTGTTATTTTTCTATTCTTTTTTTCTTC
Organism: Hippophae rhamnoides; assembly: GCA_033030585.1. Lineage (NCBI taxonomy): Eukaryota > Viridiplantae > Streptophyta > Magnoliopsida > Rosales > Elaeagnaceae > Hippophae > Hippophae rhamnoides. The sequence continues at coordinate 8,088,724 of CM065431.1, forward strand.
ATAAATCTGACTTATCAAAAATTTGTGTAATTTACCAAAAACTGATATCAAATTTGTGTGCAATAAAATTTATATTAATAAAATACCGATTAGTATTATACCTAGATATTCATATAATATTATCGGTAAAATATTTTTATTTAGTTCTTGAAATAATTTCTTTAAAACTTAAACAATTATTTGTATTTATTCATAAATTTTTCTTTTATTTTGTAAATAAAATTTATTATATTATAAATATTTATACAATTATATATATATATATATATATATATTCATAATTATTATAAAATATAAGTTTTTATTGTTATATGAAAATGACCATTTTTATTTTAAAAGTCACAAATCAAAATAATGTTAACATATACATTAATTATAGTTTTTTCTCCTATAATTTAGTTTCATTATTTTATAATGTCCATTTATTTATTGTAAAATTACTTGATAAAGTATACTCTAATTATTAGTGTGTTTTCTCATATAGTCTAGGTTTTATTATAAATTAATTTTTATTTTTTTAATTATATTTAATATATATAATTATTGATTATATATATTAATTATATTTTAGTATAGTAACTAAAAAGAAAAACCAAAAAAATTATGTATAAGATAAAGTTAAAGGAATTAATAATTTTATTTAATATATAAATAGTTTTAAAATTTATAAAAAAATTTGAAATTTAAACAAGGAAAACTAAAAGGATACTAAACATTATAATAATGGTTTATTATTATAAAATTAAAATAAAAAACATAAAATGCTATCAAATCTTATAACTATAATAAAACATAATATGTGAGGTAAGATTCAATTATATATATATATTTTTAGTAAAATATAATTTAATTATTTATATATTAACTATAATGAAACCTTTAAGCATTCTTCAAACTTTTGATTTCTTTAACATAAAATCCCTGTATCTTCTTTTTAACGTATAAAACATTTAAATTTAAATAGAATTGTGTGAAGAATTATTTTAACATATAAACCATTTTTATTGATAATTTGTAATTTACATTTGCAATGCTTTCTAAGTTTATGTTACTAAAAGGTTTTGGACTATCCATTTGAAAGTGTATCCCTAAACCATCGACCTTTATTTCTAAGATTTATCTTCCAAAGATACTCATACCTATATACTTAACCCTTCAAAATATATTTATATCAATCAATACATCTTAATAAATTTCAAAGACTTTTCACTTATATAAGGTGATTCTTAAGTACTTATTTATTAGCAATATTATTTTTTCTTAAGTTACAAAATATCTACAAATTTAAAATGTTTTAGGTTAAGTATATTTATTATTTCTAGTTTTTAATTTTCATTTAATTATACTTTGATACTTTTATCATGTTTTTGAAATATATTTTTGTATAAAATAAATGATATTTGTTATTGCATGTTAAGTACACATGTGTAACACAAATACTAAACTATTTTACATATATAGTGTGTATGGTTTATCGTCACACACGAAGTATATGCAATGAATACGCAAGTATATGTATTGTAATAAGTAATATAATGATAAGAAATGATAAAATCAAGACAAATAATTAAATAATTCTCTCAAATCTATTTAATTTCTTCTATAGATAAATTGTTGGTCAAAAAATTAATAGCTTACAAATCAGATTAAATAAAATAATTAAAGTAAAATTATAATTGGGATAAAATATTAGATCATCACATGGTGAAAATTTGGTTCATAAGATCCCTAGATTAATAAATTAATTACACATAATTGTGTATATAAAACTCATATTTTTCATAAAGAAAAGAGTAGAAGAAGAAATACAATCAATCTCTTCAATCGTATAATTAATCTCCTCCTCAATCTCCACCAAAATTGTGTCCCCTCTTAAATTTTTTTTGTATTTTTTTCTCTTTTTAACTACAAAAATTGATCAAAATTATGCTAATAGAAGCCACTTACCCCACGTTTGGTTGGAGAGAATGGAATGGAATCAGAATTGATTCCATCCATTTTGTGTGTTTGGTTGGACGGAATGAAGGGCGAAATGGAATCTGATTACTAAAAGAGAAGGAATCACAATTCCTTCTCCCACCTTTGGTAATCATTATTACATTCCCATCTAAACTTTTTTTTTCCAATTTTACCCTCACCTAAAATATAACCTTAAATTCAAATCCCAAATTCTCAAACCCAAAATTCCAAAACCCTAAACCCTAAATCCAAATCCTAAAATCCTAAAACCCTAAACCTCAAATCCCTAAACCCTAAACCTTAAAACATAAATCCCAAAACCCTAAAACATAAATCCCAAATCCCTAAACCCTAAACCCTAAATCCCAATTCCAAATCCTAAAACCCTAAATCCTAAACCTTAAATCCCTAAACCCTAAACCCTAAAACCTTAAACCTTAAAACATAAATCCCAAAACCCTAAAACATAAATCCCAAATCCCTAAACCCTAAACCCTAAACCCTAAATCCCAAATTTCAAATCCTAAAACCCTAAATCCTAAACCCCAAATCCCCAAATCCCTAAACCATAAACCCCAAATCCTAAATCCCTAAACCCTAAACCCTAAAACCCTAAACCTTAAAACATAAATCCCAAAACCCTAAAACATAAATCCCAAAACCCTAAACCCTAAACCCTAAATTCCAAATCCTAAAACCCTAAACCCCAAATCCCTAAACCCTAAACCTTAAACCCTAAAACCCTAAACCCTATTTAGAAAAATAATAATTTTAATAATATATTTATTTTTAATTAAGTAATACTTATTTAGAAAAATAATGATTTCAATAATGTATTTTGTCTAACGAAAAAATAGTAATTAAATGACATTATTTGAACTTTACAGCATGTAGGGGTATTAAGGTCATTTACAGCTTTTTTCATTCCATTCCAGTGGCAAACCAAACACTATAATCCTGATTCTGAGCTTGATTCCAGTGGTCAAACCAAACAAAATTGTTTCCTTTCCATTTCATTCCATTCCGATTCCGATTCCATTCCACGAACCAAACACCACCTTAGGGTTTATGGAGTGATTAGGGGCTTAAATATTGTTCAGGTGCAATCTGGACTGTCAGATCAACTTTAGATCAAGGGCTACGATCAAAACAAGCAAAACTGATAGTACCAACCAATCACAACGTGACACGTGATAGGGGAAATTCACTGGGCGAATCAGAGCGCAATGCATGGTAGGGGAGAGCGGTCAGAGTCAACGCTTACTGAGTCAGCGGCACGACGTGATTGGCAAAAATGGATGGCATGGCGCTCGGGTGGAACGCGCGAAGCAATGATATAGCGACACATGGCGACGTAGTTTGACCAAGCCTGAACTCGGATTGAATGCCATGATGACAAGTGGCATGCATTTTGTCCTCCTCACATACGGTGTAACATGATTTGATATCCATGCTTATGTGGCATCTACATGGCAACTCTTGATTGGTTATGCATTAAAAATTCATAAAAAATCTATAAAAGTTCCAAAAAAATCCCAAAAAAAAATCAAAAATTATATTCACTCCTTTTTCACTAAAAAATTTATATTTTAATATTTTTAGCCTCAAAAATAATATTTATTGAATAAAACAAATAAATATTAAGTAAAAAAGTGCATTAATGACTATATTTTCATATAGTCATCAGTGGTGCAATATAAGAGGTTATAAATCAATAAATTACACACACGTCTGCCCAATCAGTATTGAGTTAATAGATAAGTATCAATATTAGATAAATATCTAATAGGATAAATGACTGATATTTAATCTCTTAATGATTCAACAATGAAATAATTAAGTACATAAAGCTCTTATATTAAATAAGTCAATCATTATGGGTAAGGATAACCAACATATATATTTTCTCTTATATATATATATATATATATATATATATATATATATATATATATATATATATCATCATTACTCAACATTAAACATAACTTCTTCTCATAACTTCTCATAATTATAGATACTAAGATCTATGTTTTCTCCCTAAATATCTCTCTATATCTCTTTGCATCACAAGAAGAGACATTAGTTTCTTCATTCTTCTTACTACCCGGACTTACTTAAACATCGGAGGGTCAAAGGCTACCATACCTATGGGTGGTCCAATATCCTAACATTATTTTCTCTATTCTCAAGCCCACAGGAAGTAGAGGTGCATCCAATTATTAATATTGATAAAAATTGGTATCAACATATGGAGCAATCTATGGGAATGATTTTTCTTTACTAATTCAATCACAACTAGAAACAAAAGCTTTTACAATGTTATCTCGTATTCTGAACTAGGTAGTTTTAAAACAAAGATCCTAAAAGTTCAGGATAAGATTGCTCCAAAAACATTTATTATACACGTTCTCTAAAGGCTATTTTTGTCATTTCAATATGAATCAACTTCTTGACTCAAATAGCCAAGATTCTACAAAGGATAATGAGGTCTTACCTTATGTCTAACAAGTTTTACAACTACCTATATAGGTTTCCATCCCTATACTAACATGGCTTCAATGGGCTCGAGTGGAGTGCATCCTTCTAAACACAGTGGAGAATATGATCTAGACTATCTTGGAATGTCTACCAGAGCCATATGCCCATAACCTAAAAGAAGTCCCTACAACATCTTCCAATATCCCACAATGCATAGGATATGACCCACAACTACACAGGCTCAAATCGGAGATGCAACCCATCCCAACGATGTCTAAACCCATGGGTCAGATAGATAGTTTCAACTCTTACAATCTAGAGCAACCCCATTCATAGAGACTTAGACCTTTTCCCTCCGTTCGTCCATCTTGGTCTACTTAGGACCCTTTTTTTATCTACGTGAATGCCTTAAAGCATGTAGGTGTGATCACTCTATCCAAGCAAGTCATAGAGACGATGTAGCTTCATTGGCTAATGACCAACTTAGGGATAATCAACCAGGGGATGTACCTACAATCTTACATCCCATCATCAATTGGTTAGTTATCCATTTATAAGAGGTACATCAAAGACTGAATAGAGGTAGACTCTCAGACCTGGTTTTTTCTAATTATTCCTTATTCACACCAAAAGTCATTGCCATCCCACTTTTGGATAAATTCAAGATGCCTAGCATGAGTTCATACAATGGTAGCAAGGACCCGTAAAAGCACCTTGAGAAATTTAAAGTTTAGATGGACCTTTATGCCTATAGTGTTGTAGTTAGGTGTCAAGGCTTCTAGCTCATCCTAACCAAAAAAGCCCAAGCTTGGTACATTATCCTCAAGCCTAGAACAATTCATACATTCATTGAGTTTGGAAAATAACTCATTTCCCATTTTTTGAAAAAAAGAAGAAGATTGAAAACAATAGCACCCTCGATGACTCTACATGAAGAGAAAGATGAAGCCCGGAAGAACTTCTTTGATAGGTTCAACAGCAAAAAAATCCAAGTGACAAACTATTCAGATTTAGTGGCTATGAGTGCACTATACCAAGCACTTTTCCAATGAACTCTCTATGGGACATGATGGAATATTTTCTAACCATATACACAGAGGCCATTTAGTTGGTAAATACATTTCTTAATGTCGAAGAAATAGCCAACAACAAGAGAGTGAATGACCTCATTTTGGATGAAAGCATAAAACTACCATCCAAGGTCAAGGATGAGTCAAACCTATAAAGGAATAAAATGCTCCCTTGGGAACACATAAATAAAAAAGATAGGGGATGAGATCCAGGCTACATTAGCCCAAATTTTCATACCTATGCCCAAGGAAACACTCATTATATTGAAAACCAGCCCATAATGCATTGGGCTAAGAAAGTTAACGAGGCTAATTAGAAGAAAACATAATATTGTAGGTTCCACAGGGACTCAAGGCACTCAATTGAAGAGTGTTGAGATTTAAAGGATGAAATTGACCACCTTATAAGAAGGGGACAATTAAGAGAGTTTGTGCAAAATGCAAGACCATAATAATGACAGGGACTCTAATAATGTGAGAGGTCCAAGTCATAATGGGTATTCCCATATGAAGGGACTCTAATAATTTCCCAAATGCACATATAAGGAAGGCCTACTAAGAAGCCCTCACATCGTTTCTGTGTATGGCCCAAATAAAGATCCTAAGTTAATGGGCTCAAAAATAAATTTTTTGGAGAAAAAAGCCAACAAGCTACTTCATCCAACATTGATGCATTGGTTATCACCCTTCTAGTGGAAAATATAAACTTGCATAGAATTATAATTGACAATGATAGCTTAGCTAACATCTTGTTCTCTAAAGCATGGAAAGCTATGGAGCTTACTTATCTACTGAGCCTAATGACCACCCTATTAGTGGGATTTTTCATATCTTCAATAACCCTTAAAGGATGTGTGATTCTACCAATCACAATGGGGTATGGAATTGATATGAAAAAATTCATGGTGAACTTCCTCATAGTAAACTATCTATCACTATATAATGGAATTTTGGGGTGGTCATTCCTACACACAGCCTGAGTTGTGGCCTCCATATACCATTTTGTCCTAAAGTTTCCCACAAAAAGTGGAAAGGGGATAGTATTAGAAGAAAAATAAGTGATTGGTGAATGTTATGCCTTGGAAGTCCAAATGGGACAAAAATAAAATCCCAAGGGACAAAAAGAAAGTACACCTCACTAGCCTTGTTCTACTTTTCCTTTATTTTTATTGTTGTATTTTAAATTCATAGACTTAGGTTTCATTTCAGTTTGTAATTTGAATTCATCAAATAAAAGGGATACTTCAACATTTAATGTCTAAAAAAGAAATGCACTTCATCTACACTCGAGAATTCGACAAGGACAAGGCAAGTCCAAGCGATAAAGGGATTGAGATGTATGGACTATAAAAGTTCACAAGCCAATGTCCTGGGGTTCACTTCTTTGATAAATTAGTCCATTATCTATAGAAGCCAAAGCTTATGGTTAAAGATAGGGTGCACCATGATAATAGGCTTTATAATCTACATTTAAACCAATGCGACTAGCAGTTTAATAGGCTTTTTATCTCCTATGGTTATAGACCCTGACTATGGGCCCTAATTGACTTATGGATAGGCAATAACTATGCCACGAGTTTAGGAGTTCCTATAACTTCTACACCCTACCTCTATAAGCCCTAACTAACCTATGGATAGGCAATAACTACACTTTGGGTTTAGGAGTTGCTATAACTTTTGCACTCCACATCTATAGACCTTGATTGACCTATGCATAGGTAGCAACTACGACCTAGATTCAGAAGTTGCTACAACTTATACACCTTATCTTTACAGGTTCTGAACAATCTTTGAAAAGGCATCAACTACACCCTAAGTTTAGGAATTGCTACAAATTTTACACCTCATCCATCCAAACTCAAAATATCTTATGTTTAAGACCCTAAGTCTCTAACCCTAACTGTCAATAAAAACTATCAAGCACAAACAGAGTTCAACGATACTCATGATAGGATGGAATAATCCACCAGGGACTACAAAAGTTTTCTAAGTCTTAAGACCAAATGCTTGGATGACTTGATAAACTTAAGCACACCAACTAGGGTTCTGGTATACTAGGAACACCTTGATTCAAACAAACAACCCTTACTTAGACAAAATGAAAATGAAAGCGATAAATTCCATGCATGAGCCTAGTGGGTACACAATCAAACTGAAAAAATGGTTAGACTAGCTAATGGACACATGATAAACTGGACCGATATGAGCCGACCGATATGAGTCGATCGAATGGCACATGATTAGACATAGAACATGTAGCCCGATGTGACACATATGGATGGACATGACACATATGGCTGAACATGGTACATATGGTTGGATAAGGGGAGTCTGACCAGATATAGTGCACAACACGTACATACCCTTACGTATCAACATGGTGGATCACAGATCCCAACTAGGGACATGTTCAAGGAGCCCACTCATGGACCTCACCAAAGAGTCACTATTGAAATACAAAAGTAAAGTGAGTAACTAAAAGGTACTAAACATGATAGAGAAACAAAGCATATATTTTGTATGTATGTGTGTATCCAAAAGGTCCTTATAAATATTAAGTCTACTATTAGAAAGTAAAGCCACCGAGTACATACACTTTATTGGGAACTAAAATCAAAAGAACATAAAGAGGTAGCCTATTAATCTCCACATCTAATCATACTCTAAAAAGAATCATCTCTTGTGTCAGCTTCCTCCTCGGTCACCTTAGAACCATCACTGCTAGATCCATTTTATCCCTCCTCCTCACAATCAGAGGTGATCACACCATGGTAGGAGGCTTTATCCTTTGAATATGGAAGGACGATAATAGAAAGGGTTATGTAAGGATAAACCTTCTAGAATTTTCGTTTTGTGGTTTCCAAATCATGAGCCTACATGTCCAACATGTCCTCGGTATAAACATCAAACTCTTTAGATTATGCAACTACACTTGATCGAAGTGTCCCTATCTTAATATTATGCTTATATTATCGTCCTCGAGACAAATGAAGGCTCACCGATAGCTTTTAAGTTAGCTTCTTCTCTTAGACCAAAATGATATCTCAAACCATTAAGTTAGCATTCAATGTCACCAAAGATATCGTATGAGTTTGTTGGGCTACATGAACGGCACCCTAAACTTTTCCTAACTTCTGCTCCAACTCATGGTGGGAAATCTTAGCGATGTCTCAAGCCTTAATTTCCCTATGATGCTCCTCCTCTTCGACCGTTAAGTGACCTTCTGAATCAACCTAAACCTTAGTAGTGTGGTCAAGGTTTGAGTAAAGTTTTAGGCCATAGCCATAATATTGTACAAGTCTGAATGCTCAACTTTTGTAGATTCTACAAAGCCCAATAAAGTGTAGGGTGTAAGTGAGTTCACAAAAGAAACATCCAAGTCAACAGGTCATTAACTTGTATGACTTGCAACTAACATGGATGGAACATCAATAAGTGTTGACAGGGACCCATCCTTCTAAGGGGTGCTCCAACGATAGTCACTCTAGAAATGGGAACTCTTTTCCTTTTTGAACCCTTGATTGAAAACCACTTTGGTTTGTACAAGAGCCTCCCCTTGACTGGACTCCTTGAGAAACCTAAAGGCTATCATACCCATATTTTCCCTAAAAGATCAAAAGTCATACCTGCAAAAAAGGACACAGTTACTAACTTAGTGTTCCAAATAAAATATTGAAAGTAAAGAGAAAAGGCTAGTACTCACTGTCAGGATGTGGAGGATCGACACTCTCTAGATTAAATACTATAGGGTTTAAACCCTAATAAGTGATCCACTTTAAAGCATGAGTTTATCACTACGTTACTCCTTCAAAGGTATTCCATAAAGATAAGTGAAAAAATTTAGTTGTTTTTTAGAATGATGACTTTGCAATCAACACACTGTAAACAAAATAAGAACATGTTAGAAGCAAACAAAGAACACCATAATGAGGCTAAGTCTCAAAGTGTCTTACCCTTCCTCTAATATTGGGTGGGCATAAAATGAAACTCCTGAAAATTTAAGTCAAAATATCCATCCACCATGAAAAATGATTTCTACCACATTTTATTGGTATTTGAAAGCTTCTCAATCAAAACATGATTGGCATAAGATCTGAGATAAAACCAACAATGATTTCCACTTTGACGTTGCGAGAAGTAGCAATAAGTAAACTCTTCCATGGTTAGCTCATGTCCATATTATTTCCATAGTACCCAAAGAAATAATAGTATCTGGTAACAGTTAAGGAAAACTAGGATGGAACGACACTAATATATTCTATAAACTTCCACATTATAGGCAGAAAGGGAAATCTCAGTCTAACAAAAAGATGATCTGTAGACAAAATGACGCAACTTGAATTGGGGTCACTGTAACTCATGCTTGAAACTTGAGGTATCAACCTTATTGATTCTGATATATTAAAGATCTTCTTGATTCTATCCAAGAATGGACCTTTCATAGAAAAGAAAGTGTGATCTTCTTCATCGATACCCAATGGGTACTTAGAAATACCAATTGGGATAAAATCTAAGTCTTCAATATTGAAAGATTCAGTCCACGATGAACAAGCATCCAAGCAATCCCTATGGATAGAACTATGTTACTGCAACAACCTAGAACCATCACCTAACTCGACACACACTCTGGCACTAATGCGTGAACTCGAGCCCCCACACCATGGTCGGACACCCCATTGTTGATCAAACCATGGCCAGGCACTCCATGAGTGGTCAGACTATAGCTAGACACACCATGAGTGGCCAGACTATAGCTAGACACTCTAATAGTAACCAACCCATGGTCGGATACACCATGGATGGTCGAACATCTTATAGTTAGGCAAACAATGACCGACTAAATATGGGTCACCCATTCCTCTATCGGTCCTTCACTCAATAGCCATCTCACTTATCGCATCTTGATTTGTGCTCGCTCGCCCCCATGATGGCCAAGTACAATCCAATCTATCAATCATTCTGTTCTTTATCATTGGCTACGTAGGAAAGGATGAGTGTAAGTTCCGTGTGATGCAAGGTATTTGGATAGCAAGAAAATAAAAATCTTTTATTTTTTATAAACTACTAGGAAAATAAATAAATGGAAAAAGTTGAAAAAAATAAAGAGTTATGAGAACTTGATGCCGAGCTATTCCATTATTCTCTCTCTTTCTCAAAAGTGAGCTTTGAAATGTAGAATGAAAAAATGAAAGAGGAGCTCTCTTTGTATAAAGGATGAGAGATGATCTCATCCATTCATCAAGAAACCTATCCAAGGGTTCCAAGCTATTGGGTAGCCCATGGGCTCACAAGCCCACATATTTGGATCCATGTACTCCCTCCAAAAATGGAAAAGTGAACCCATTGAGAGGTAGTTTTGACATCAACATAACTCCTTACTAGGAGTCCAATTGAGAATCTTTAAAGACCACCAATAACAAGATATCGCTACGCATGGTTTGAGTGCCTAGGACAAACAAGAAATTTGTCATACAGGTAAATAATGACCACGTAAGGGTGGATTCCACACTACTAGTGAGGTTCAAAAAATCGTAAACCCAGATGATGACAATGGAAAAATAGACCTACTAACCTATATATCTAGGCCTATCAAGTTTAGGGTTTGATATTGAGTGTAAATGTGGCGTAATATGAGAGGTTTCAATCAGAAAATCACTTGTATGCCACCCCAATCAATACTGAGTTAACACATAAGCATCAATATCAGAGAAATATCTAATAGGATAAATGATCAATATTTAATCTCTTAATTATTCGATAACAAGATAATTAAGCATATAAAGCTCTAATATTAAGATAAGTCTATTACTCTAGATAAGGGTTATCAACATGTATATTTTCTTCTATATATATTTATCACTACTCAACATTAAATATAACTTCTTCTCGGAACTTTTTATAATTACATACACTAAGATATATACTCTCTCTAAATATTTCTTTGCATCATAAAGAGACACATTAGTCTCCTCCTTCTTCTCACTACCCACACTTACTTAAGCATCGGAGAGCCAAAGGTCACCACTCAGTGGTGGTCCAAGATCCTAATGGTGTATTCTTTGTTTTTAAACCCACAGAAAGCATAGGTGCATCCAATCATTCGTGTTAACAAAAAATTGTATCAATAATATATATAATCACACCTAAATAAATTAAGAAGTTACATAAATTAACACCCTTAAAACTTATAATAATAAAATATCACCCTATAATATTGAACAAGATCTAATTAGACTGTATTTAACATTGAATTGGTCTAAATGATCATAGTTTAACTTGAATAGTATTCGATTAGATGATGTTAAATTTGAAATGATGGGCTTGATTTTTTCTTGACATAAGAAGTGCTATTTTATTATTATAAATTTTAAGATGCATTATTTTTTGTTTTTTCCAATAAATTTTATATGAAAATACGGTTATACGAAAATACTCTTTATGTTTTATTTTAAACTTCCAAAAAAATTCAAGCTAGGTTACTTTCTTACTTTAAAAAATTCAATGACTTTACTTAAGAATGTTTATCATATTCATTTTATATATGAATGTTATACCACGTGCAAGACACTTGTCTTTAACCAGTTGAATTTAAATATAAAAATATATTTCAATATATCTTTTTTATTAAAGTTTACGGTTTGGGTTACAATTCATCACACAAACAAGACACTATATTTTGTTTGTCTATTAACTTTGAAGTGTAAATTATTTTATTTTTGTGAAGATATTAGCTTCTTACCGTTATAAATAAATAACTTGATATAAAATAATTTATTATCTTTATAATATTTACAATATGTGAATTTAATAACTAACGCACCTATTTTTTCCATTTTTGATCGATCAATTAGGAAAAGATGTAAAGACTCGAACATTACTCCTTCCAAAAGGGGTGTTATGTTTTGGATTACATACACTTTACTTCCTAGACCACTGCACCTCTGGTAGATAGTGAAAAGAACAATAAACAATAATAACGGTTACAACCTTCATTCTTATTAAGTTACTACCAACAGTTTGTTATCAAAACTTCAAATAAGACAGTACCAATTCCATTGAACAAAAATAAAAAAAAGTTACTGCACTCTAAGCAAAAAATTAAAAAAGAAAGTGTAAGCATTTTTGACATTTCTTTATCTTTCTATTACAACCTCTTAGGTAAATGTGATCCATCCTCCAATTCCTGTTGTCAGACAATGGTTAACAATTGACATTATAAGTGGCTGATTGGTTCGTCTAAGAAGCCTCGTATTGTCAGAGGTCTGGGCATCGTGGCATGCACTTGCCAAACTCTGGTTGTAAGAATATGAAGAGTTCCATCAAAATCTTGAGTGCTCATTTTAATAGTTCTCTTCGTCTTTATCCATGGAAGCTGATAAATAACTCATGATGAAGCAATCTAAATCTCCCTCGAGAATAGAGTCGGGATCTGAGACTTCATAATTAGTCCGGAGATCCTTTACCATACGGTATGGCTGCATTTGAAATTCAAATAGAAGTTAGTTGATTTTAGTGTAAGCGTCAATGGTTCTCAGAGTAATGATATATATTGCAGGATCAAGAAACATACATGTAGCACATAACTACGTATCTGACTGCCCCAAGTTATATCTGTCAGTGATTGTGTATGCTGTGAGTTCATCTGAGCTTGCCGTGCCATTTCAAGTTGGTCTATTCGTGACTGAAGCACTGCCATTGCTGATGCTTTATTTTGATGTTGAGATCTGCAAGTCTCAAAACGAAGGTTTGGTATCAATTACAGTTAAATAAGAAACGTTAATACAAGGACATAAGTAAACTTGTGCACGACAAGTCTTGTACCTTTCATTTTGACAAGTGGCAGTAATTCCTGTAGGAATGTGAACTATTCTCACAGCACTATCAGTTGTATTGGCATGCTGGCCTCCAGCTCCTCCAGAACGAAATCGCTCAATGCGAAGATCAGACTCATTAATTTGAACATGGGTAGATCCATCACCAAGAATCGGAATAACGGCAACGGCAGCAAATGAAGTGTGCCGGCGCTTATTACTGTCAAATGGGGAGATACGTACTAATCTGTGCACCCCTACTTCCGCCTTGGCATACCCGAAAGCATACTCACCATCCACTTTGATTGTAGCTCGCTGCAAAAATAGGTTAATACCAGATACATAGTACCAAAGGAGACTATTTTGCGTTTCAGGTAATTTAACATAGGAGGTGCTGACACATGTATATGTTTGTGCTGGTCTTCTACTTTGTTAGATGAATAATGATGCAAATTTAATACAAGAAAGATGATAATCATCAATGGAGCTCGGTAAGAAGGTAGACCTTGATTCCTGCAACCTCACCAGGCATTTCATCAACCACGTCGACCTTAAAACCACGCCGCTGACCCCACATTTTATACATCTGCATGACCATTGATGCCCAATCCATACTCTCAGTGCCCCCAGCACCAGCTTGAACCTTTTTTCAATAGCAATGGAATAAGTTCAATCAGAAATATAAAATCATCTCGGGACAAAAAGCACTCCTGGTCTTCAAAAACAAAACAAATATGGCTCTCGCCTTAAACAAATGTAGTGTAACAAAATACCATGGAAAACATGCAGGCAACCCAACTATGCTTCCCAGGTTGAATTAATTTACAGCATAGCAGTGCTCAGAACTTGTGGGAAAATACATGTACTAGAGAAAATCAATAGAGGATCAAAGAACATCAGAACATCTAAAAAATAAAAACATAAATTAACTAAGGATGTGTTTGTTTGTGCTTTTATTAAAAGTCATTTCAAAAGAAAGCACTTTCATGAAGAAGCACATTGTAAATTTTTTTCTGTCTGGCTCATCAACAGTTTTTTACTATCAACATGCTTTTACAGGGTCTCAGAAGCATAAATAAATGAACCCTAAGTGGCATTAGTACTGATATATCATATTAACCTCTATATAACAAGAGCAAGGATCCTGTTCCCCAGCTAACATAGCTTCAAGCTCTTTCTCTTTTGAAATTCTTCTCATCCTTAGCAAAGCTTTCATTGACTCCTGCAGAAAAAGCAGTTGTCAAAAATAAAAAGCAGTAATGCATGATTTTAACAAGAAAATACTTTTTAATTGGTTCCAACCTTAAAGATCAAAGGAAAGAGTGAATAAGACTACAGATTGAATAGCTGACAAGGCAACAAGTATTTGCTGGTTTATCGAAGAAACTGTGCTACTTTTGTGGAAAGCTAAGTTGTTCAGAGAAATAAATTATTTGAAAAGAATTGAAAGCAATATTTGGCAATACAACAAAATCCTATGAAACCAGTAAATATACACATATATTAGCGAATCCTTTTTGTAGATGACATTGAGGGACTTGTGTGGACATTAGTTGCCCACAATCATCCATGATTATGGTTATGCATTGCTACTAGACATCAAATAGTTGCTTAGCATTCAACATGGATCTCATGACAACATAGGAGAAACAATACATGCCTATGAGAAGAAATGAGGGCCCACCGATTCCAACTCTGTATCATTCTCTTCACGAGCAAGCTTTATCATATCTATATGCTCAAGCAATTCTTGCTCAAATGCCTTCACTCCTTTCATTTTACCCATAATTGAACCATGCTCGCGGCTTACTTTCCCTGCATGCACAGTATCATTCCAAATATCAGACTTATTTAGCTGCGCCGAGAGCATATCCAGCCGAACCATCAATTTCTTCCACTGCAATCATCAATTTAAAATTATTCTTCCAAAAAACAGAATAAGGAGTGACATTAAAAAAGAAAAAATTTAAAATAAAAATTATTGAAAGGAAGAAGATTACGCAAATATAACCAGAGAAACCATAATATCTGAGACCAAATTACTATGATACTCACACAGTCACACAAACAGTATCCACATCATATGTAGTGACTCTCTGCAGTCTAAGCAAGTTTTCTCACGAAATGAAACCAAGTATTTAAAAAAATAAAATAATATAAGGAGTAGTGGTGCAGATCACGATAGTTATGTTCTATTGCATTATTCATAAGAGACAAAAGCCATCAACTGTAAATAGACAACTTCCGTCCTCTTAATTCCCACTAAAATATGAGCAAGACGATACACGATTATTTCATTATCAAATCATACCTTTAAGCGCTTCTTAATTAGATGAATGGATTGGGCAATTGCAGCAGCATGACTCTTCCAATCACTCTCACTCTCATCAAGAATGGTCCACTCATTAGCCATGATTCCTTCAACAGTAAGCCCGTCAGAGGTAGCAGGCTCAATGGCCGTCTCAGTACCAAACAAACGGGTCAAATTCAAAGGGAGAAAACCAGATGAACTTTGGACGACTGGAGGCACCAAAATTGAAGAAATCCCAGAAGTTTTCTTCCCTATAATCGAGCTTGAATGAAGAAGATTCGATTCTGATTTAAGGCAATTTGAAGGGGAGGGATTACAATGAACCCCATTAATATTTTTTGTTGAAACAGCATACCCAGAGCTTAAAAGGGTGTGCTTTGAATCAAAAACTGGAAAATTCCTGGAAAATCTATGATACTGGAAAGACCCAGAAGGGTTTTTCAAGGTTTTATGGGAGAATGAACAGTATCCAGAATCCAAAACACTATGGTTCTGAATTGAAGTAAAGAACCATTGAGGTGTTGGAACTCTTTGATTGCTGGTTGAGAATAATAGAGAAGGAAAAAAGTGATATCTGATTCTAGGATTCTCCCAGAGACCGCATAGAATTCTACTATATCTTTTTCTGGATATCAAAGATGACATTTTAGCTTCTGTTTTCCAATAAAATAAAAGAATAGTAAATTGGCGTTGTAGGGGTTTTGCAGAAGCTGAGATTTTCTTCAGGGTTACGGAGAAGGGGGAATTTATGATTTATGTCGTTTTGACAAAGGATGAAAACCGGCATGTCGCTTCTAAATAAACGATTTGTCGTATGAAAATGGCAATACAGAATAATTTTGTAATAAAATAAGGCGGTGTTTGGTTTTGCTGTTTTGCCTTCGATGCTTCAACACACGTCGTTTATCTTATATTTTCCCGCATTGTCCAAAAACTCCCACATTCTTAGGATTTTTTTCCGCTAAAATCATAATCTTAATATTTTTTGAATATTCTGTTTTAAATGCGTCGATTCTTCTTTCTTTTTTTTTTGTTGTTATGATACGTGCATGTAATGATATACGCCCCAAGCCAAGCAAACGTAGGCATACGTGAGCGCAGAGGTGGTTATACAGTAGAAAAAAGGGACCACTAGGCCGTTAAGTGGAATATGATATGTTTCCTTCACACAATTCCTTTGCCTTCACACATTTCCCTTTATTTTCTTTAATTTTCTTGTAAGGCTATATATAGCCGAAGAGATGATGAAATAAAATATCATAAATTATTTAATCGACTTCTTCTTTACTCTTCTTCTTCTTTTTTCCCTCAAAATTACTCTTATTAGTGGTATCAGATCCATTAATACTCGTGGCAAGTCCAATGCCGAATTTCATAGTAAGGTTCTGGAAACCCTCGCACGACATGAGTCTTGCTTCGATCAAGTGGACGTTACCTTACAAGCAGTACTTATTGAGCTACAGGAGCTACGCACCTTTAGAACTTCCCCTGAGGTTAACCCCTTTGCAAGGGAAGAAACCCCACATCCACACCCACATACATCTTGACCCAATCCAGACCACCAGTGCTCACATATGAAACTATCGTTTCCAACGTTTGTTGACAAGGATCCAACCGGTTGGATATATAAGGTCGAGCAATACTTGGAATTAACCAACATTGTACCAAAACAACAAGTGCACTTAGCTTCATTCCACCTCTAAGGTATTTCCTTACAATGGCTTACTAAGTTTCGTGAACCACTTACCTACGAAGAATTCACCAAGGCTGCACAATTGCGATTTGGTCCAACTGATTATGAGGATCCCTTTGAGGCCCTGTCTCGCCTTAAGAAAACCTCAAGTATAGCCACTTAACAGGAAGCCTTTGAGAAGCTTTCCCACATAGTTGATGGCTTTCCAAAGGAGTCTATGATCGGTTGTTTTATTGCTAGCATAAGAGATGAAAAAAGAATTGGCGTCAAGATCAAGCAACCCGAACGTTGGTTGATGCTATAGGGGTGGTAAGATTGATAGAAGAAAATAGTCAACTACAAAGGAAAATAACTCACACTACTACAAAAATGGGTATTTAAGTCGCTATGTAAAGTTGGTTTGGTGTATAATCGACGCTATCCACGTAGGATGTAATGTCGGTTGACGTGGCAAACCAACACTACACACGTTTTAACACTTTATTAATCATTTGTCTATAAATATGAAGTTATTTGGAATCTCTCCTGGTATTTTTAATACTATAATGAGCTCTAATATGAAGCCAGGTGTAACTCATATTTTTTTACTTGGCTTGTATGAGTTTTGGTGCCCATGAACATATTACAAAAAAAAATTCATACGTTTAAGGGCACCAAAACTCATACAATCCAAGTAACAAATCATAGTTACACTTGATTTTATATTTAGAGCTCATTATAAAATTAAAAATATTAGCAGAGATTTCAGATAACTTCATATTTATAGACAAATGATTAATAAAGTACTAATATGAGTTCGAAAGGTTATATCACTCGGATGTCGCTGTGGTAATCTATTTTTATGGTAATATTTATAATGATTTAATTTCCCCATTCGCATGTCTCTGAAGTTTAGACTACTTGTTTGATGGATATTTATGTGCTCATGTATGTAGGGGAATGAATTGTTATATGGATCAGCTGTTTTTTGTCCAGTTTCCTTGTCATAATGCTAGTGATTCTAAGCCAACCAAGCTTACTCGCACAATCCAATTACACTTTGATGACATTATTTTATTTGTAATTTAAGTTAACTATATATATATATATGTGTGTGTGTGTGTATGTATTGTATATACATTATTTGTTTTTGTAATAAATTTAATTATCAAGTAATTAATTATATTTAAATTTTCAATTATTTGTATTATTATTATATTTTGGTTTTTTATGCTATATATATTGAATACAGGGTGGAGTAAAAAATGAGAAAAAAAATCTTTACGTGTAAAGTCGGTTCACATGGTGAATCGACTTTACATTTTAAATCACTCAATTAAAAACCGACTTTAAAGCCCGTTTTTGTAGTAGTGTTAATATCTTTGTTACCAACCAATATTAGTGACACCAATACCCTCGCCTACCACTACAACTAGTGTGTTAGGACCACCACCCCAACAATGTCTAAATCCAACTCCCACAGCTCAACCAATGACCTTCCAGCAAATTACCAACCAAGAAGCACGTGAATATCGAGATAAGGGATTATACTACTACTACGATGAGAAATTTGTTATTGGTCATCATTATGCACATCCACAACTATTTATGATGGAGGATTCAACCCAAGATTACACAGATAACTTTGAAGAAACCCTATCGGAATCAAAACCTCACAAAGTGATACTTGAGATTTCCTTTCATACCATAGCAGGAACTGAACACCCATAAACCATGTGCATCATGAGACAAATGAAAAATAAAAAGGTATTAGTACTGATAGATGGAGGTAGTACTCAAAATTTTATTGATCAAGCCTAACTACTCAGATTGGATTGACCATAGTTAAGGGTAAGAAACTAGAGGTGATGGTGGCTAATCGTGAGAAAATAGAATGCGTTGGGCAATGTTGCAACCTCACCCTCATCATTCAAGGGTATCTAGTCACTGTAGATTATTATGTTCTCCCAATTGCAACATGCCAATTGGTCTTAGGGGTCTAATGGTTGGAAACCCTAGGCCCCATTGAGATGGATTATAAAAAACTCACCATAAGTTTCATGGTATAAGGGATTTCTCGTAAGTTCGAAGGGTTGGGATGAGCCAACAAAGCAGTTCTGACTAGCAAAGAGTTCAATAGTCTACAAGGCATAGGGTTGTTTCTCCATATAATTCCTACTAGCAGCCCCAATGGTCAATCCAAGGCATACCCCCTAGAGATAGGCAAGCTACTATCTGAGTTTACTCAAGTATTTGAACCTCTAACCAGCTTACCACCAAGGTAATTGCATGATCATTGAATTCCCTTGCAACTTGGCTCAGAACCATTAAATGTGCAACCCTATCGTTATCCTTATTATCAAAAAAACTGAAATAGAAAAGATAGTGCAAGAGCTCTTATAATCTAGCTTGATAAGGCTAAGTAACAGTCTCTTTTCATCACCAATTTTGTTGGTTAAGAAGGCAGATAGAGCCTGGCGGTTCTGTACATACTATAAGGCTCTTAATGCAATAGATGTCAAAGATAAGTATCTTATACCTGTCATAGATGAATTATTAGATGAAATCCATGGGGCCAAGATTTACTCCAAATTGGATTTACGTTCAGGGTATCATCAAATAAGGGTTCATGAGGATGACACTCTTAAGACTACCTTCAGGACACATAAAGGTCATTATGAGTTCCTAGTGATGCCATTTGGCCTCACCAACGCCCTAGCCACATTCCAAAGCCTCATGAATGATTTCTTTTGGTCCTACCTTAGGAAATTCACCTTGGTTTTCTTTGATGATATCCTAGTATAGTCCAAATCGTGGGAAGGCCTAGCATGCATCTACAAACTGTTCTACAATTACTAGCATCTAACAATTTGTTTTGCAAACCATCTAAATGTCATTTTGGTGTGTTATAGGTAGAATACTTAGGTCAACTCATCTCAAAACAAGGAGTTTCGGTTGATCCAGAAAAAATTTATGTTGTTATTGAATGGCCAACACCTATCATAGCAAAAGGATTCAGAGGGTTCCTCGGTTTGATAGGCTATTATAGAAAGTTTATTTGCCATTTAAAAGGAATAGTAGCACATTTAACCCATCTATTGAGTAAGGAGGGGTTCCAATGGAATGAGGCTACATCAATGGCCTTCCAACAATTGAAAGAAGCTTTAACCCCCTTTCTATCTTTCACCTACCAGACTTCACTTGATGTTTTGTGATTGAATGTCATGCAAGTGGCATTGGCCTCGGGGGCTTTCTGACCCAAGAAAATAGACCAGTACCTTATTTCATTGTTGCACTCAAAGGATTAGCCTTAGCATTATCTACCTATGAGAAGGAAATGCTAGTCGTTGTTAATGCCATCAAGATATGGTGTCCATACTTACTTGGAAGACCGTTCACAGTGCGAACTGATCAAAAAAGTCTCAAGCACCTACTAGAGCAATAGATCACCACACCAACATAGGCGCACTAGCTGCCAAAACTTCTTGGTTATGATTATGAAATTGAGTATAAACATGCTTCAGAAAATCAGGGTGTAAACTCTTTGTCCCGAGTGATGGAGTTCCAATTTCTATCTATCTCTCAACCCCAAGTAGATTGGTGGCCCGTACTCCAAAAAGAAATCCAGCAAGACCCTTTTTATGAGAGATTCATAGCCAAAATTTCCTCTTCAAATGTACAGAAGCTATATCAACGTGATAGGGTATGGTTCAAAGGAGACAAGGTGTATTTAAGTTCATAGTCTTCCTTAATTCTAGGGGTGTCCACCGGTCCGGTCCGATTTTGGGAAAAAATATTTAACCAGACCAGACCGTTTGATTTGTAAAACTGTTCGGTTTGGTCCGATTTGGTCTGGTTTTTCAATTTGGTCCAGTCCGGACTGGTTTATGGACACCCCTACTTAATTCCATAAATATTAGCTAACTGTCACTCACCACCCATTGGGGGGCACTTTGGGTTTCACAAAACCTTCTTTCATATCAAACAGAATTTATGTTAGTCCGATATGCGCAAAAGAGTAAAGGAAGTCTTACACTTTTGTAATGTATGCCAAAGGTTCAAGATTGATTGTATGAAACTAGCAAGTTTGATGCATCTCTTACTAGTTCCCACCAAAATATTGGTTGAAATCTCAATGGACTTCATTAAAGGATTACCACCCTCAAATGGTAATACCGTTATCATGGTAGTAGTAGATCGCATGAAAAAAATATGCTTATTTCATTACCATGAAACACTTTTTTACTGCAATAATTATTGCCAAGGAATTTGTGGCCAATGTGGTGTGCCTACACAACATTCCAACATCCATAATGAGCGATTGAGATAAGGTATACATCAACTCATTTTAGCAAGCCTTGTTCCAACTGTAAGGAACCAAAATATGCATGAGCTCAAGCTACCATCCCTAAATTGATGGTCAGACAAAGGTTGTCAACCGTAGTCTGGAAAATATTTATGTTGCTTTACTGGTGAGCAACCAAGGTAATGGGTTGAGTAGATACCTTGGGCTGAATTCAACTATAACACCTCAACACATTCTTCCACCAAAATGACTCAATTTTGAAGCAGTGTATGGCATTCCACCACCACGTCCATTAGCTTATGTTCCTGAAACCTTCCACATCCAAATAGTGGATGAATACATGCATGATCAAGACACCATTATATGTGACTTGTGCTATAACCTCTTATAGGCTTAGAATAGAATGAAATTCCAGGCTGATCAATACCGACAAGAAATCTCCTTTGAAGTAGGAGACTATATGTACCTAAAACTCCAACCTTATAGACAAACTTCAGTGGTTCTTTGCTCTTCCATGAAGCTCTCCCCATGTTTCTATAATCCTTACAAAATAGTAGCTTGAATTGGTGTAGTGGCATACAAGCTGCCTTACCTCCTGATTCCCAAATTCATAACGTCTTCCATGTTAGACTGCTTAAAAAAATATTGGGACCCTACGCACCAATCCCTCCCTAACTACCCCCAATCTCAGACAATTCTACAGTGATTCCCCAACCAGAAGCCATTTTGGCTCGAAGAGTGATCCAAAAAGGGAAGTATCAACCCAAGCTTGAAATCCTTGTGAAATGGGAAGGCGTACCGACAAAGGATTCCACCTGGGAGAATGAGTGGTGTTTCATCAAAACCTATCCTGATTTCATCCTTGAGGACAAGAATTATCAGGCGGGGAAGGATTGATACGTGCATGTGTTGATATACGTACCAAGCCACGCAAATGTAGGTGCACGTGGGTGCAAAGGCCATTTCACTGGCACAGAGGTGGTTACACAATAGGGAAAGGGGACCATGAGGTCGTTAAGGGGGATATGCTCATGTTTTCTTCATGCACTTCCTTTTCCTTCACGTATTTTCCCTTTGTTTTCTTTAATTTTCTTGTAAGGCTATTTATAGCCAAAGAGATGATGAAATAGAATATCAAAAATTATTCAATCAACTCTTTCTCTGCTCTTCTTCTTCTTTTTATTTCCCTCACTCTTATCATGTTACTTCAAATAATTTTTTTCCCTTAGACATCAATTCATTAGACATTTCAAATAATCTCAAACAATTATTACTTATATGAAAAAAATCAAACTTAAGAAAAACTAAACTAATTTTATTTTTTTCAATATAATATTTTTCTTTTTAACGGTTCAAAATTAATGTCAAAATATAATAGGTTAATAAGTGTTTGAGAGTAGATCCTCCATATGATAACAATAAATGAGGGTTCTAAATTTTCCAAATGACTCGAACCATCTCCTATTTATAATACGAAATATGTCCATATTACTATATATGATTATCCTAGGTGTAAGACCTAAGGTGCATAATAAGCCATAGTCATAACCATTAGTTTATTATAGTTCCTAAGTCTAGCAATGATAATATAGGTTTTTCCAATCGATTGGATGACTCGATACTGAGGTAGATTTTTGGCCTTACTCTCCAGACTACATCTTATGGTCATGGGTCATGTAGTAGGCGTGTTGTCTAGTCCAATTCCTTAAGGACCTAACGAGGTCGCAGGTCTTCCTATATGAGTATTGGTTGGGCCTGGTGTAGGTTGATTCTTAAAGATAGGAATGAGCTTACATTACTCCAACAATTGGTGGAAAATGTGTTGTCTTTTATACAAGTTGGGATTTTTGAGCATCGCATCAGGCTGGCGTGTGAGCTCCCACACGAGTTCATTGGATAAGGTGTAGTGTTGTTCCATGGTATTTATGGTGTATGCCTAAACAATAAGTAAAAATATAAATAAAAAGAATTTTTGACGTAAAAAAAATACATATCATAGTTTTTGATTGGTATGATAGATAATGGAAAAAAAATTTGGAGAAAAGATCTAGACTCTTTTCTCACCACCTTTCCACTCACCCAACAAAGCCAAGTACCAAAATCCTTTAAGGTGGCAATTATTCTCTACCAAGAAATAACATCGTTTATAAGGATGAGTGCCTTATGTAGTGAACAAACCTCAAGGAGTGAATCGTGAAAATATGTTCATCGACTAAAATAAAAAAAATTCATATGAAACTAGCAATACATAAAAATTTGATAATAAAATAAAGGGGAAAAGTTTGAATTAGTTCCATAATTATCATAAAATATGCACTTTAGTCTTGTAATTGTTAGTTCAATTCACATAACGTCATCGAAATTATGTGCTATGCATAATAAAAAATATATTTCTTATATACATGTCTAATTAATTAAGACTAACTTAATAACTTCAAACTAAAAAAATGAAAATAAAGATTCACATATAACAAAACCTTAGAATCTCTTTTTTTTTTGCACGATACAAAGAAAAACTTCAATTTGAAAATGCCAAATTTAAGGATATTATATTTTTAATTTAAGCCAAAATGGTTAAAATTCATCAAATATCTATGTGTTATTTACATGTATTCTTTTGCTTTTTTTACATGAAAAATCATAATTTAGATTTATTTGACACTTTCTTAAAAGTTTTAAGAATGATTGATACCAACATAAAAATAACTTAACTAAGTTGCTCTTTTTCAAAAATAATATAAATAATTCAGCACATCACCCATAAAATAAGGCATCGTTTGGTTTTGTACTTTGATACTTCATCCTCGCATCGATTTTCTTAAATCTTCTTGCATTGTTCAAAATCTCTGACACTTTCTATATTTCCTTGCTATCCCTACTTTGATCCAACAAAACCAAGTTCCCAAAATGAACCCAAGGCATCATTTGATTTTCATGTGACTTATTCCCTTCTCTACTAACCATCTCCAAGGATATAGAACTTAGTAAGGCAATTACTAACCATCTCAAAGGATATAGAACTTAGTAAGGCAATTACTGCTACTTCAATGAAGGTGAATTTATGTCTTAAAACAATATCTTTTAACGCTTGAAGCATTATGACCCCAAAATAGTTTGGAGTGCATAAAACTACGTAGTTTTAACATTTAGAATTATTTTTTTAACCTTATTAGTTTTCATATTATCTTCAAGGTCTGATGTTTAATGGTGATAAGCAGTGGGATTTATGTGGTTATGATAGGATTTTGGTGTTCGATGGTAGAATTCCAGTAACTAACAATGAGTTTTTTATTACTGAAGAGAGACGTTCGATGGCTAGCATCAACCACCAATAATATATATTTTATTGTAGTTATGTACATGTGTACATTAATCTTCTAAAGAAGTATACAAGTATACGTTTCTTTATATTTATGTTTATGGGTACATTCATTTTCTAAATTATTGTAGATTTGTACTTTATATAGTTAAATATATGCATACATTTATCTTCTAATGTAGCGTACATGTGTACATTTCTTTTTTAAAGTGATGTGTATTACTTATGATTATCGAAATGGGTCGTCGGAAATGGTCTTTGATTGTCGTTCATCGATCATTAATTGTCAATCATTGGTCACCTATCATAATGATGGTTGGTGTTATCACTTATACTAAGGGTATTTTTGTTTATCTTGATGAGTTTTATAAAAGAATATTGTTTTGAAATTAATAGTGAGTTTTGATACAATACTCATCTATATAGGTCTCAAACTCCTTTAAAGTTGAGTCTTTATTCTCTTTCAAAAAGTAACATTGTTTATAATGATGAGTGACTTATTGTGGTGAATAAAGCCTCAAGGAGTATTGAGATATAGCCCAAAAAAGCAACATAATAAATGCAAGAACATAAGATACTTCTTCAATAATTAGTCTAGTATATACATAAAGTTCCTAAAAAATCTATTAATATCAAATCTTGAATACAAAAGTATTGACCCAATACCAAATACATCATGTATCTCAAATTAATACTAATTCAAAACAAAACTCAAATCCAAAGTCTCAATACTCCCAATATCTCTTACTTACCAAAAAAAAACCAAAACAAAAAACTCAAAAATTACAAATAACATTATTTCATTCGTGGTACCACAATTAGAAAGATCATGGTATACTTCACAAAACTACACATGCATACAAGTATCATGGTATACCTCAATCGTATTTAACTGAATAGCACATAATTTTGAACTTGAGCTCAACGTGGGTATGGGTATGAAAAGTTGGATCCAGTTTGATTGGTTTATTTTTGAATTAAAATTTAAATTAATTTAATTTATTTAGTTTTTAAAAAAATATAAATGAAACAAACTAATTAAATGTATAAAACTAATTCAAACCGAACTAAAAAATTTAGGGTTGTTTAAAACAAAAATAACTAATGAATATCACATTAGTTATTCTCCTGCTCTACTATTCTATTAATTCCTTTTTACACGTAAATAAATATTAAAATATTTTTAAAATAAATATATTTTTTTATAATTATTTATTAGTATATATAAAAAAACATGAATAACCAATGGATAATACATTAGTTATTATCCCGTTCCTTGTTTTTCTATTTTTTTATATAAATAAATATCAAAATATCTATAAATAAATACATTTTTTATTTATACACTCAAATAAATATTAAAATATTCCTAAAATAAATATACTTTTTATATATACGCAAATAAATACCAAAATACCTTAAAATAAATACATTTTTTTTATAATTATCTATTATTATATATAAAAAGCGGGAATAACTAATGAACAATATATTAGTTATTCTCTCACTCTACTATTCCGCTATTTTCTTTTTTACAAACAAATAAATACCAAAATGTCACTAAAATAGATACATTTTTATTTTATACACAAAAAATATATTTTTTATTTATACACATAAATAAATATCAAAATATTTTAAAAATAAATACACTTTTTATTTATACATATAAATAAATATCAAAATATCTCTAAAATAAATACATTTTTTATAATTATTTATTACTGTATATAAAAAGCGTGAATAACCAATGAACATTTCATAATTATTCTTCCACTCCACTATTTTGTTAATTTTTTTACACGCAAAAAAATACAAAAATATTTCAAAAATAAATATACTTTTTTATAATTGTCTATTAGTATATATAAAAAATTGTGTATAATAAATAAATAATAAATTAATTATTTTCCATTTTCACTATTCTGCTACTTCCTTTTGTACACATAAATAAATAGTAACATATCTAAATATAAACATACTTTTGTATTTATACACATAAATAAATACCAAAATATCTCTAAAATAAATATATATTTTTTATTTATATATATAAATAACTACCAAAATATTTTTAAAATTAATTAATTTTTATAATTATATATAAAGTTGGAATAATTTTTAAAAAATTTAAATAAATAATTTTATTAATATATTTTATATATTTATCGGTATATAGTAAGGGTTCAAAACATATACATATGTAAAGTAAAAAGTAAAGAACAACCATGAAATCGAACCTTTATTTATTATTTTTATTTTTTATACAAATAATAGAAATGTAAAAATATTATCACAAATACCCTTGTGGTTTTGTTTTTTTTTAAATTGCCCTTGAATTTTAATTAGTATCAAAAATATCATCCAATGTTATTAACGTTATATCACTGTTTAAGATTAGGGACAAAATGGTAATCTATCCCCTATACATATATCACTCCCATGTCTCTCTACCTCGCTATACACAATACCCAACCTCATTCTTCTTCTTCAAGCAACCTCACTTCTTTGCCTCCGAGCCTCACCGCCACTCTTCTAATCTCATCGGTCGCCTTGTTCCAATCACTCACTCCCTCACCGGACGACTCGTTCCAGTCACCCATTCCTTGTGAACCACCTTCACTACTATCATGTGAACCATCCTCACTCTTACCCTTACCGGACACGAATCCATCATTTCACCATATCCATTACGCGACCCATCCTCACGCGAAAATACAATGTGTCACCTGCTGTCCTAATATGACCCATCGTTCTAGAATAATAGGTATGAGCTAACTGATTTCTTATTATTTCATATATATTTTGTATTTGGTTCGTTTGGATAAAAATATGGTTTTTAAGTACACTTACATGTATTGGAGCATAATATTGTTTCACCATATTTGATTTTGTATTTCTATCTTCTTTTAATTTGTATTTTAGAACCCATTATTTGACAATATTCTGCTTGTATTGATGAAGTATAATCTAGTTTTTAATTTGTATTTCAGAACCCATTATGTGTTGTTTACTAGCTGATCGTTTTTTTATATTTATAACCATAATATTGTTTATGGTTTATCTTTTATGTGCTTTGTTACTGTGATTCTGTATTTTAGATTTTGGTTTATATATAACAAGCATCTATTGATTCCTTATGTAAATCTGTTTACTTTGTCAATGTTCAAATTTCTTCTACGGTTAATTACGAAATTCAATCTTAAGAGTGATAAGTTAATTTAGTGGGACTAGAGGACCTCATTAATAAAAAAATCATGCTTTGGTTTTTAGGGCAGTGATTAAGAAGCTTAAAAGAAATGGATGGGTGTGGGTGAGAAAACTGAGGAGGTAAGATTTGATTTTTTACACTGATTTGATGTGGCATATGAATGCTGCTTTTGCATAATTGAGCGTATGAAAGGTGACAAAAAAATTTATGCTATATTTATTTTGATTCAACAATGTTGTTGTAGTGCTGTTGAAATGGTTAAGACCATATTTAAGGGGGGGAAAGGAGAAAACGGGGGTAGTTTCCAAATATCAAGTTGTTCCACCATTAAGTTGATCATTGTTTTTTAAAGAATTTTCACTTATTTCTTTCTTCCTATGGTCTAAAGCTACCCTTTAAATATTGCATCGATCTACTTGAATACGTTGTCGTGTTTTGGTTGTTCTTGTCAATCATTTGCAACACGATGTTGTTTTCTAGCTAAAGATGAAATTGTACTCCTGTAGGTTCAAATGAAATTTGGCATAGATTGTGTATTATGATTCTGTTGTAATAATTGATTGAACAAAGGTTATATCTTGAGTAGTGTGCTATGTTTATAGATTTTTGAACAAGAACAAGATGATAAAAGTGAACTGGAAGAACGGGATTCCAAAAAGGCAAAGGTATGTTGTTACATCCCTTGAAAGGTTTTTTTTATATTTCAATGCTGAAAGTTAATCCAATTTGAAAGGGTTTACCTCGTCTTATTGATAGATTAGTTTTAAATAATGCTAATTATTTTGGGCTTATAGTTATATGTCTCGTTTTATTACTATCAGGATACCCCTTAGTTTATACATCTAGGTCAAGGCACTGCAGCTACAGTTACTTAAAGTTCTTATACGTTTTATGTTGAGATATGTTTTCTAATACTAACACATAGTAGAATTTTCTATAAAATCCCTTTTAAGGGATTTGCTTTTGGTACATTCTCTTTGAGGTCCAGGCTAGCACTTAACCATGTTTATAACGTTTCTCTACTCGTTGCTCTTTGAATTTATCTTCTAATTTCATTTTTTTTCTTAATCGTTTGCTTTGTTTTTACTTACTAAAGATTTCCAGCAATGAATTACTAAAATTTTGAAATAATTGTTCATGAAAGTAATGATTCCAGTGTTTTGCATACAAGTATCCAAAGAGTTGGACATACTTTTTCAGCTTTTGATGTTAAGAACCTGTACAATGTCTTTTCAATCCCTTATTTATTCTCCCTCTTTGTGTAAGATTCTTTTAAATAGCTTCTTTTTAATGAATATTACATACCCAAATGTATATGTTTGCACGTATATTTATTTAAGTCTTTCAGCATTTCTCTCTCTTTTTCTTCATTAGATGCATTCTCATTTTTCCCATGTGTATTTTAAATACCAAATACTTATTTAAACCACATGGCATCTCAGCTATCTGTACTTGGCCTGCATGTATTCAACTTATTTATAAGTTCTTTATTCAAATTATTTTCTAATGCAGGATGCTACAATTTCATTAAAATGGAAGGCTTTCCAAACTGTTATATTTCTATAACGGGTGAGATATATCATCATATTGATAATGGTATTTCTAAATTTATTTTTCATAATGAACTCTTACATATCAGTCATATGATATTTGATTTATGACTCCCTAAGAAGTTTGACCAATATATGCTGGAATTCTATTTGCTATATTGGATTATTTTCTTGCTTTAATAATTAACATACAACTTTCATCTATGGAAGTTATGGGCGTGAGTTTTAGGCCTCCCTGGCATGCATTTAGTATCTGCTTTGTACTTAATGGTTGTGTATGAAATGGATAGAAACGTGATAGTATTATCTTATTAACAATTTTTCTTGTTAGCATATTACAGGATGACAGTCTCCATGATTTAAGTAAAATTGTTGCTTTTGATTTTGATTGATGTATTGCTAACACTTCTGTCAAAAGGTACCATTTCATCTGCTTTCTTATAGCCGTAATTTTTTGGAAAAATAAAAAAAAGTACTGATCTATTATAATTGGTGCCAATTTGTAATAGATTCTTTTATCGATGCAATAGGAGTAGATAAATATGAGAAGAGAATCAGAGGAAAAATAGAGGAATACAAAAGGAATTTCAATAGGGATAAATTGATATTATTAATCAAATATTAGGTTCGAGAATTATACATAACAATTTGCCTCTACATAGGGGCATTTTAAACTTAATTTCATAGCAAATTAAGAAATTAAATAAGTTTAATTACCACCAGAATTGAAAACTAAATAACAATGTGACAAGTAATATAACCCTAACACAATAAGAAAATTTAATCCCCATATAGATACAGTAAATTCTAGGTCCCTATACCTATCAATTGTATGATCAATCCTAGTCAATATATCTAAAAAAATTGTGATGCTGCAAATTGTGTAATCTAATAACCATAGTATTTCTTTTCATAATGAATGTTAAATGACTAAGTAATGTGGTTAATTTCCTGTTCTTGATTCCATTGTAAAAGCTCATTGTATGTAATTGACATGCAACTTAAATGCTTATTGCATTGTATTTTGTTTAGCCAGTGAGTTTTTTTTAATATTTGTATTAATAACCTAATTTATTGCTTTGGTTTCAGAGTTGGACCGGATGCTTGGTCCCTTATGTATCCTTCAATACCAAATAAGCTTGAGAGCCTGTATAATGATGGCTATAAGTTGGATGAAAATTGAATGGTTTACCCTATAAGCATGGTGTTATTTGTATTATGGATAGAAAGTATAAGATTGTGAATTATGTACATCCATATTTTACAAAAATTTCGTATTTGAAAACAATTTTTTCTTTGATTCACCTTGTTCTATCTGGAAAAGAGTGGGTTATGATGCTTAGTGAGCAACAAATACTCCCCCCAATTTATAAACCAAAAAAATGAAGACCACCAACTGAGAGACATAAAGAAGCTATTAAATCAAAGAAACATAAGAGGTCGTAAGGATTGAAATGTAGGTATTGCAATCAATTTGGTCATGATTAGAGGACATATAAGAAGAAGTTAAAGAATCCAACTAATAAAACTCAGGTAAAATTGTAACTATTCATTTATTAAATATATTTGGTTGATTATATTTAACTTTAAATTATATTTAGGAAACAACTTCAAAAAAACTGGTCAAGAAAAAGCAAAACAAAATAATTACTCAAACTCATGTAATGTATTATATAACATATTCATTATGCATTACTTATTATACCATAAATTAATTTATTGTTCATAAATCAGGTGATGGATAATGGTGATGCAATCAACAAGAAGCAGAAGATAGGAAAACCAATAGTCAAAGTGAGCCTTATGAAATGAGACTTTGATTTGTTCTATATTTTTTAGTTTAAAATATGTAAGTAAATGGGACAATAAATATGATTTGGAAGGAAATCTTTTGTAACTCAAAGTTCATGTATGCACCAAGTTTTGGAGGACATGACATGAACTTTGTAACTTTTTGTATTTAAATTCATTTATGGTGTCCTCTTCCCTTAGATATTGTGAGAATTTAGATTGTAATATAGATTCTAAATGTGGATGTAAATTGTTATTGAACATGTTAATATGAAATGTAAATGTGGATATATAATGTATAAATGTGGATGTAAACGTGAATTATGAATATCAATTCTTATTAAACAAGTTAATATGATATGTGAATGTGGACGTAGATGTTTAATATATATTGAATAATATACTTTAAATTTAAAATTATGAGTATTTTTTATAAATATTTATAATTTATTGTTGTCCAGAGTTGTTTTTGATGATTATTTATAGTAAGTTATTGAATAATATTTTTGAAAAATATTTATATCATGTTATTGAGAAATATCTATATATATATATATATATAAAGTTAAAATAATTTAAAATAAATAAATTTATTAATATAATTATATTTTATGTAACAATATATATATATATATAATAAGAGACTAAAACTAGTATATAAAGGAAAAAGTGAAGCACAGCCACGAAATCGACCCTTTATTTATTTTTTAATTTTCTATATAGATAATAGAAATAGAAATAGAAATAGGATCGAATGAAAAATCTGAAACAGCTAAAGGAGTATATCCACTTTAGATTTCGGTTGAGTATAAAATAATAAATATAATTTTTTATAATAGTCAAAATATATCAAATTGAATATATGATATATTATTTTTATAATTCCTTTTAGCATGATTGAACTCAATCAAAAATGTGTGAACAGTCAACACAATACCATCTTACTTTCCAAGTACGTCACCTAAAGATTAGGGATCCACTATCCACATTAATTAATATCTAATCAGTAGGACAAAATACAATAATTGTGGACTGTGCTTTTTGTTTTTTTCTTTTTAATTATGTGTGAGAAAATTAGTCACTAAATTAATCACTTTAATTCCTTCTAAATTTATTATTCCTTCTTTAATGTCGGTAATTTCACCAGTATACTTGGCAAATTCTTATCGATCCATTTCATCTTTTAACTACTCAACAAGTCATTAAATTTTTATTTAAAAATAAATTATATAATTTATAAATATTTGTAAAATTAAAATAATTTAATATTCATATTCATATCCAAAAACTAATAAAAAATCAATATAATGCTCCACTGAGAATAAATAAAATTACTATCTACGTGTAAAAATACGTATAAAAACAAAGTGAATTGTGGGAATAAGTATTAATCAAATAAATAAATATATAATGTTTTATTTATCTCATTTTTATTTTTATAAATATGTCTTCATTACTATTTCAATTTTTTTTTCACTATAAAAAATTTACTTAAAACGGTGTTGACAATCAAAGTCAAATGCTTTCTTCTATCATAAAAATCTAATTGGTGTAAAAATCATCTTGAACACATGATAAATTAATAATCATATAGAAATTATTTACTTTGGCCTTATCCAAAAAGAAAATAAATTAAAAACTTTAGGCAAGAATGATGAAAGTTTATAGGAAGACTAGGACTACTCTGACAATACTTTATACCAATTAATCAAAACAACCAGTTTTGAAAAATAAGTCCCTATCCCACCAGCCATTCAAACCAGCTAGTTCCAATAAATTCACAGGGATATGCAAAGGAAACAGCATATTTCTTCAAAACTCAGTATTTGTTTATTACTTTATATGCTAAGAAAATAAGAAAACCATTTAAATTTTGAGTTTTTGCAAAATGGGATTTTTGAGTGAAGGTTGGACACAAGTTCTTATACCTGTAGCTGCCTTGATTGGAATAGGATTTGCTTTGCTTCAATGGCTTTTAGTCTCAAAGATCAAGGTTTCTGGTGATTATAGTGAGGAAAATGGTTGCAAAGATAAGTTGATTGATGAAGAAGAAGAAGAAGAGGGTGTTAATTCCCTTGAGGTTACCATCAAGTGTGCTGAAATTCAAAATGCTATTTCTGTTGGTAAGTTCATTGAAACAGCTTCTTTTTTATCATTTCTCTTCCATTCTTGTTTTATTTTATCTTTGTATTTTTATCGGTTAAATCTTTGGACTTTGCATTTTGGAATATATGGCTTCTTTTTTCTTTTCTTTTTTTTTTACTAGAATATGTGGTTATTATTGTCTATAGAGATGGGATTGATTTTTTATTTATTTATTTATTTTTAATTTAAGGCTTGACGTGTTCCCTTTATTTATACCAACTCCTACCGCCTAATTTTTTTTTTAAGATTGATAAATTGAATTTTCAAATTTAACAAATTTATTTCAACTATAAAAATTACATTTGAAATTTTACCAAAAGAGACAGGGTTATGCATATATATATATATATAGGTTTGTTTGAGTTTAAATCAAAATTAGAAGTAACTCAAATTATCGGTTCTTAAAAAAATGATAATCAATCTAAATCAATAAACTTAAAAAATTAATCTAACTCGAACCTAATTTTTTAGTTTAGTTTGGCTAAAAGAAAAACTTTCCTCCCATCTTTCTTTTTGCTAATAGATTTTGTTTATTAATTTCTTTTTACTCTTGTATTATAGTTTTAATGTTAATTATAATATCTAAATTTTGAAGATTTAAATTTTATTCATTTATCTAATATCATTATACAATAAAATTTTAAGAAATAGTAATGATTTATCCAACAAAATTTGTTAATTCTCCTATCAAAGTAATCTATAATGTTGTTTATGCTATGCAAATTCTAACGAAAAAAAATATTGAAGATGTTGTAATTATAATGGATAAATAATTGAATTATATAGAATTAGTTTCTTCTAGTTAGAACTACTCGTTTGTCAATATCATTCGTCTACTTGTTCGTCATTCATTGGGTGATTGGATGAGAGATAAGCTGAGGTTGAAAAGTGTTGTTGTTTGATGAATAATAAGAATTGAGAAAAAAAAAAGAATGAAACGGGGTACATGAAAGCCTAAAGAAAATTTTAAAAAATAATTGTATAAAATAAAAAATAGATTGGATTGATTTAGGACTTACAAGGTTTAAAAAAAATAAGAACCAAATTAATTCAATATAAATCGGCTTTTTAAAATTAAGAATCAAATTAAATCAATAAATCAAAAAATTTGAATTGAGTTGGTTCGGATAGTTTGTATTGGATTGGTTCCTGTAAATTTTATACCTCCCTAAAAGTTAGATCCAATGTGTTAAAATTATTTTTTTATATTATGATTTAGTGCTTTAACTTTCCAAATTTAATCTATAAAAAATGTTATTGAAATGTAACACATTTAGTACATTTTTACCAATGTACTAAATTATAGAATTGATAAAAGTTAGGGAAAAATTGGTGTTATTAGTGATTTATTGTTTATATATCATAAATGTGTGTTCATGCATTGCGAGCTTTGAGCTTTGTTTAAACTCTTTTTTTTTTTCTTTTTTGTGTTTTTAGTATAGCACTCATGGAATTCTTTGTCTTTTTCTTTGGATTCTTTTTCTTCCCCTCCTTTTTTTTCATCTAATAGAATTTTCTTTAAAACAAAGAAGAAAATAAATGTTTTTTTAAAGAGAAATATAACAAACTCCCTAGCATGTTAGTTAAATAAATTAATATATTTGTTATGTTTATAACAATTTAATCATATTGTTAAGAAAAAATAACTCAATAAGATTAAATGATCAATTTAAAAAAATCTCAATTTTATAGTCATTGTTATATATGTTAATGCACAATATATGCAATTGATATGTTAATAGTGCGAAGAAAAAAATAAAATAATAAATTTATTAATTTATCTTGTTGTCATTTTTTATAACAAGATGATTAAATCGGTAAAAAAATAACAAATAGATTAAACTGTTGTAACATAAATAAAAGACCCGTTGATTTTTTTATAATATTGAATTCTTTGTGTTTTTAGGACTCATACACTTTTTCTTTTGGATGGTCTTTTTTTTCTTGAGAGGGCTCTGTTGTATTCATAATATGTATGAAATAGTTTTATATTCCCTATTGACCCCCCTTTCTACATTTTATAATCTCTATAAAGTTTATATATATTTTTATTTATTTTTTCCAATTAAATTGTGTGAATCCAATGCTTAGATATGTTTCTGTAGCAACAAGCTTAAGGTATTAGATGATAGAATGCATGTAATGGAGTCTCTTTATGCAAAATAATCTTTGATAGTTTACTTGGTAGTAGTCGTCTGGTGGCATGATCTGCAAACTCAAACCCTAATTATGAAATTACACATTTATTCATCAAACACTATGGCTCAACACTACTTGAAATCAAAGGAGTTGTTTCTAATTTTGCTTCATGGTAATAATGTGAATCATCTTTATGAATTTTCCTGAGAGAATTTCATCTTTCCAGGTGCAACCTCTTTTCTCTTTACTCAATACAAATATCTCAGCATCTTTGTGGGAGTATTTGGGGTCATCATTTTCCTCTTCTTGGGTTCAGTTAAGGGCTTTAGTACTAAAAGTGAGCCTTGTATCTACAACACTGGAAATATTTGCAAACCAGCCTTAGCTAATGCCCTTTTTAGCACTCTTTCATTCTTGTTGGGAGCTTTCACATCAGTCCTTTCCGGTTTTCTTGGTATGAAGATTGCAACCTATGCAAATGCTAGAACAACTCTTGAAGCAAGGAGTGGTGTTGGAAAGGCATTCATTGTCGCTTTTCGCTCTGGTGCTGTTATGGGTTTCCTTCTTGCAGCCAATGGCCTTTTAGTGTTGTTTGTGTCCATCAATTTATTTAAGCTTTACTATGGTGATGATTGGGAAGGCCTATATGAATCAATAACCGGTTATGGTCTCGGAGGTTCCTCAATGGCACTATTTGGTAGAGTTGGAGGAGGTATTTACACTAAAGCAGCTGATGTTGGTGCTGATCTTGTTGGGAAAGTCGAACGAAATATCCCCGAAGATGATCCACGAAACCCAGCTGTAACTTCTAGCTCTCTCTAGTGTCTCCCTTGTTTGCGAGTCCAGACCTTAAAAAGCATATAAAGTTGTACATAATCAAAATGGTTATAAAATAGCATGTACAAATGTTATATGTATACAATGTACATAACATTAGATATAATGTACATTCGTTTATATGCAGAGTATATAAACTAGATATGTATATAGGTACATGCTATGTATAGATTAATATGCTATTTTATAACCAATTTGATTATCTACAATATATACATACTATTTTGGGGATTCAAATCCTTGGTTGCTTATATGATCATTATTTAGGAGCTCTTAAAACTGCAAATCAAGTATGATATTGAAATGTTTGAGATTCACCTTCTTCTATTGAAGTGTTTCTTTTTCAGGTTATTGCAGACAATGTTGGTGATAATGTAGGAGACATTGCAGGGATGGGCTCTGACCTATTTGGATCATATGCTGAGTCATCTTGTGCTGCACTTTTTGTTGCATCGATATCATCCTTCGGTATCACTCATGACTATGTATCCATGTCTTATCCTCTCATTATAAGCTCAATGGGAATAGTAGTTTGCTTGATAACTACCCTTTTTGCAACTGATCTATTTGAGATAAAGAGTGTGAATGAGATTGAGCCTGCCCTAAAGCGCCAACTTCTTATCTCAACTGTCTTGATGACTGCTGGTATTGGCATTGTGACCTTCTTTGCTTTGCCATCAGAATTCACTCTCTTTAATTTTGGTGCTAACAAAGTTGTCAAAAATTGGTATGTCACCATACTTGTTTACTTAGACATGAAATATACTTGTTTATTTGTCTATGGTGCTTGATCTTTCTATTTGAATTACACACGATGCAGGCATCTTTTCTTCTGTGTTGCAATTGGGTTGTGGGCTGGACTTGCTATTGGTTACACTACAGAGTATTATACTAGCAATGCTTACAGGTTGTTATACTTTTCATTATGTTACTAATCGTACTCTTATGTTTTTAATGACTTATCACAATTCGAAAATCATAATTTTGATTCATATTACTATGCAGTCCAGTGCAGGACGTGGCAGATTCTTGCAGGACTGGTGCTGCAACAAATGTGATCTTTGGTCTAGCTTTGGGATACAAATCTGTCATCATTCCTATATTTGCAATTGCCATTGCAATATATGTGAGCTTTAGCTTGGCTGCTATGTATGGAATATCAGTAGCTGCTTTGGGAATGCTCAGCACTATAGCCACAGGTCTTGCAATTGATGCTTATGGTCCCATAAGTGACAATGCTGGTGGAATTGCAGAAATGGCCGGTATGAGCCATAAGATACGTGAACGAACAGATGCTTTAGATGCTGCAGGGAATACCACTGCTGCTATTGGCAAGGTGAAGAGTCTTTTAAATTCAATTGATTTTCATTGACATCATTTTTATAGTCCTAATAAGTAGCAAATATTTGGGATGTTTTGAATGTTAGGGATTTGCTATTGGGTCAGCTGCACTTGTATCTCTTGCTTTATTCGGTGCCTTTGTAAGCAGAGCCAGCATTGAGACTGTTGATGTTTTGACCCCAAAAGTATTCATTGGGTTGATTGTTGGGGCAATGCTACCATATTGGTTCTCTGCCATGACCATGAAAAGTGTAGGAAGTGCAGCTCTCAAAATGGTTGAAGAGGTTCGCAGACAGTTTAATTCAATTCCAGGCTTAATGGAAGGCACAGCAAAGCCAGACTATGCAACATGTGTTAAGATTTCTACTGATGCTTCACTTAAAGAAATGATCCCTCCCGGTGCTTTGGTTATGCTTACACCACTTGTTGCTGGTACCTTCTTCGGTGTTGAGACTCTCGCTGGAGTTCTTGCCGGTTCTCTTGTTTCTGGTGTGCAGGTATAAAGCCATGTCACATAGTAATTTAGCTCAATTTGAATTTATTTGGGTTTCTGCATGTGCTTCTGTAAAAAGTAGTTTGAGAATATTACACTTTCATAAGGAAGTATATTATTTATGCTTCTGTTAGGAAGCATACGTGTTTTTTTGACAAATTAATTTTTCATGTCTAGTTTAAAAGTGCTTTTTTTTGTTGGAAGCACTTTTGTAGTCATATTCTAATATCTAATTTCTTCAAATACAACAGGTTGCCATTTCAGCTTCAAATACAGGTGGAGCATGGGATAATGCAAAAAAATACATAGAGGTAAAGTTTTGTATATCATTTTCTTTATTTTACTTATTTCTAGTTGTGATATAGCAACATGTTCATATATCAGTAAAGATAATTAAATCATTTGTAATGAACTTTCCCATTTTTTTACTTATAAAATAAGCATTTAAGAACTTAGCTGGGCCCTACACAAATATTAGTAAATGAGTTGCCCTAAAAAAGTCAAGAATTAAAGTTATTGCATTAAAAATACAAAGTTTATATTCCCAAATTAACTTTTTTAAACTTTATTATTATTATTATTTAATAAAACAACTATTTTTAATTCTGATTTCAAAATAATATAAGTAAATTCAATCAAAAGCAATTTAATTTCGATTATTATTCTTTCCAATTCCCTCATTTTTCTATTCATTTTTTTTTCTTTTTTCAATTCCTTTTTGTTATGAATTGGCACTTGCGGAAGCGAAGATCGGGTCTAATTTTGATTACACAAATTAATAATAATGGATAACAGCAAAATAATCAGCAGTAAGAAAATAAATGGCACACAATGATTTAAGTTGTTCAACTTTTCAACGTGAAAAGTCTACTCCACTCACGACGGCACACCGAGAAAAATCCACTAATAATCAAACGGAGATACAAACACTAATTTCCAGAGAGCTTCACAAATTATACAAAAATCCAAAATCAATCCATAAAATATCTCCTCTAATTTACTGGTAATATATATAGCAAGATAAATTAACAAACTTGCTATTAAATCAAATATTACCGTACAAATGAGATAGAATATAATTAGCAGTAGCGGCGACACGAAACTATGGAAGAAAACAACAAGGTAGCAGATCCCAGAACTCTTCTTCTTCTCTATTCTACAATTTAATTAAACAACGCTGCTTCTCTTCACTCTCTCTTTGTTTCTGCTCTGTCTTTTGAAGCTTTTGCTCTTGTTTTCTCTTGGATTTAGTACCGCTAGTCACGCTTCGTTCTCTTCTATTTTTTCTCAGCTTGTATCTCATCGCTTCTCTGCTTTATTTTTTCTAAATGCTCTAACGCAAGCAGCAAAGGGAAACAAATGAATATATATATAAGAGCCAAGGGTTTATGTAGAATGTGGGCTTTGGGCTGAAAAACTGTTTTGGGCCACAATTAACAAATCTCCACCTTGGCTCAAAACAAAAAATAAATTCTTCAAATATGAAATTCCTCGGATTACCAAATAACCATCGTCTAAAGCCCCGAAGGGTGATCATCTATTGCAAACACCAATCAAGTCCAAACAATGCTTGAACTTATTAAATGGAACTAGTTTGGTTAACATATCAGTTGGATTCTTTGTAGTGCTATCTTATTGACAACAATAGCACCTTGAGAGATAATGTCACGAACAAAGTGATATCTGACATCAATATGTTTGGTTCTTTCATGATACATAGTATTCTTAGTCAAGTGTATCGCACTCTGACTATCACAAAATACAACAGAAGTATCCTACTGTAAAGCCAAATCATAAACCAAACCTCTAAGCCAAATGGCTTCTTTCACTGCTTCTGTTGCTGTCATATATTCTGCCTCTGTTGTAGACAAAGCAATTATAGACTGTAAAGTAGCCTTCCAACTAATGGCAAAATGAGAAAGAGTGAAGACATAACCTATAAGAGATCTTCTTCTATCCAAATCACCAGTATAATCGGAGTCCACATAACCAATAACACTGCAACCAGTATTAGAACTCCCATCATATACCAAACCAAAATTAGATGTACCTCTCAAATACCGAAGTATCCATTTCACTGCTTGCTAATGACCCTTACCAGGATTACCCATATATCTGCTGACAACACTAACTGCATGTGAAATGTCTGGACGAGTACAAACCATAGCGTACATCAAACTACCAACGACATTAGCATATGGAACCTGAGACATGTACTACTCTTCTTCTTCTCACTGTGGTCACAAATCCAAAGAAAGCCTAAGATGTGCAGCTAACGGCGTACTCACAGGTTTAGAATCTTTCATACCAAAGCGTTCAAGAAATTTTTCAATGTAACTTTTTTTGAGTCAAATAAAGCTTGCACGCTTGTCTATCCCTGTAAATTTCCATGCCCAAAATTTTCTTCGCTGCACCCAAATCTTTCATCTCAAACTCACCATTAAGTTGAGACTTTAATTTTTGAATCTCATACTTATTCTTATAAGCAATAAGCATGTCATCAACATAAAGAAACAAATAAATGGATGAACCATCATGAAATCTTTTATGATAAAAACAACTATCATAATCACTCCTAGAGTAACCATAATCAATCATAAAAGAATCAAATCGCTTATACCACTGCCTAGGAGATTGCTTCAACCCATATAAAGACTTTTTCAATAAACAAACATGATCTTCCTTACCTGGAACAACAAACCCCTCTGGTTGATGCATATATATATGTTCCTCAAGCTCACCGTGTAAGAATGATGTCTTGACATCAAGTTGTTCTAATTCCATGTCAAACAATGCAACCATAGCAAGCAACACACGAATAGAGCTATGTTTCACAACAGGAGAAAATACTTCATTGAAGTCAATACCTTTCTTCTGACAATAGCCCTTTGCAACAACACGTGCCTTGAACCTAGTTGCTTCAACCTCAGGTATACCTTCCTTTTTCTTGAAGACCCATTTGTTTTCAACAATCTTTTGGCCCTTAGGCGGTTTCACCAATTCCC
The DNA here is from genome assembly GCA_033030585.1 of Hippophae rhamnoides. Lineage (NCBI taxonomy): Eukaryota > Viridiplantae > Streptophyta > Magnoliopsida > Rosales > Elaeagnaceae > Hippophae > Hippophae rhamnoides. The sequence continues at coordinate 8,130,165 of CM065431.1, forward strand.
AAGTATGATTCTTATGAAGTGATTCAATCTCTTCATTCATAGCAACTAACCAATGAACAGACTCATCACAAGTGACAGCTTCATGATAACTAGAAGGTTCATGCACCTCAATAGACTCTGCCACAGATATTGCAAAAGAAACTAAGTCTGTATCTGCGTACCTCTGAGGGCGTCGAATCTCTCTTATTCCTTTACCCTTAGCAATACTATATGATTGCTCATGTTGCTCTTCTGCTACATCATGAGCAGAATCATCTATCTCATCCACAGATGGCTGATCTGAAGTGCCCTCTTGCACTTGACTAGGAGCTCCACTCTCAAGCTCCACCTGCTCACTAACATCGTGGTCTTTATCTGCAACAATAGACTCATTTTTCTTTTGGAACATAGAAAACTCATCAAACTTAACATCTCTGTTAATCAAGAATTTATGTGACTTGGATTCAACACACCATAATCTATAACCCTTTACCCCAGAAGGATACCCTAAAAATATGCATTTCAATGCCCTAGGCTCAAGTTTACCATCATTAACATGAGCATAAGTAGGACAACCAAAAACTTTCAAATCAGAATAATTAGCAGGAGTACCAAAGAATACCTCAAATGGAGTCTTCAACTCAATTGCAGTTGATGAAGATCGATTCACCAAATATCAGGCATGGTTACAAGCTTCAACCCAAAAGGATTTATTCAAGTTAGCTTGAAAGAGCATACAACGAGCTCTTTCTAAGAGAGTCCTATTCATACGTTCTGCTACTCCATTTTGCTGTGGTGTATAACGCACAGTGCAGTGTCTCACTATGCCATTTCTTTCACATAACTCATTAAACTGACTGTCACAAAATTCCAAACCATTATCAGTTCTCAAATGCTTGATTTTCTTGCCTATTTGATTTTCTATACAAGCCTTGAATTTCACAAATTTTGAGAACGCATCATTCTTATTCTTCAAAAAATACACCCAAACATGACGAGAGAAGTCATCAATAAAAGTCAACATATACCGGGCACCACCCTTAGACACAACACGAGAAGGACCCTAAAGATCTGAATGAATATAATCAACAGTACCTTTCGTTTTATGGATGGTTGTACTGAACTTGACCCTGCGATGCTTTCCATAAACACAATGCTCGCAGAAATCAAGTTTCCCAGTTTTATGACCACAAAGCAAATCCTGTTTGCTCAAAATAGACATCATTGCCTCACTCATATGCCCAAGCCGCATATGCCATAATTGAGTAGTGTCTAAATCTTGATCTAGCGAGGATGAAACTGATACATTGCCAATAACAGTGCTACCCTGAAGCACATAAAGACCACGCAACAATTGCCCTTTAATAACAACGAGAGCACCCTTACTAACCTTTAAAACTCCAACATCAGCTACATACTTGTAGCCTTGTGAATCAAGAGTACCTAAAGATATCAAATTCTTTTTCAAATCTGGAACATGGCGAACATCTTTAAAAGTCCTAACAATACCATCATGCATCTTAATTCGGACAGTACCAATACCAACAACCTTGCAGGACATATTGTTTCTCATCAAGACAACACCCCATCAATAGACTGATAAGAAGCAAACCAATCTCTACTATGGCACATATGGTAAGTGCAACCCGAATCAAGAATCCAAACATCTTCAGGAGAACCAATAGATACTCATAGAACATTTTCACCATCGGAACCAGAACTATCTACAACACCAGCAACATCATTAGTACCAGAAGACGTTGCGACAGATTTTCCCGTACCTTTGAGTTTAGGATAATTTACTTTCCAGTGCCCTTCCTGACGGAAATAGTTGCATTTATCTTTTCTTTTTCTATATTTGGATCTAGATTTGCCTATATTATTGCTTGTGTCTTTTTTTTTATTTCTACCTCTGACAAATAAACCACTGCTATTATCATTGTTGCTTGTAGACACCTTTTTCTTCAACTCTCAGGAATTCAAAGCTGCTTTGACATCTTCCAAAGAAATAGTGTCTCGCCCATATAGCATAGTATCAACAAAGTGTTCAAATGAATGAGGTAAAGAACATAATAGAACTAAGGCCTGATCCTCATCATCAATCTTAACACCACCATTTTTTAGATCACGAATAATTTTAGTAAATTCATCAAGATGATCGTGCAAAGGTGTACCTTCTGACATTTTGAATGTATACAAACGCTGCTTCAAATATAACCGACTGGTCAAAGACTTGGTCATATACAAATTCTCCAATTTAAGCCATAACCCAACAGGAGATTCCTCATCACCAACCTCGCATAATACATCATCAGACAAGGATAACTGAATTGAACTCAGAGCATTTCCCATCAATGCATCTTTTTTTCATGAGTCAATTTTTCTGGCAATTTATCCTTGCCTCCAAGTGTCTTAATGAGCCATTCTTTAACTAATACGGCCTGCATCTTCATACGCCAAAGACTGAAATCATTTCTTCCATTTAATTTTTCAATTTCATATTTTGCCGCCATGACAGAAAACTCAATATTAAATAAACAGAAGTACAACCCAAAAAATATGAAACAAATCAGATAACCAGAAGCTCAAAATAAATCTAAAAAAGCAAGCTTGATCAGTTCCAATAAATAACAGAATAACCCAATAGCTCTGATACCAATTTGTTACGAATTGGCACTTGCGGAAGCGAAGATCGGGTCCAATTTTGGTTGCACAAATTAATAATAATGGGTAACAGCAAAATAATCAACAATAAGAAAAATAAATGGCACACAATGATTTAAGTGGTTCAACTTTTCAATGTGAAAAGTCTACTCCACTGACGACGGCACACCGAGAAAAATCCACTAATAATCAAACGGAGATACAAACACTAATTTTCAGAGAGCTTCACAAATTATACCAAAATCCAAAATCAACCCACAAAATATCCCCTCTAATTTACTGGTAATATATATAGCAAGATAAATTAACAAAATTGTTATTAAATCAAATATTACCGTACAAATGAGATGGAATATAATTAGCAACGGCGGCGACACGAAACTATGGAAGAAAACAACAAGGTAGCAGATCCCAGAACTCTTCTTCTTCTCTATTCTACAATTTAATTAAACAACGCTGCTTCTCTTCACTCTCTCTTTGTTTCTGCTCTGTCCTTTGAAGCTTTTGCTCTTGTTTTCTCTTGGATTTAGCAGCTGCTAGCTGCTGCTCTATTCTCTTCTATTTTTTCTCAGCAGCTGTATTTCATCGCTCTCTGTTTTATTTTTCGACAGCTGCTCTAACGCAAGCAGCAAAGGGAAACAAATGAATATATATATAAGAGCCAAGAGTTTACGTAGAATGTGGGCTTTGGACTGAAAAACTGTTTTGGGCCACAATTAACACTTTCAAATTCTAGCGGGAATTATTAAACATGTGTTGTGTGTCTAAATTCTGCAGGCTGGAGCTTCTGACCATGCTAAATCACTAGGTCCTAAGGGGTCAGATGCTCACAAAGCTGCTGTTATAGGTGATACAATTGGAGATCCTCTTAAGGACACTTCTGGTCCATCCCTTAATATTCTCATCAAGCTCATGGCAGTAGAGTCCTTAGTCTTTGCTCCCTTCTTTGCTACTCATGGAGGTTTAATCTTCAAATGGCTTTGAACATAAGCAGCAATTCATCAAACTTGAGTACATATTTTTAAGTATTAATCTCAAATGGAGACTCCTTGTCCTTGCTTGGTAATCTAAGAAGTAGTGTTAAAGAAGCTTATGACTTTGCTAATTGCCAGATTTATATGAATAAGCTATGTCCTATCATGCCTATAAACTTTAGTTTAATACTGTATGATGTAAATCTATGTGTTATACATGTCTTTCAATTTTCTCTATTGGGTTTTGTCATTTGCATCATGGTGTGATAGGTGATGGGTGTTCCTCACCTGCTCCAGAAGCAATGAATAACTCCATAGATGTATAGCTGGAGGTAATTATTATATGAAAAATTGGGTCATCAGTATGTTCACTTTTGGTGTATCATTCATGTGCTTAGCAATACACGGATAGAATTATATTTACTTTAATTGATTGTTAATTGTTTTGTGTGTACAACTATTATAAATAAATATATAGCTTGAACAGTAATATTTTGAAAAAATATAAAAAAATAAAAATCCTAAAAATTATAATAAAAAAATAATACTTTAATAATAATAATAATAATATTTAACGTGTGTTTAATTTAAAAGATATTTAAAATAATATAATATAATAAATTTTTTTAATGATACAAATGTACGAAGTGTATTCCAAATTGCTGCTTTAAGCTGAAGCAAAGGACTCGAAACACATTTTTTCTACTTTATTTGAATCAATCTAACTAATTACTTAAAGAAGAAAAGGATGAAACACAGTGATTAACCATCTTATTTTATATTTTATTTAATATATTCCATGGATATTACATTATATTACTTAAAAGATATATTTTATTATTTTTTTTATTAAACTTACATTATAAATTATTTTTATCATATTTTTTTATTATTTTTGTATTCATTCATTAGAAACATATGGTATATTTTAATTAATATTGTTATATTTTCATCTTATTTCATTTAAAAATGAAATAAGATAAAATGATATAAATTTTAAGAATTAATAAATTATTTTATTAATTTCATTAATATGTAATCTTAATTTACACGTATAATATCTAATTAAAAAATTAGAAAAACTATATAAATAACAACAGAAAATAAAAATGGCACACCCTTTGCCTATATAGTAGTTTTATAAGCATTCGAGTGACTTCCAATCAAAGCATCCAAACCAAGAAAAATAATTGATGGCAATCAGCGCCTGACCCCTTTGAAGATTTCCACAATAAAAATAGGTGCTCTTTTCTTCATGTCTTGACTCCTACGCATTTATTCTATATGCCACTATACACATAATGCTCATGCTACAACACTATCAAGTTTCAACGTTTTATTTGGATTATTATCAAGTTTCAACGTTTTATTTGGATTATTATCAAGTTTCAATGTTTTATTCACGTAAAGTTAGAAAAGATTTCTTACATTAAGTTATTTACTTTGCTTAGAAACAATATTATTTGATTTTTTAATTTTATAAAAATAATAAATTAATGAAAAATTATATTATTTTATTAAAATATTATTATTTTTTTATTAAGTTATTAAATACGATTAAAACGCGATTATAATATACAATAATATAGTAAAACCATTTCCAAAATATTCATTTTTAATATTTGTTAATTAGAACACATTTTATTTTAATCTTTTATTAATTTTTATTTTTATTAAAAAATTAAAAAGTTATTTAAATAACTTTTTGTTTAAATTTTATTATTCTTTATTTTTTCTTAAATTATTTCATATTTCTCCACATTAAAGATTTGTATTTTATCATTTTTTACAAAGTTAAATGATTAAATAATATATTTCTAATGTAATTAACTAAACAAAATAAATGATATAATAAAAAGAACTTTTACGACACTTTATTCTATTTTATTTTGATTAATATCAAAATTCAATATTATGGTTACTTGTAATATATATATTGAAAATATATTTATAATTAAAAATTTTTGTTTGATAATACAAATATAAATACAAAAAATAAGAATCTATATTTTTAAAAAAACTTTTTTAAAAAATATATATTAATTACATACAACTAATATACAATTAAAATGATTTATTAACATCAAATACATTTAACATCTTGTGAAAAGTGGAGGGCAAAAGATGTCTTTTCTATTTCTTGGTCTTGTTTTGCGACAATTCCAATACGAAGAAAATGTTCATGTGAAATTGTTTGCTGAAATAATGAAAAGAAGCCGCTCAGATATCTAATCACTTTAATGTGAAATAAAACTTGTTTTTACCTGTTGGTATCAACTAATAATTAAGTGGAATAATTCCTGATTAATTAAATTCTTTGATAACAAGGAGATTAAGGAAACCTGGTGCTGTTTTACTTGTTTTGCGTAGATCCGTTGCCTTCGGTACCAATTTTCCGATAATGGGAAAAAAATTATTTTTCTTTTCTTTTGTGTGGCTATTGTATATTTAACCGGATGATAATTCCTAAAGTTGTGCTAGTCCTAGCTGTTTAAAACTAATTCAATCCAAAATGTTTCATCCATAACTTAATTTAAATTTAATGGAGCCTATAACCTAAAATTCAAAACAAATACAAACAAATTAGTTGAAATAACTTAAATTATTAATTACATGTTTTTTAGTTAATTAAACTTTTTTTATATAAATTAAAAATATATATTTAATGATTAAAGCTTCAAACAAAATCACATAAAAACTAAAAATGAGACAAATTATATTACAACAGTTAATTTTTTAAATAAATAATAAATTAATATTGAATTAATAACTCTCACACGCAACAAAGCCCACGAAAATAATACAACTCTTCACATATGTTTATTATGTTACAATAACTAGTTAACAAATACATTATCCAATACCCCTTATAACACACTTACTTTAAATGATGTGTGAAAATACATGTTTCATTCTCATATCTATTTTATCATGTTTGATCGCAATACTTGCTTCTCTCATGGAATATTATAAGAAGTTAAAGGTACCTATATCCATGATCTTTTTTTTTATATTATCTATTGCTTCTTTGAATTTGAAAGAACATAAGTGTTTGTTTCATCTTTATGTACTATATTTTTCATTACATTAGCTATGTCATCTCCATCTACCTCTATATTGCTTATTTAATTGAAATTGAATCGTGTTTGCAAGTTAATAATCAAAAGCTAAAATAATAAACATATTGGTATCAAAACCGAAGATTTCTACCCAGGTATTTGTTTATATTCATTATGTTTGCTATTGTAATATAGTTACTAGTTGTTGTAATATGAAGAAATGACGGAAAAAAAGTCTCCATCAAACAAATGCCAATCATCCACGTCGGGTAGAACAATGATTATGAATGTAAGGTTCAAGGTGGAGAAGTAGGAATGAAATAACAGAGATATTGTTTGTAAGAAAGCGTCCGCAAACTCAACAGAAAGAAAGGATAGGCGGATCTTATTCAAAAGGAAGAGTTGGTAAAGATGAATGTGTCTTTTGTCATGAAAAAGACCATTAGAAGAAAAAGTGTTCAAATCTATAGAAAAAAGGAAAAGATGTTTCGTCTGATGCATTTGTAGCTGAAAGCAATTCAAATTCAAATTTTACATTGGTTTGTTCTGTTGAATATTGGCTCTAAAAGTAACAAATTAGTGGTATAATTTAGGGAAATTAGTGGCATAATTTAGAGAAATTAGTAATCTAATTTGTGGCATAATTTAAGGCTTAAATTATGGCACAATTTTAGGAAAACAGAGTCTTACTTCATCTATAAATAGGGAAGAGTTCATGCATTGAAGAACAAGGTAAAAATCAGAAAAAAATCATAGAGAGCATAAGCAAACTCAAAGAGAGAAAATACTTGTGAGTTTGAGAGTTTTCTGTGAGTTTGGGGAAACACTTGAGAGATATTATTAGTAAGTAAATCTGTATCTATATTTTGTATATTTTCTACTCAGTTCAAATAATATCTGCTGTCTCCCGTGAACCTAGGCGAATTGCCAAACCACGTAAATTATGTGTGTTCATTTTATCGCTTTGATATATTTATATACCGTTATTTATTACTTCCGCCCACAACAGGTTCATCAACAGTGTGAAGAGTATAGAGAGATAAGAAGAAAGAATGATTTAATGTTGTATTGGTGTGTTTAGAATATACATAAAGAACCCTATTTATAGGATTGTAACAAGTGTAGTACAAGTGAAATAGTGGAAGTGTAGTACAAGTGTAGTACAAGTGAAATAGTGGAAGTGTACTACAAGTGAAATAATACAAGTGTATTACAAGTGAAGTGAATTACAATATCAAATATAACTTAACATCCCCCCTCAAACTCAAGGAGGAAGAGAAACAATCAACTTGATTTTGGAAACTAATTCTTGAAATCTACCCGGTAGATGAGATTTGGTGAAGATGTCAGCTGTTTGATCTACGGAGGATATTGATCTGAGACAAACAGTGTCTTGAAGAACATGTTGACGAACAAAATGACAATCAATCTCAATATGTTTTGTTTGTTCATGAAATTCATTATTGTGAGCAATCTGAATAGCACTCTGATTGTCACAATATAGGATAGTTGCAGTTGATTGGAGAACACCCATATCAGCAAGTAACCAACGGAGCCAAAGAAGTTCTTGAGTGGTGTCAGCAAGAGCACGATATTCAGCTTCAGTGCTGGATCGAGAAGTGAGAGATTGTTTCTTGCTTCGCCAAGATATAAGAGAGTTTCCAAGAAAGAAACAATATCCAGTGGTAGAGCGACGATCAGTTGGGTCACCTGCCCAATCAGCATCAGAGTAGGCGGAAAGAAGAAGATTAGACTTGTTGGAGAAGTGGAGACCGTGAAACATGGTGCCTTTGATGTAGCGAAGAATGCGAAGAACCGCAGTATAATGGGTAGACCGTGGAGCAGACATGAATTGACTAACCAGATGAACAGCATAGGCAATGTCAGGACGAGTGACTGTGAGATAAACAAGGCTGCCTACTAGTTGTCTGTATAATGTGGCATCTGAGAGAATAGTACCATCTAATGGAGTAAGTTTGACATTGGTTTCTAGAGGTGTTGATGCAGTTTTGCAATCAGTAAGGCCAGCCCGATTAAGAATATCGGAAGAGTACTTTGCTTGAGAGAGATAATATCCTTGAGAATCAGATGAGATTTCTAGGCCCAAGAAGTAGTGGAGACGACCAAGGTCTTTCATTTCAAATTGATGACTCAGAAACTGCTTGAGATCAATAATTCCATTAGAGTCATTCCCGGTTATGATCATATCATCTACATAAAGGAGTAGAAGTGTTACACCAGTGGGAGTCTTCCGAATAAAGAGACCGGAGTCATAAGAACTGGAAGTGAAACCAAAGTCAGTAAGTGTAGAGCTGAATTTGGCAAACCAAGCTCGAGGAGCTTGTTTGAGGCCATAGAGAGCACGACGAAGTCTGCATACTTGATGAGGTGAATGAGTGTATCCAGGAGGAGGTTTCATATAAACTTCCTCAGTTATGTCTCCATTGAGAAAAGCATTTTTGACATCCATTTGAAACATGTTCCAATTTCGGGCAGCAGCAACAGCAATGATACTTCGAATAGAGGTGAGTCGAGCTACAGGTGCAAAAGTTTCTTCGTAGTCAATTCCATATTCCTGTGTAAAACCCTTTGCAACCAGACGAGCTTTATATCGTTCCACAGACCCATCTGAATGAGTTTTGATTTTGAAGACCCACTTACAACCAATCAAAGATTTATTAGATGGAAGATCAACAAGATCCCATGTATGTGCTTTTGTTAATGCCTGTAATTCATCTGTCATAGCTTGCTGCCAATGAGGGTTAGAACTAGCTTCTCTATAGTTTTAGGGTTCATGATGAGACAAAATAGTAGAGAAACATTGGTAATCACGAAGATGAAAAGGAAGACTACTTACACGATTAGAACGAAGAAGTGATGACTCTGTACAATCAGGTAGTTGGTCTTCAGAAGATGTTGTTATGGTAGGATCAGCAGAAGGAGCAGACACATCAGGAGAAGCCGTAGTAGACGATGGTGAGGGTAATGGAGCAATGTCAGGAGGAAATAAATCAATAGTTGGGTCATTAAAAAATGAGAGTGAGGTAGGAGATGAGACATGAAATGAAGAAATAGAGGAAAACATTTTATGTTCCCAAAAGATGACATGACGAGAGATGCGCAATCGTTTAGAGATAGGGTCCCAACAACGATAGCCTTTGTGTTCTATTCCATACCCTAAGAAACAACAAAGACGAGAACAAGGTTCTAATTTATTGTGTTCGTGAGGGTGAAGAAGAACAAAACATGCACAACCAAACACTTTGAGTAGTTTATAAGATGGAGAAGTACTATAGAGACGCTCATAAGGGGATTGATTGTGAATAATAGGCATGGGAACACGATTGATGGTATAAACAGCCGTAAGAACTACTTCACCCCAAAAGCGTTCAGGACAAGAACTAGAAATGAGGAGAGTACGAACAGTATTAAGAATATGTCTGTGTTTTTGCTCAGCTCTTCCATTTTGTTGAGATGTGCCAGGACAAGAATATTGAGAAAGAGTCCCATTTTGTCTAAGTAAATTTAAAAAATTTGTTTCATTATATTCCATAGCATTATCAGTTCTAAGCACTTTGATATTTTGAGAAATTTGGGTTTTAACCATTTTGGCAAAATCATAATAAATTTTGGGTAATTCATATCTATGTTTCATGAGAAAAATCCATGTGAATCTTGAATAATCATCAATAAAAATGACAAAATAAACACATACTCCCATAGTAGGATGTGGGGATGGACCCCAAACATCAGAATGAATTAAGTCAAAAGGGGAGACATAAGTAGAATCACTTTTATTAAAACATAAAGCAGGTTGTTTTCCCAATTGACAAGGCAAACAATTTACATTATCAGAAATAGAAACAGATCCTAATTTACCAGAAGATACTAAGGGACGAAGATGTCCTATAGACTTATGGCCTAGACGAGCATGCCATAGGTTGATAGGAGTGGTAGAAGCAATGAAGTGTGAGGAGAATCGGGTAGATGAAGGTTGATAAGTTCAAATAATCGTCAACCTTACGGCTATCCCAAGGATCTATCACTGTCTATGGATCCCGCATACGACAACCGAGAAAAGGAAAAAGTAATAGTAAGACCAAGTTCACATAATTGACCAACAGAGATAAGATTTAGAGTAAGGTTGGGAATATGAAAGGTGTCGAGAAAGTGATATGTAAGATGTGGAAACTTATCCTACAAAGATTAACATGCATATGTGAACCATTGGCAGTTTGAATTAAAGGTTTGGAGATGGAAGATTGTGTGGGAGAGAAGATGTGAGTATCATGAGTCATATGGTTACAACAAGCAGAATCAAAATACCATAAAGATTTACCTGATGTGAGAGACAAGGCAGTAGGAGAAGCATTACTAGATTGTGAGAGAACATGTTTAAGAAGACCTTCAAGTTCTTGAGTAGAGAAAGTAAATTTGTCATGATTATCCTCAGAAGCAGCAGCGGTGATAGATGAGTTACTATTTTTACCTGAAGCATGTTGAGAGGGATTCCGAGAGGAATACTGAGAGGGATTCCGAGAGGAATGCTGAGAGGGATTCCGAGAGGAATGCTGAGAGGGATTCCGTGAGGAATGCTGAGAGGGATTCCGAAAGCAATCTCTATTAAAGTGTCCTGGACCCTTCTTGTGACAATATATACATACCCGAATGGGACATGTAAGAAGCTCATGATTGGGGTTGTGACAGTAGGTGCAGCCTTGATGTTTGAAGTCCTCTTTAGAACCTCCTTTAGGACGATAAAACGGGGTGGCAAGAACAGAATCTGTATGATGAACTTTGAAAACCCTCATCCGAGTTTCTTCAGAGTGAAGCTCGGTCACAACAGTATCTAAGGATGGAAAATGACTCTGATGGAGTAAGGAAGCCCGAACAGGTTCAAATCGATCATGGAGAGCCATGAGAAAAATAACAAGACGCTGGTGATTACGGTAAGTTGCAAACATCTCAGCATCAATCTTGTTCGTCCAAGTTGGTTTAGAGAGAGCGAGTTGATCCCAAATAGTATGCATTTCAGAGAGAAATTGGTTAATGGTTTGATAAGCCCTTTGGCGTTTGGTATGAAAAGTTGTTAAAAGTTGATATTGGTTGGCCAAATCTGTTCTAGTAAAGCGAGCCTCAAGAAATTCCCAAACTTCTTTGGCAGTGTCAAAACGCCCAAATTCACCATGAATGGAGGGTAAAGTGGTGTTACGGAACCAGGTAATAATTTGATGATGTTTACTCTCCCAGTCTTCAAGGCGATCAGCAAATAAGGAGTTGTTTTCAATGGTTTCTTGGATGGGTATAGAGATATCACCAATTATGAAACGCCATAGCTTACGTCCTTTCAAGAAACTTTTCATTGCTTGTGCCCAGGCTAGGTAGTTAGTATCATCAAGGGTGGTAGAGATTGGTTTTGGGATATCATTTCGATCCATTTTAACGAAATAATGGAGGAAATATAAAGCAAATATATAGAAACAATATAAAGGAGATATCCTTAAAAATGAAAAGAGGAGTTGAAAACAAGCCCTGGAAGGGTTGAGGTGGCCGAGAGTGAGCCGAGGTGGAGGTGAGCCGAGGTTGAGTGAGCCGATTTGAGGTGGCCAGTTTAAGTGAGCCGAGGATTGAGGTGGTAGTTTAGTGAGCCGGGTTGAGCCTGGCCGGGTTTAGGTGGCCGAGTTGAGGTGGCCGGGTTTGGAGTGAGCCGGGTTGAGGTGAGCCAGTTTTGGAGTGAGGAAGAGAGGCAGAATTTTGATAGAAATTTTAGAGGTATATGAGAGGCTTTGATACCATGTGAAAAGTATAGAGAGATAAGAAGAAAGAATGATTTAATGTTTTATTGGTGTGTTTAGAATGTACATAGAGAACCCTATTTATAGGATTGTAACAAGTGTAATATAAGTATAGTACAAGTGAAATAGTGGAAGTGTAGTACAAGTGTAGTACAAGTGAAATAGTGGAAGTGTAGTACAAGTGAAATAATACAAGTGTATTACAAGTGAAGTGAATTACAATATCAAATATAACTTAACAAAAAGCATCACATCCTAGTGATTACATTTTTGATTCAACGTATACCTTCCATATGTCTCCTAATAAGGAACGATTCTTTAACTTTGAAAAACTAAACGATATAGTTGTTTTCATGGGTATTAATTATCCATACAAAGCTGTGGAGATTGATACAATCCATTTGAAAAATAAAGACGGTTCAATGAAAGTCTTAAAAAATGTTCATTATGTCCAAAATATAAAAAAGAATTTCATTACTGTTAGATTTTTAGAATCAAAAAGTTTCATTATGATAAAGCAAGATGAGGTATTCAAGATTACTTCTAGAACACTTATAGCAATGAAATGGGTTTGTAATAATAATTTGTATAATTGTTTTAATAATATGGTTATTGGTACAACATTAACAACAATTTCAAAGGAATAAAAAGATTCAAAAAGTATCAAACTATGTATAACACATGTATCTGAAAATGTTGATAAAAAAGATTTACATATTCTTATAAGAAACAAGTTGAAATTATGCGATTTTCGGGGCTTAAAAATTAAGTATAATGTTATATAACCCGGCTCCAGATTTTCATGCATGGCTTCTTGTTTAAGTAATTTGTAGATTTTTAACTTTTCTTCTTCTTTGTTTTTTTTATCAGTTATTTTTATTTATTTATTCAATAATTATTAAATGATTATGTTGTTTATTATACGAATCGTACGTACTGACAGGATGCTAAAACCACACGCAGTTTAGCATTACTCAAAAATTAAATAGTTTAAAAACCATAAAAATATATTATACAAAGGAGCTGGCTCTTTTAACTTGATCAAAATTGGCTAATATTTAACTTTAACTTGTTTATTGTGTTCTATAAAAAAATAACTTGTTTATTGTGAAATCTTATTTTTAACTATAAGAAATTACGTATATAACAGGAAGAAAAAAAATGTACTTAAGCATAAATTTTGTTTAATAGTATATTATAATTTTCTCTAAAAGGAACACATATGATGTAAAAAAAATTCTTTTTATATAATATAAAAATATATATTTTTTCATGTTTAAAAATACAATAAATATAGCTTTTTATACCATAAAAAAACATATATTTTTTACCTAGTTTAAAAATACAAATATATTTTAAGGAATTCCTTCGCAAGTCTTCTCATCCAGTGGCTCTGATTCTATTCATGTTCCATCTTTAAGACTTTGGAAAAAGAGAGATAGCATAGTTTTCTGCGATTTCGCAATTTTTCATCTTATCAACTTATGATTTGTGGCTCTGGTAACTATTTGATCATTGATATGGATTGTTATGCTCTTGTCTCGTTGTGATTTCAACTTGAAGCCTGTAGGTATTATTTCATTGGTTTTTCTTCGATTGTGACTGAGATTTTCAGCATTCATCTCATTGTAAGTCATCTCATTCCTCAGTGCTTGTTATTGCGATATCTTTCTTCGTCCTCAATATGTGGTTTAAACTTTTCAAGAGCTTTTATCTTGAATCGTTCTACACCTTCTTTGCTGATTTGCTTCCTTGCTTGAGGTGCTGCAGTGCAGATTAATTTTTGCTCTAGTTTTCCTTAAGATTTTTGGTTGTATTAGATTTATTCTTAATCGTCTTGTTTTGGACCAGACGCTGTAAGTATGCATGGAAGATATACTCAATTTATTATATATTCTCTGTATCTTAGGTTTTAAATTGAAAATCTAGTTAAGGAGCATGAGTCTCTTGAACAGCAAATTGTTGATCATGTTAAAGATGTGCTTCGAAGTGTCCATAAGCCTTGGAGTAGTGCGGGTCATATTTCATCTGCATTTAGTTCACTCCTAAAAGCATGGTGTGTCAACGTGAATGATTCTGTGAGGCGACGAGTGGTTTTGTGCATTAGACTTTGGTTTCAGCTGGTGAAGGTTCTACTATGGCTAGGTCAAGGGACTTAAATGACATCATAGATGAGTTTGTTCAACCTAGAAGAATTGAAACTATTGTTTCCAAGCGACAGCCTACTTGTAGTGGTAAAAGAGCGTGCAAGGGGATTGAAAATGTGTTCCACTTGAGCCCAGTAACTAATGCCATGGTTATTCACAAGAATGTATTGATGCAGGTCATCCCTTAAAATGCTGGGAATGTTCTGGGAGCAGCAGACAAAACATCCTTGAAACCAGAAAACAAACAACACAAAAGTCAGAAGGCACCATCTCCGCTTTTAAGGACCTTCTGTTGTCGATGTACTAGCGATGAGATTGATGCTCATCTATAAAATCTTATGTGTGGAAAATATTTTTGTAATCGAAAATTCATTAAATAAAACAAGGGAGTGGGAAGGGAGATTCAGTGAGGCGTGTGTTCTTTGTTGATTTTTGTCATGGTATCGCAGCACGGGTCACGATTTTGAGCATTAGTGTAGCCAACCTGTCCTCTGCTTTCATAATCCCTTGGTTTCTCTATATCATAGCATTTGTGAGCATTTGTGAGCATTTCAGGAGCGCTGAGCAGTTAGCAGTTGAGCATTTTTGAGCGCTTTGAGCATTTCGAGCACGCTTCACGAAAAGAGGTGTAACTTTTGATCCGACCGTCGATCGGGCCGAAATTTTGACAGAGGGGCTCCGCTAGCCCCAATTCCAAGCTCACTATCTTTCCAGGCTAATCCGACCGCTTCAAGTACGGTAAAAGTGTGATTTACTAACCTGTCCTTAAAAAAAAATGTCCGGAAATGATGGAAGTTCCGACAAAGAAGAGAAATCCTGAGGCTGCTCTCATTTTGGAGAGTTTATCCGCCACCTTATCACAACTATTCCAACACAAGACGGGTGATTCCAATCCCGATGGGCTCAATTCCGCCATGGCGATCAAACTCGAGCCGGGAAGAACTTTAACTGCGGGTCGCATGTTGAAAATGAAGTCAGCAGTGGTAAACTTGGCTACATCGACGGTTCGACTCTAAACCACTACAAGCCGATGGGTTACCAAGTGGCGTATGGAAGACTCTCAAGTTAAAGACTACATACGATCGAATCCACGGATCCCTTCTGTAGGTAACTTTCTCCCTTTCTCTACTACCAAAGAAGCTCGGGGACCCTGTAGAAGAACAACCTTTTTACTTGAGATGACCTCACCCAATACTTTGAACCGAAAAGAAGGGTTAACCGAGTCAAAACAAGCCGTGTCCAACAGGCTTATTACACCCAATTACAGGGTTGGGAAGGAGTTAGATGTCCGTAGGCCAAACCCTAGCGACCTCTCCAACATATTGAAAAACACAATTCTCTTGTTCAAGCAGACCGTGTATTAACCTTCCCTTGATGGTCTAGATGACTCATTGACTCTATCCGGCAATGGTCTTACAACAAAACCTTTTCCCACAATAGAGCAAGCCTTTGCATTGGTTCGTAGAGAAGAAAACCGTCACCAAGAATGTTACACAGCGGGGAGAACCGAACCTTCTATGGTTACGCTAGCAAGAGACCGAAACTTAGTCATGAACAAACCCGATTTCAAACCAAACTCTGGGTCTCCGGGCCGTCAGTGCACTTACCGTCATAACTCCAAAACATACTAGAGATAAGTGTTTCAAGTTAATCGGGTACCCACCTGGTTGGAAAGATCGGGCGAAGTTAAGAGGGTGGAGATCGTCACCATACGTGGGCGAGGCACAAATGGGTCATAGGTGCTTCAGCTCCGCAGTTAGCCTTCGCTGAAGCCTCGTCCGGCCGACTATTACCGAACCGACTAAGTGTGCCTTTCCTAAGCCAAGCGGGTGGTTACTCCGTCTACCACCGGCCGAGAACAAAGAACTCACTAAGGTAAAAGTTTTCTTTGTTTCTAATAATTATCATACCGATAAGTTTGACCGGATAATCGATTCGGTGGGCAACCGATCATACGACCTACCTTCGAAAAGGATCTAGTAAAGAGTTCCTCACCAAGGAGAACAATGATAGTCACGCCAATGGAGAAACATATCCCGTGATGGGGCCGAGATGTCTGCTCACCTCTCTCACTTTATCAAATACTTTACTTCAGGTTCTCCCTATCAACTAAATTATTATCTCATTGGTCGATTTAAGAGGAACTAAATTGCGTTGTTCTCATGTATCCTCGCTTTGTATATTTCAGTGATCTTCTCACAAAGGAGATTATCGTCGTGGTACTAGTAAGAGGAAGATCAGATTATTTGGACGATA
Source organism: Hippophae rhamnoides (assembly GCA_033030585.1). NCBI lineage: Eukaryota > Viridiplantae > Streptophyta > Magnoliopsida > Rosales > Elaeagnaceae > Hippophae > Hippophae rhamnoides. The sequence continues at coordinate 8,147,039 of CM065431.1, forward strand.
CGGTGACCGGAAAGGCTCATTTTTCTAAAGCGTTCCTCAAAGAAATCGTATCTCTCATATCCTGACGTGGTATGTTGTAGGACATCCATCTTTCTGCATTTAAGAAAACTTTATCCAAGTTTATTTTCTCGTCAGTGAGAATGAAAACTTTGATTGTGAAACCTCGTATTAAAGCCAAGAGTCATCTGTCTTTTCCCGAGTAGTTTGGATAAAAGAACAACTTTTTTTGATTTGGTTCATCTGGATGTTCTCGGTCCGTCTCCCTATTAATTCATCCGTCGGAAATAGATGGTTTGTGTTATTTATCGATGATTGTACTAGGATGACTTGGTCAGATGTTCTTAAAAGAAAGGATTTAAGTGACACATGTCTTTAAATCTTTTTTAACATGGTGCAAAATCAATTTAATAAAACATTAAGATTCTCGGTAAGGACAAATTATGAGCTCATTAATAGCATACTGGAGAATTTCTTAACTCTAAAGGTATAATTCACGAAACAAGTTCAGGCTCGGTACTCCACAACAAAACGGAGTAGGGCCGAATGGAAAACAGACATGTCTTAGAAACAAATTTCTCTATGTTACTCGAGAATACCGTTCCACAAACCTATCGGGATCCACGCGGTTGCCGCCGGCAAGATAATCTAATTAATCGTATGCCATCCAATGTACTAAATTTTCAAACTCCACTTCAAGTACTTTCTTCATACGTATCGCTACCATCAACTCTTAACCTCCCACCAAAAGTATTCTGGGTGTGTTGCATTTGTTCACATACAAAAGCATCAACGGTCTAAACTCGAACCACGCCAGTAAAGACGTATTTCTGATACGGTCAAAATCGAAGCGGCTATAAATGTCTCAATCCGTTTCTAAAAAGGTATTTGTTACCACGGATGTCACTTTCCGGAATTAGAGAGTTTTTTTAGAAAGGACACGTATCATTCTCGTGGGAGAATTTCTCACGAATGAAAGTCCGTCCTACTCTAATAGATACCGAATCTCGCCGAACAAACCACAGGGAATCCGTAACCGAATCACCGCTACCGGGCCGAACCCGTAATTAATATCGTCTGCACTACATTTCGCCGGTAATCCATCCGCCGATGCCGAGCCCGAAAGTGAGCAGACAAATGATACAGCCATCTTTACCTCACCACGACCAATCTCCCGAAACGAGGTAACCTCAAACTCGAATTTCTAGATTCACATAATTCTAACACAGTTATGGGACACTCCGATGCACATACTGTGGGCAAACCTCCAAGTCGGTTCGGGACTCTGGAAGACAAGGAGGAAATTACGCGATTAGCAAGTTTGTAGCAATAACACTTGCCCAATTCTCAAGGAGTTTCGACGCTACTCTTGCTTCCGTCGGTTCTAAAAATTGAAGAAGCAAAGTGATCCCAAGTGGACAGATGCTACGAGGATGGAGATGGAGGCATTAGAGAAAAAAATCACATACGGCACAGCTTGGTGTTTACCAAAGGGAAGAAAAATCCTAAAGTAGTCGGGTATTTATCAGAAAGTACGGTCCAAACGGGTCGTCGACCTAAGATAAAGCCAGATTACCACAGTAGGTTTACACAAACATATGGTATCGATTATCAGAAACCTTCTCACCGCTGCTAAGTCAATACCATCGACCCTATTATCTCTCGCAGCCTAATCTTGATTGCCTTTTGCATCGCCGATGTAAAGAATGCTTTCCTTCACGCGATTCAAGAGAGATTTATATGGAGATTCCACCCGGCACAACCATTCAGGGTCTCAACATGCTTGGTTCCAAAATTGGAAAAAGCACTATATGGGTTAAAACAATCTCCTGTGAAAGTGGTTTGGAAAATTCTCAGAAGTGCTATGAAAAAATACGGGTATTCTCAAAGTTGATTCGACCATACTTTGTTTTACAGAAGGACATGAAAAGATAGTCAGTTCTAATTATTTACGTAGACGATACGATAATCACAAAGGTGATGATCTAGTATGAGATAGAAAGTCTCAAGTTAAGAGATTTCTAAAGATTTTGAAATGAAGGACTTAGGTGGACTCAAATATTTTCTCAAGACAAGGGTAAGGTCCAAGCAAGGTATATCTGTCTCCAACGGAAATATGTACTAGATTTGCTAATCGAAATCGGAATGCTTGATCGCAAAACCAGCTTGATACCCCCGTTGTCCAAAACCTTAAGTTAGGTGAGTTTCCGACTCAAGAACCGGCCAATAAAGAGAGATACCGCCGATTGGTGGGCAAACTCATTTACTTGTCTCATACTAGACCATGAGTATAAGATACGCCGTAGTTTAGTAAGCGGTTTGCTCACGCTGCCAAGCGAGAAAGATATTGGAAGCCGTGTTTAGAATTCTCAGTACCTAAAAGGTGCTCCGTGCAGGAATTTTCTTCAAGAAAAATGAACACCCAAGAAAGCTGAAGGGTATACGTATTCGGACCGAAGCGTGAGACATCACAGACCGAAAATCCACTGGATATTTTACCTTCGTCGAGGTAATTGCAATACATAGTATAAAAAGCAAAGGTGGTAGCCCTTTCTAAAGTGCCGAAGCCGAGTTTATTGGCATCACTAAAGTGCTGTTACAGAGCTAATTTGGTTGGGCGAGAATCCTAAGTGAACTTGGTTTTGGTCCAAGGATGGAACGAGACTCTTTTCAGGACAACAAGGCGGCAATTGCCATATCTCGTAATCCGGTACAACATGATCGTACAAAGCACATGAAGTGAACAGACATTTCATTCGACAAAATCTAGAAGAGAATACCATTTCCTTCCATTTGTGCGAACCGGTGATCAACTAGCCGATATTTTAACCAAGTGGAGTTTCAAGGCAATTTTTCATGACTCACTTGGCAAGTCAAGTACGACGGATATCTACGCACCAACTCGAGGGAGTATTGACGCAGGTCATCCCTTAAAATGCCGGGAATGTTCTCAGGGAGCAAGCAGACAAAACATCCTTGAAACCGTAAAACAAACAACACAAAAGCCGTAGTGCACCATCTCCGCTTTTTACGGACCTTCAATTGCCGGGATGCATGTACAGACGTAGATCGATGCTCATCTATAAAATCTTATGTGGTGGAAAATATTTTTGTAATCGAAAATTCATTAAATAAAACAAGTGAGGAAGTGAGATTCGCGGGAGTCACAGGTGTTCTTTGTTGATTTTTGCGGTCGAACGCGGTCATGATGACGAAGTGTTTGTTAAGTTATATTTGATATTGTAATTTACTTTACTTGTACTACACTTCCACTATTTCACTTGTACTACACTTGTACTACACTTCCACTATTTCACTTGTACTACACTTGTACTACACTTTCACTATTTCACTTGTACTACACTTATACTACACTTGTACTACACTTATACTACACTTGTACTACACTTGTACTACACTTGTTACAATCCTATAAATAGGGTTCTCTATGTACATTCTAAACACACCAATACAACATTAAATCATTCTTTCTTCTTATCTCTCTATACTCTTCACATGGTATCAAAGCCTCTCATATACCTCTAAAATTTCTATCAAAATGTACCTCTCTTCCTCGCTCCAAACCCGCTCACCTCAACCCGACTCACCTCAACCCTGATCATTCCAAACCCGGCTCACCTCAACTCTGGGCCACTCCAACCTCGGCTCACCTCCACTCGGCTCACTCCAACTCCTGGGCTCTCCTCAATCTCGGCCTCTCAACCCTACCACCTCAACCCTGCTCCTGTGCTTCTGTTTTCAACTCTTTTTTTCATTTTTAAGGATATCTCCTTTATACTCGTCTCTATATATTCGTTTTATATCTCCTCCATTATTTCGTTAAAATGGACCGAAAATGATATCCTAAAATCAATCTCTACCACCTCGATGATACTAACTACCTAGCCTGGGCACAAGCAATGAAAAGTTTCGAAAGGACGCAGCCATGGCGTTTCATAACCGGTGATATCTCTATACCCATCCAAGAAACCACCGAAAACAACTCCTTATTTACCGATCGCCTTCAAGACCGGGAGAGTAAACATCATCAAATTATTACCGGTTCCGTAACACCACTTTACCCTCCATTCATGGTGACTCAAGTTGACACTCCCAAAGAACTTTGGGAATTTCTCGAGGCTCGCTTTACTACAACAGATTTAGCTAACCAATATCAACTTTTAACAACTCTTCATACCAAACGCCAAAGTATTGATCAAACCATTAACCAATTTCTCTCTCAAATGCATACTATTTGGGATCAACTCGCTTCTCTCTCGAACCAACTCGGGACAAACAAGATTGACGCCGAGATGTTTGCAACTTTACCGTAATCACCAACGTCTCATATTTTTCTCATGGCTCCATGATCGATTTGAACCTCGTTCGGCTTCCTTACTCCATCTGAGTCCTTTTCCATCCTTAGATACCATCGCGACCGAGCTTCGCTCCGAAGAAACTCTGACGGGGGTTTTCAAAGTTCATCATACAGATTCTCGTTTTGCCACCCCCTTTATCGCCCTAAAGCGAGGTTCTAAAGCAGACTTCAAACATCAAGGTCGCACCTATCACAACCCCAATCACGTAGCTTCTTGCTACGTCCCATTCGGGTACGTATATATTGTCACAAGAAGCGGTCCAAGACACTTTAATGTGAGATTGCTTTCTAATCCCTCTTAGCATTCCTCACGGATCCTCTCAAGATTCCTCACTTTAATCCTCTCAAAGATTCCTCTCGAATTCCTCTCAAGCATTCCTCCTAATCCCTCTCAACACGCTGTGTAAAAATAGTAACTCATCTATCACCGCCGAAGCATTCTCGAGGATAATCATGACAAATTTACTTTCTCTACTCAAGAACTCAAGTGTCTTCTTAAACATGTTCTCTCACAATCTAGTAATGCTTCTCCTACTACCTTGTCTCTCACATCGTAAATCTTTACGGTATTTTGATTCCGCTTGCTGTAACCATACGACCATGATACTCACATCTTCTCTCCCACACAATCTTCCATCTCCAAACCTTTAATTCAAATCGGCCAACGGTTCACATATGCATGTTAATGTCGTAGATAAGTTTCCACATCTTCTATATCACTTTCTCGACACCTTTCATATTCCCAACCTTACTCTAAATCTTATCTCTCATTGGGTCAATTACGTGAACTTGGTCTTACTATTACTTTTTCCTCTTCCGTTGTCAGCGTGTGGATCCATAGACAGACAGATCCTCGGATAAAGCCGTAAGGTCGACGACGATTATTCGAACTTATCAACCTTCATCTACCCAATTCTCCTCACACTTCGTCATGCTTCTACCACTCCTATCAACCTACGGTACGCCGCTTGTGCCATACGCCCATGTGACGCCTTCGCCTCAAGCATCTTCCTAAATTAGATCCTGCTTCTATTTCTCGATAATGTAAATTGTTTGCCTTGTCAATTGGGAAAACAACCCGAGTTATGCTTTTTTAATAAAAGTGATTCTACTTCGCTCCCTTTCACTTAATTCATTCTGATGTTCGGGTTTGCCTTGTCATTTTTATCGATGATTATTCAAGATTCACATGGATTTTTCTCATGAAACATGATCCGAATTACCCAAAATTTATTATGATTTTTCCCAAATGGTTAAAACCCAATTTTCTCAAAATATCAAAGTTGCTTGAAATGCCGATAATGCTATGGAATATAAAGAAACAAATTTTAAATTTTCTTCGACAAAACGGACTCTTTTCTCAATATTCTCTCGCACATCTCAACAAAATGGAAGAGTCAGAAATAAAACACAAACATATTCTTAATAATTGCCTGTATTCTCCTCATTTCTAGTTCTCATTCCCGAACGCTAGGGGTGAAGTGCCTCTTACTACTGCTTATACCATCAATCGTATTCCCATGCCTATTATTCACAACCAATCCCCTTACGAAAGCCGCCTCTATAGTACTTCTCCATCTTACGAACTACCTTCCAAAGATTGTCAGGCCTGCTTTGCTCTTCTTCACCCTCACGAACACAATAAATTAGAACCTCGTTCTCGTCTTTGTTGTTTCTGTGGTATGGAATAACACAAAGGCTATCGCATTTGGACCCTATCTCTAAACGATCACAAGATCTCTCACATATGTCATCTTTTGGAAACATAAAATGTTTTCTCTATTTCTTCATTTCACAATGCCTCATCTCCTACCTCACTCTCATTTTTTAACGACCCAACTATTGATTTATTTCTCCCGACATTGCTCCATTACCCTCACCATCGCCTACTACGCTTCTCCCGATGTATTCCGCTCCTCTTCCGCCGATCCTACCATAACAACATCTTCCTCAAGCACCAACCACCCGATTGCTCCAGAGTCATCACTTCGCTGCTCTACCTCGCAAGTAGTCTCTCCTTTCATCTTCGTGATTACCAATGTTTCTCTACTATTTTGTCTCATCACGAACCCCAAAACTATGCAGGTTTAGTTCTAACCCTTATCAAGAAGCTACGACAGACACTACGTGCATTAACAAAAGCACATACACGGGATCTGCTGATCTTCCATCTAATAAATCTTTGATCGTCAGTGATCTTCAAAATCAAAACTCATTCAAATGGTCTACGGAACGATATAAAGCTCGTCTCATGGCTGCAGTGGTTTTACACAGAATACGGAATCGACCACAAGAAACTTTTGCACCTGTAGCCGACTCACCGCTCGAAGTATCATCGCTGCTGGCCGGCCGCCCGAAATTGGAACACGCTTTCAAATGGATGTCAAAAATGCTTCTTTCTCAACGGAGACATAACCGAGGAAGTTTATAGCGAAACCTCCTCCCGGATACACTCATTCACCTCATCAAGTACGCAGACTTGCCGTGGTTTCTATTGGCCTCAAACAAGCTCCTCGCTCAGTTTGCCAAATTCATCTAAACTTACCGACTTTGGTTTCACTTCCGGGCTTCACACTCCTGGCCTCTTTATTCTAAGACTCCCACCTGGTGTAACACTTCTACTCCTTTACGTATGATATGATCATAACCGGAATGACTCTAAATGGAATTATCGATCTCAAGCGCTTCTCGAGTCATCAATTTGAAATGAAAGCACTTTGCCTCCACTACTTCTCGGGGCCCAGAAATCTCATCCGATTCTCATGATATTATCTCTCTGCCAAAAAGTACTCTTCCGATATTCTTAATCTAGCCGGCCCTTACCGATTGTAAACCGCATCAACACCTCTATAAACCAATGTCAAACTTACTCCATTGGGGATGGTACTATTCTCTCGATGCCACATTATACGTACAACTAAGAGGGCAAATTTTATTTATCTCATTAAATACTGTCTCCGACATCGTCACTATGTTCATCTCCGTTAGTCAATTCATGTCTCCGCTCCACTAGCTACCCATTATATCGCGGCTTCTTCGCATTCTTCGCTACATCAAAGTGCACCATGTTTCACCGGCTCCATTTCTCCAACAAGTCTAATCTTCTTCTTTCCGCCTACTCGATTGCCGACAAGGGCGTGACCCAACCGATCGTCGCTCTACCACCGGATATTGTTTCTTTCGAAACTCTCTTATATCTCGAAGCAAGAAACAATCTCTCACTTCTCGATCCAAAGATCGAAGCCGAATATCGTGTTTCGTCGACACCACTCAAGAACTTCTTTGGTCTGCCTGTTCGTTACTCGCCGGAGCATGTTTCTCCAATCAATCGCAACTATCCTATATCAGGACAATCGTAGTTGCTATTCAGATTGCTCACAATAATGTATTTCACGAACGAACAAAACATATCGAGATTGATTGTCATTTCGTTCGTCAACATGTTCTTCAAGACACTGTCATTCTCAAATCAATATCCTCCACAGATCAAACAAAATTACATCTTCACCAAATCTCATCTACCAGGTAGATTTCAAGAATTAGTTTCCAAACCTCGCTTGATTGCTTCTCTTCCTTCGAGCTCAAGGGACAATGTTAAGCTTATATTCGATATCAGAATTTACTTCACTGTACTACACTTCCACTATTTCACTCAGACCGCACTCTATACTACACTTCCACTATTTCACTCAGTACTACATTTGTACTACACTTCCACTATTTCACTTGTACTACACTTGTACTACACTTGTTACAATCCTATAAATAGTGTTCTCTATGTACATTCTAAACACACCAATACAACATTAAATCATTCTTTTTTCTTATCTCTCTATACTCTTCACAGTGTTGCCTTTACCTGTGGACTGATATTTTTTGCTCAGTTTTTATTTATTTTTTATTGGTTTTCTGTATTTCTTTTGTTTCCTTGAGTATAAACCTTGTGTTTTTGCTTCTAGTTTGTGTAGTTTTGTTAGGAAGTATGGCTGAGTTTGAATGTATACTAGCATATTCTTATGCTGTTTTGCTAAAACAATCTTGATGGATAGCAGCATTCTTAAAAATAACAATTAAGTTTGATAATTATTATTTTGTTATTCTTATATTCTAAAATTATTTATCTTAAAAATAACAATTAAGTTTTTTTATATTTATAATTATTTTGTTATTCTTATATTCTAAAATTATTTATTTTGTATTTATTGAAAAAATATAATTTTATTTTAACATGCACACGTGACAACCAAATCATGTTACTGTGGTGCCCTACATTACTCCCAACTCCAGCGACTTACAAAGTCGCATACTCGCACGTATAGCCCACCACCCCACCCATCGTGTGCTATGACAAGCAAGTGTTTCTCACCACCTTTTGTTCGCGTTCATGGATTTCGTATTTTGATTGTATCTTGATCATATTGACCCACTTTTCTCTCTTTATGACATATGTACACAAATTTGTGTCAGCTTTTCATCATCCAATGGTCCAGTATTAGTTTAAGTCCAAAAACTTAATTTTTTCATATAATATACAAACAATACTCCCTTTCAAACACATAGTAGAAATGCAAAAAAATTGAGAAAAAATATAAATTTGTTCTATCTTTAGGATTTTTGAAGGAATATTCAAGAATAATGTTGAAAATTTGTGCATTTGGTTTCTTTGTCTCCACTTATTCATCAATAGAAATCAATTTTTTATCTTCTTCTTTCTCTTATTTATCATGAATTATTTAATTGTTATTATGGATTTGAGAAATTATATTTGTAGTTAAATAATTATAGTGGGTGTTGAAAATTTTAAAATCTCAGACGAATTTAATTAATTTAATATCATGATTTATTTTAGTTTCAATTTGATGTTTTTAATTTTATATTTGAATATCAAACTATACATATATAAATTAGAGTGATCAAATAATTTATTCTATAAATTTATTTATTTCTAATTTAAGATATTAGTATATAATTATTAATATTCTTATTCGAATTAACATCTTGTGAGTTTTATTATGATTAATATTGAATACTTGGGTTAAGTATTATCAACATGTTTACTCTTACTTATAAGTTATTTAAGATTTAAGTTAATTAATAATTAAATTATTAATCAATTATATTTAAAAAAAATGTAATATTAAATAATACAATATTTTTAAAATTAAAGTTAAAAAATTTTGAATGTTATAAATTATGAATTTATTTTGTTAAATTGTAAGCTAATGTTGAAATAGTAAATATAAGTAGAGTTGTTACCAATTATGTGCGGGTTCAACTCATTACTTTAATTATATTATCGTAGATAAAATAATTATTTATAAGTATAAAAAATTATTTTTTAACGTGCTCTTTTTAGATATTTAAAGGGTTGTTGGCTAAAAGCTCCCTTTCAAGTAACAATGGTGCTTAGGATAGGGTATAGTGGTTTGATCGAGAAAAATACTATTCATATCCTTTAGTTTCATTTTTTATTCACAAATGCTTTCAAAGTTTGAAATTATATTTTTTAATAACATTGAGGTTATACGTGTTATCACAGAGTTCTCGTCGGTAATGTTATTAACTTTTCTTTCTATTATCATAACACATTTTTCATTTTACATAATTACTTATTTATTATTTTTTATGGTGAAAAATAAAAATTTATATTAAATAAATAAATACATAAAATAAAAATTCCACTCTTAATTTAGGTTATTTATTTTGTTTCATTCCTTAAATTTAAAATGATATCATTACTTAATCCATTAATTATGAAAAAATGTTAATTAAGAATAAGTAATTTTTATTTTAATAATTATTTTATTAAAATATTATTATTTTTTGTCAAAGTATTAAACGTAATTAAAACACAAGTCTTTAACGATGTTGAGTGATAATTAATATGAAAAAAATTTATAAAATATAAGTTTTATTTTTTATTTAATTTTATCTATTTTTTAAATATTTTATTGAATTTTTATTTTTTATAAAATTAAAATATATATTTAAATATGTTTCTATTTTAATATTATTATAGTTTTATTTTATTCTTAAATAATTTTATATTAAATTTTAATTTCATTCTTATTAAAAGTTCGTTTTTAATAGTGTTTTAATCCCTGATTAGAAAATAATAATATTTTAATAAAAGATCAATAAAATGATATAATTTATTATTGAATAGTTATTTTTTATAACTAAAAAAATAAATAACATTATTACACAAATAAATAGTACATGATAACCAACTATACATAAAATATAAAAGCTTATTTAAACTAAAAAAAATATTCTTATAAATTAATATAATGTTCCTAATTTATTTCCTCATCCATATCTCTTCATTTTTCTCTCACCGTTAATTTTTTAAAAATATTTTTATATTTTTCTACATTTTTCAAAATATTCTCTCATTATTAATATTTATTAATTAAAAATTAATTACCTAATTAGTTAGATTCATAAAAAAATATTTTTAAATTTATTTACAATGTCTTATAAAAAATAAAAAATTAAATTTTTAAAATAATTAAAAATTTATTTACCACATTCAAGAAATAAAGTATGTCTTTATTTCATTTGGATAGTTTTTAAGATTTAATCAAAGTGAAGTCATCTATAAACATTAATTTCTTAAAACATAATCTCAATTATTTATATTTTTAGAAATTATTTCATTTGTAAATTTTATTACTAATTTCACAATAAATATTAAAATTAAAAATATTATGCTATTTTTAAAATTACATCTTAAATGATACTGGACTCTACCCATTTACAAATATTTAAAAAATAAAAGTAATTATTTTAGATTTGAGGTAAAAAAATTATTAATTGTATGTATTTAAATTTTATTCAATTAATTGATAAGTATGAATGTATTTTTTTAGTTTTTATGTACATTTATTTATTTTTCTGATTTTTATTATTGATACATCATTCATATATACGTATAACGATAACCTAAAATGGAGTTTTTGATTGTCAAAAAGGTCTCATCTCTCGTTCTTTCTTACCATTGTATAAATCTAATTTTAGAGTTAAGAAGAGAGAAAAATATAAAAAAAAATTAAGAATAGATAATTTTAGTACATATTCAAGAGATTAATTGTATTTTTTTCTACTATTTTCTTTATCAAATTTTATGTCTTTTTTTATGAACATAATTATATATAGCTAATTTATTAATCTAGGGATGTTATAAACTTATTTTTTACCATGTGATAATCTAATATTTTACCTAAATTATAATTATAATTTAATTATATTATTTAATCTAATTTTTATGTTATTAATTGTTTGGTCAATAATTATCTATAAAGACAATTAAATAGATTTGAGAGAATTATTTAATTATTTGTCTTGATTAAATAATATGCATAATTTATAAGCAGAGATGCATGATTCTTATTTATGTGACCCATAATTGATGAACTTAATGAGTAGCATACAATTTAATTGATATACGAGTATGATTGAATTAATTATTATATGGTGTTTAATTTACTTGAGAAATAAATATATATTAAGTTAGATTCAATTGATCATGTAATTAATTAATAATTATATCATAAAAAATTTAGCTATTCATATGTTTATCTTCCGTTAATTTTTTGTAAAATATATTATGGATATTTGTAAAGAATATACAAATTTTAAACATATTATTGATATTGTTTTCTTTAATACCTTTGTTGGCTTTGAAGTAGTTGTAATGCTGTAATTGCAATGATGTCTTTTATTTTACCATGACAATTTCTCATTTCCCATTAGGGAAAACTTATAAGAAAATAGTTAAGTGAGAGAGGGTGAAATCGAGTTAGGAAGGAAAGGAGACCATCCAAATGCTAGAAGTCGTGTCAAAGAGTTTCAGAACTCTCAGAGAAAAAAAGATGAAATGTGTAATGTGAATTTAAAATACAAAAGCCATTATTTCATGGTATATCGATATTTATCCTAACTTATTTTTACTTACGAGTCACACCTTCTTGTTAGCATAAAAGGCCACCGAATATGCTAGTGCATTTAGACCGGCGATAATTAATATTATAATCATCCGTGAAAACTTTATAATTTTTTTCAAAAATAAACATAGTTGATTAGGTGTGCTAAAATTATTAATAAAAAACAAAAATATCATTAATATTATTTTTTATATAAATACAATTACACAAAAAAAATATAATTTTTATATTAATACATACAATATTTTAAATAATTAGATTTTATTTGATTTGCTATTGTATTTATATTTTTTTATTTAACTTAAAAAATATGTTAAATAGTTAAAATATAAAAATTAATGTTAATGCTTTAGATAATGTATTAAAGTAAGTATTACTTTAACATTTTAATTATTTCAAACTATATATATTTTTGAAAAAATAACAAGAATAGTACTCTTAACATTTATAGCTATAAAACTAGTATTTTTTTATGTTCACTTCATATATTTTTCTTATTAAAAAAGTTTGATATATCATTTAATTTTGGCCCCGTTCAATCGGATCCTGTTAAATATTATTAGAGTATTATTTTTTGTTGTAATAAGATTTAGGAGTATTATTTTTAAAATTTTCTTATATTCTTAGAGAAAAATATCGTAAATATCTATTAGATTATATTATTTGTGTTATTTGACCTCTTAAATTATAATTAGTTTAATTTAATCAGTTAGCTTTGAAAAATAAGTCATTTAAGGACAAAGCAAATCATTTTAATATAAAATAATATATTTTGTCCTTAATTTATCTTTTTTTAAGATAAATTATTAATTATTCTTATAATATGTGATGACGTGATACTCAAAGCTAATGAAATTTAATATTAGTATAATTTTTTTGAAAAGTAAATAGCCAATGGAGAGAAAATAATGTGATTGGTTAGGATTATACAAAAATAACAATGAATAGTATCTTTTTTTTTAAATTAAAGAATTAAATGATACAATTTATAAATCAAATAACCAAACATCAGGAGTGATAAATTGTTATTTTTTAAAAAAATGTTAAAGATAAAAATGGTTAAATCTTAATAAATTGCTACTCACTCGTCACCAATTATTATTACCCAAGTTTACTTAAAATTAATATGAAATGGTTATAATATTGAAGGTGAATATGGTCAAAATTAATATGAAATGGTTATAATATTGAGGGTGAATATGGTTAGATCTTATCCAATTTTTTTAAAATATATTAAAATAGGATTGGATTGTTTAAGCTTATCTAATTGAACCAAAATGTACCAATAAATTATAATAGTCTTATTCGATTACAATTTAACTATTATGTATATAGTTATAAGTAAATAATTATTTGTTCAACAAATATATCATTGGTTCTATAACTTGTTGGGTGATTTTGTTTCTAATAAAACAAAATAAAAATAAATGCAATACCTAAAACTCAAACTAGAGACAAGATATTCTATGTGCATGTTGTATCAAATAATATATATATTATAATGATTCGTTTCAATTTAAACAATTATTAAATTTTATAAATTGAACCAAACATAAATTAGTAAGAAATCAAACTGGACCATTCAATACAATCCATTTTTTCAATTCAATATGCTTTATCAATTTGTTTGTCCATCCCTAATAACTATTAATATAATCATCTATATTTTATTGTGCACGCATGTATGCTACGTTACGAAATCTACTATCTCTATGTACGAAAATTTATAAAATATATACCTTATTAACCTAGAGGGGTGAATAAGTTATTTTTAAGTTTTATCAATTTATAATTTAATAATCTAAACAAAGCGGACATACATGCAATCGTGTATAAGAATAAAGTACATAAATAAATAAATAACATGATATTTTTAGGTGAAAACGACTTAAGTCACAACCATGATCTAAAAAAACCATCGGTCCATCGGACCACCTATCTTTCCACTATGAAAATCAAATGTTCAAATATAAACTCGATCTTATGCTACCCATCCTATGATATTGCCCCAATGTACTTTACTTAAAAACACTTCTGTTTTCACAATTTTTGATAAGTTTTTTGCCAATCAAATACATTAACGAATCAGTTGCAAAAAAAGTTAGCATACAAGCACAAATACACGTGTGTTTTAAAACAAATTTAATAATGAATAATCCTAACTAGATTATTCAAAATATATGTCACTTAAATCAAATCAACTAAAAAATTTTAAAACAAAAAAATTAATCATAAATTCATTAAAAATAACTCATTTAATATTTAATAATTAAATCAAATAATTATAATTATTTATACAATTATTTAATTTAAATATATAAGATCCTAATCATATAATAATCTATATGAATATGAAAAATATGAAAAAATAGATTGATAAATATAAAAATTTTGTTGTTAAAATATTAAAAAATAAATGATAATTAATTCATGATTATATTAATTAATATTTCTTCTAACAAATTACTAACCATCGATATATATATTATGATTCCTTCGTGATTTTTGACCAATTACTCCACATAATTAAATATATAATATATATGATTTCATGAATATATATATTACCTATATGTTTGACCAACCTTACCTGCTGCCAACATTCCGATGATAATAAGATTTAATATTTTCTTTTCGGCAGTTTTGTTTTTTTTTTTCCAGATTCATTCGCACATTTTTTTTCCAGCAGCCTGTGGCTATTTCTTTTTCGTTAGTTTTTTTTTTCCATACAACCATACAACCATTCTCATCCTAATATATTTATATATAGATAGTAATCATAACCTAGTATTAAGATTCAATATATTTTGGGTTAAATCTTTTAAAATTAATTAAAAACTTTAATATTATAAAAATTAATTTTTACCAATTATTCCCGTTAAAAATTTTAATATTATAAAAAATATTTTTATCAATTATTCCCATTAAAAAACTTAATATTATAAAAATATTTTTTTAAAACACATCTTAAAAATATTAAAACACATCTAAAAAATATTTAATTAGTAATTTCATAAACTGATTAAAATTTAAATAAATATTTTAACACCAAAAATAATTTTAGATTTATGAATATATTATTGGTGTGTGTTGTTGTCAACCTGCCTTAATGACTGATTAAGTGGGTAAAGCATGGAGGCGTCTGATAATGATAGTGGATCAGTAAAAAGCTTGTATGTGCGGGAATTATGGTTATTGTTTAATTTTCGTTTTCTTTGTATACACGTATCTACCGACTCTTTATGCAGAAAAGCATACTTGAGAAATAATAATGAAATATACATGATAATTATCGGAAAACCACGTATTTTGACATGGTTTGAATGAGTTATTCTTGAGAGTAATGAAATTACCTACTAGTGCATTTCTTTGATTTCTATTTTTTCTTGGGTTCGATTCGATTGATTACGGTGCTTCGATTTATGTGGCCATTTCTTTGATTGATGGCTTGTGATTCTTGTGTGGCCATTTCGATATCTCGAACCTTTGGTTCGGTCGACTTACTCGCGACGTAGAAGGCACGAACAATCTGTGACTCGATTGCGGATACACGGAGCCTTGACCTCGGCCAGTTGTGTTTAGTTTTTTTTCCGGAAAAGCGTGGGTGGAACCGATTTTACGCCTCCAGAAAGGCAGAGCGCGACAGCATGTATATTTTGTGTGTTGTCTCGTGCCGCGGTAACCGTACTATTTTTTCTAAGCTCGAACAAGCTTGGAGCCGAGAAAGAAGCTGCCAGAGACGGGCGTAAATGATGAGTTCTTTGTGAAACCACGCGAGAAGAAGAAGAAGTTGCGTTGAGGAACGAGAAGATCTTTAGCGAATGGTGAGGAACAAAGAAGAAGTTGGTGAGGAATGCGAAAATTTGCGTAGAATCTGGTGAGAAGAAGGAACGCGAAGATGGGCGAGAAGAAGCTACGCGACTTTGGAATTGTTTAGGGTTAGGAGCAACGGGGAAGAAGGCTAATTTGTAATTTTTTAGGGTTCTGATCTTTTCTATATATAGTGCACGAGCAAGTGTAAAAAAAAGGAAAAACGGAAGGAAAAAAATTTAGATTTCATGGCGGAATCTGAGATTTAACTACGAGTCGTGTTGGAAGATTTGTGGCAAAAATGACGGAAGTTCTAACTGGAAACTCGGATCGACTCATGACACTCACCAAGGTTAGGCGCCATGGCTCCATTAGTATCAAGTTGGGAGGATCCTATGCCTTGTAGTCACAGTGGTGGAGATGTATATCTCGGCAAAGATAAGCCGGGATATATTAATGGGGATTTTCCTCGGCTTGTTGAAAGCGAGCCCACTGCATTTAGGAGATGGCGTCTTGAAAATGCCATTGTCGAAGGATGGTTGATCAATTCGATGGACCCGCCGTTGATTGAAAACTTTATCCAATTCCCAGTATGTGAAAGCAGTTTAGGATTCGGTTGCTTTACCAACACTATGATGGGACGAGACACGTCTCGAGTGTATGATCTTCGTGTCGGAGATTACTCGTACGAAGCAAGCGGGAGGGCGGGAGGATCCGTTGAAAAAATACTACAATGACGCTTGAGGGTTGTGGCGGGAAATTGATTTCGAGTCGTCACAATCGATGGAGTGTGCGATTGATATACAAAAATACAACTCCATCGTACGGGAAGATCGAGTGTATACGCCCACTCGATGGACTTGATAGATTGGATAAAACTCGAAGTGATGTGCTTGAGGATCGAACCATTCCCTACGGTGGAACAAGACTATGGATTCGTCCAGGAGGAAGAGGTCGACGAGCCGTGATGATAACGGTGTGAATCTGACACCGGAGCGATTATGGTTTTAAAGGGGTCGAGGACACCGTAATCTCGTACCACCCAAAACGGGACCTTTCTTAGGTAGCGAAATCCACGGGAAATCCACCATCTCTTGACATGAAATGTGGCCGTTGCGGAAACTCGAAACACACGTGAAAGCTGTTTTAAACTACGTGGGTATCGAGAATGGTGGGGAATGATCTTGACACGGAAGAAACGGGACACCGGCGGCGGCCGGCGGTGGCTACCAATGTGCCTCGCTATCCGCCTCACTCGGTAAGATCTTCCCGGAGATCCAGGTATTTCAAGTAAAGTATTTCACATCTGCACTCGTGCTTGAGAAAGATGAGTGGATTACGGACTACTGGAGCTACGGATCACGTGACATTTGACCAGACGATCTCTCCCGATACAACCCGACCCAGTAGGGCCGTGTTGCCAATGCAAATGGGGTCGCTTATCCGATTCACGGGGGCTAGACGGTGACCTTATCTCATTCGTTATCATTATCTAATACTTGTACCTACTGTGTCCGTGACTAATGTACGTAAGTCGGGTCGCTTGAGACCTTAAGCGTGGTATTGATGTATTCTACTTTTTGCCTTATAGGATATTCTCACTTAGGAGATCATTGGGCGTGGTACTAGGAGAGGAGGGCTATATTATGTGGATGGCCTTGGTCGAGAAGAGCGATCCGCTGACATCTTGTTGGTAACAAGGAACTGCAGTTGGCTATGTCGCCGTGAATTTGGGCATCCATCGTTCGGGTATTTAAAGCACTCTCTCCCAGTTTATTTTCAAATATCATACATTCGGATTTCAAATGTGATACTTGTATCCTAGCAAAAAGTCATAGGGTGTCTTATCTATGGCGTGAATAAAAGTGTGGCTCGCTTTTGCTTTGGTACATTCGATGTTTGGGGACCTTCCCCGGTCATTCGTCATCATTAAATGTCGTTGGTTTGTTATTTTGTTGATGATTGTACCACGAATGATATGGCTTTGCAACCGAACATAAAGATGAAGTATTTGCTACATTTCACGTGTTTCATACCATGGTTCGTACCTGATTTTCTAAAAAAATTAAGATACTTAGGTCGATAATGTAGGGGAGTATGTTAATCAACAATTCGGACATACTTTGACAACCGTGGTATTACTCGGCGAAACCTACGTACATTCCTGAGCCAGCGACGAGAATGGAAATTTGCGGAGAGGAAGAATCGGCATATCTTAGAAAGCAGTTCGGGCACACCTAATCGGTGCGTATATGCCTAATAAATGCGGAGTGATCTTTGTTACTACATTTGTGTATCTCTTGAATCGAATGCCATGAAAAGACCTTACAATTTCGGACTCCGTTAAAGGTGTTATTTTATCATCTTCCCTTGCCTACTATTTTGATGCTTCGCCTCGAATTTTTGGATGTGTTGCTTTTGTCCACCTCATAAAAATCAGCGAACTAAGTTGGATCAGTGCTGTCCGATGTGTATTCTTGGGGTATGGTGTACAAAAAAAGTCTACCGATGTTATGATCCAATTACTAAAAGAAACTATATTACCGTAGATGTCACTTTCCTCGAATCGAATGTTTTTTCCCGTCATAGGTATCCAATTACACTCTTCGGGAGGAGAGTTATGGTGAAGAACAGAGATTGGCTTGATGTTGAAGTATTAGACACTAGTCAACATACTCGGATCGTGCCAATAATATGGAGGAGTCCGTATCTGAGCCAGAGCTTGAACTTGAAACCTTGAAATTTGAAGTAGTAATTGAATCTCGAAGAAGAAGTGGTTGATGTACCCGCCATTCTCTGAGTACCCGATGATCATCATGAGAACAACTCTGAGGTAAGCTATCCTATCACACCTTTACAATCTAATGCTATAGATACACACATTTGGTTATGTTTTACCTTTCGAGACACGATCGAGGTAAACCTCGAAAATCGATACTCACGAGAAAGAAGAACGACAACCCAAAGTATCCCGATAGCAAATTATGTATCTCTTTCGAAGGTTATCGGAACCTATCGGGGCATTTGCCTGAGCTCTTTCTCCTCGTGTCAAATTCCGAGTAGCATTGAAGAAAGCCTTATACGATCCAAAATGGGCTCGAAGCTATAAAGAGGAATTTGAGGCATTGCGGAAAGAGAATAACACGTGGGTGTTAAGCGAGTTGCCTCGAGGAGAAAGATGGTAGGATGCGAGTGGATTTTCTCCGGGTTAAGTATAAAGCGAGATGGGTTAGTTGATCGTTACAAGGCGAGGCTTGTAGCAAAAGGATATACACGAAACGTGGGATAGATTATCGAGAAACCTTCTCACATGTGGCTAAACTAAAAAGCGTGAGAGTTTTGTTATCTCTTGCGACAAATTTAGATTGGCCATTGCACCGCTTGACGTGAAGAATGCCTTCGCTTCATGGTGACCTTGAAGAAGAGATTTACGTGGATATCCCTTTGAGGATATCTTTGTTACATCGAAAGAAAGCGCATGTAGATTACAACGGCGTTGTATGCCTTAAAACAATCACCTCGGCGTGGTTTGGTAGGTTGAGTTCGGCAATGAAGAAATATGGGTTCAACAAATCTGATCATACTCTTTTCCTAAAACATTGATTAGGAAGATAACGTACTTATAGTCTATGTGACGACATGATCATTACGAGGGGATGATAAAGAAGAAATCTCTAGCTTGAGAACAAACATCGAATGAGTTTGAAATGAAGAACTTGGGAGGCCTCAAAATACTTCTTAGGTATTGAGGTAACAAGATCAAAAACAAAGGCGTATGTCTTTCCCCAGAAGAAATATACTGCGGGACTGTATTAGCGGGTAGGACCTACTAGATTGGCTTTAAACCTGTCGATATTCCAATGGTTCAAAATCATAAACTCGGAGAATATGTGGACAGTACCGGCGGATAAACGGAGATATCGACGGTTAGTAGGTAAACTCGTATATTTATCTCATGCACTAGACACGATATTGCTTATCTTTGTGAGTGTCGTGAGTCGATTCGTAAATTCCTTTGCCCAAGTGAAGATCATATGGATGCGGTCGTACGAATACTTACGTTACTTAAAATCCTCACCGCAGGAAAGGACTTATGTTTTCGAAAGAATGGTCGATTGGAAGTCCTTGGATATCTGATTCGGTATTTGGGCGGGGAATATGAAGGATAGGAAATCTCTTCTTTGGGTACTTTACTTTCGTGAGAGCAATCTTGTTACATGGAGAAAGCGAAAGCAAAATGTAGTTGCTTTATCCGGTCTTGGAAAATTTGAATTTAGAAGGAATGGTCGAGGAATATGTGAGAACTCGCTTTGGTTGAAAAAACTTCCTTGAGATTGGTGTTGCTCACAGCTACGAAATGAACTTATTTTGTGATAACGGCCCGTTGCCATCTCTCGCGAATCCGATTCAACATGATCGCACGAAGCACGTTGAAGTGGATCGGAGCTTCATCAAACGAGAATCTTGAAGAAAAGATTATTAAGCTTCCATTTGTTAAATCGAGAAGATCAATTGGTGATATCTTTCGCGAAAATGCAGTACAACTTACCTTCTGCCCGACAAGTTAGGCGTAAGAACATATATGCGCCAACTTGAGGAGATGTTGGTGTGTGTTGTTGTGACAGGCGCGATGACTTCGATGGAGTAAAACATGGAGGCATACTGATAATGATAATGGATCCATAAAACATGGATGTGTAGGAATTATGGTTATTGTTTAATTTTCGTTTTCTTTGTATACATATATCTCAACTCTTGTATAGAAAACAGAACAGAAATAATAATGAAATATACATGATAATTATCAGAGAAACACATATTTTGACATATATGTTATTAAATGCATGAATATAATCTTATGTATCATATTTATAAAAAATATACTTGAATTACGATTATCTAAAACTCGAACATTTGTTTATTTTTTTTATAAACTTGATTATAAATCTAAGAACAATTTTACACATAAATATTTTGTCCACAAAAATAACTAACATTAATAATCTTTATAATGTTAGGATGATAAGTTATACATGTTCGTTGGTACTTATAAAAAATATAATCGAAGTACGATTATTTAAAACTTGAAAATTTGTTTAATTTTTTTTTTTGATAAACTTAATAATAAGTCTAAGAACAAGTTTACAAATAAATATTTTGCACACAAAAATAACTAACATTCATAATCTTTATAATGTAGTGATAATAAATTATGCATGTTCGTTTCATATTTATTTGTATTTCGTGTTTCTTGATTAAAAATACCTATTTTTTAATATTATAAAAAATTAATTTATTTTTAATTAATTTAACTATTAATAATGATGAGAAAATCTATAATTTTTTTTAAAAAATTAACACTTAGTTTTTATTAAAAAATAATTCATTTCATATAATAGCGATTCCATGTTATATAAAATATAGGCCAAGTTATCACCCGTGCTACAATACCCAGATCAAATTCTCAATAGATGCTTCTAGACTCTAGAGAGGTATAATTCAAAATTAAAAATGTCAATATATATAAAGATCCGTAATAATATAATAGCCAAAAAAAATAAAAAATAAAACTCTATCAACCAAATCCAATATTTCCAGTTTTCGACGTGAGAAGCCAATCCGATATTTTAAAATTTTATAAATCGCTGAGATTGAGAATAGTTTCGTAAAACGACCTCTGTTTAAATCTACCTGTCACGTCCAATCGCTAGACCTTAGAATTCGTGTAATAGCAAATCCTAGACTGCCAGATCAAACTAATGACAAGGTGTGATGAATATTCGTTATTCCATTGGACCACGATAGAAACTATGATCCACGTAGGACATCCAAGGTTCGTAGTCATCGTTTAACCACCGCGGTAAAAAACCATGGGAGTTCATTTCTAAACCCCTACTTATATACGCCTCATAGCGCTTTCTCACTTGCTCCGAATCTCGCTCTCTGTTATAGGTGATAGCCATGGCGTTTCGGGTCAAAAACCCTAAATCTGTCTCTCTAATCCTTCTCCTCTCTCTCCTAGCTGTCGCATCTGCCAAAGTCTACTTCGAAGAACGCTTCGATGGTATATATATCGATCCATATCAATCTGTCTTTATTATTTTCCAATGTATAAAGAGTTGCGTTTGACTTTTTAGCCTTAAAAGTGTTAAGTCGCATTTCATTCAGGTCATGTTAAATTTTGACTTCATTAGTTAAGGATCGGTATTTTGTTTGATGCTGAAGTTTGATCTGAGACGGTTTCGGTTTAATCTATTTTTGAAGCTTGAATATGACTAAGAAAATGATAATTTGGAGTAGATCTATGAGAATGTTCTACATTTTATGGAGTTTTAAGTTTTGTTGCTTTTGATAATGGAAATGGTGAGCCACTGATTTTGATTTTGACTTAGAGCGTCTGTTTCAGTCAGAATCCGCGAATTGAATTGAAGTTTTTGGACCTTTAGTAAAGTATTTGAAGTCTCTGCAAATGGGTTCTCCTGTTTTTTTTTTTTACATATGTAATCTTTATGTCATGTATTTTTGTCTATGTTTGACCTGTGGGAATACTTCATTGAATGCAAAAATGTCTTTGGCTTAACAGGAGATTGTTCTTTTTCAAAATTTCATGACAACTTGAAGCTATTCCCATTAGATGACTAGGTTTTGCCCATAATGATTTATTATTTATGTACTCGACATCTTATAAGATCCCAACTTTTAATATCTCATGGAGGATTTTGTAGACCCTACATTTCCCTAATGTGTACTTATGCCCACGGTCTGGATTTAAGCATCATCCATCGTCAATAGCTGCTGTATTATCCTTTTTATAATGTTTGGGGGGTAGACTTGCATTTGAACCGTGATAAATGAGATTGGATAAAGCTTTATCCTTTTGGATTTTGACGCACTATTTCTTGTTTCCTTTGTTTTTGTTGTGAATTTGTGTCTATATCTAATTTTCTGGGATCAAACGGATTAAATAAAAACATCGTGTCTGGTGAAACTGTAATCAATAGGTTGTCCTCAGCGGAATGATCCAAACTCTTCATGAGAAGAAGTTGAGTAATGGAATGCAATAGAATTGAATATAAATCTATTCATGATGATTTGGGGCATGAACTTTTGAATAATTTGAAGTTTTTCCCTACTGTGCTTTTGTCTTGTAATACTGTACTTGGTTTCTTTTCGTAAATTGCCATGCTTTCGTAGTTCTCAAATTTTTTCTTTACTGTTGATGTACGTGTCATTTGGGTGCATATTTAGATGGATGGGAAAAGCGATGGGTTAAATCTGATTGGAAGAAAGATGAGAATATGGCCGGGGAGTGGAACTACACCTCTGGTAAATGGCATGGAGATCCTAATGACAAAGGTGAACTCTTAGTCCATGTTCAATTAGTGGATTTTGGAGATTCATGACCAAGTAAATCATAGTTTATACCTAGATACTTAGAGTTTGTTTTGATTTAATGGTGTAGGTATTCAAACAAGCGAGGACCTTAGGTTCTATGCCATTTCAGCTGAATTCCCTGAATTCAGTAACAAGGATAAGACTTTAGTGTTTCAATTTTCTGTCAAGCATGAGCAGAAGCTTGACTGTGGTGGTGGGTACATGAAGTTACTCAGTGGTGATCTAGACCAAAAGAAATTTGGTGGTGATACCTCATACAGGTTTGTGTTACCCTTCCTTGTAGTGACATGTTCTCTTTCAATGTTACTTCATAATCTCGTGTAAGTTTCTGATTTGCTGCATATATTGTTACTTGCAGTATCATGTTTGGACCTGATATCTGTGGCTACAGCACCAAGAAAGTACATGCTATTCTTAACCACAATGGAACTAATCATTTGATAAAGAAAGACGTTCCTTGTGAAACTGACCAACTCAGTCATGTCTATACATTTGTTCTCCGACCTGATGCTACCTACACCATTCTCATTGACAATGTCGAGAAACAAACGGGAAGTCTTTACAAGGATTGGGATCTTCTTCCACCAAAGAAAATCAAAGATCCTGAGGCCAAGAAAGTGAGGACCTCAAAAATGAACATCTGACCAATTTGATTTTAAATTACGTCCTTTGGTTTTGAATTTTGATAATGTTTTCAATATCAAACTTTTAACAGCCTGAAGATTGGGATGACAAAGAGTTCATTCCTGATCCTGAAGATAAGAAGCCAGAGGTAATTAGTTTGTATCATGGATATTTCCTTCACTTATTTAAATTTTTTACCAGAAACCAGAAATGTAATTTATACCCTTTATTCCTCTTAAAGGGTTATGATGACATCCCAAAAGAGATTCCAGATGCTGATGCCAAGAAGGTACTTTAAACTATTAAACCTTCTGTATTTCATACATCCTACTAGACATCTACCCATCAAGATCCCTGTTACTGAGATACTTATTTGTCTTATCAGCCTGAAGATTGGGATGATGAAGAAGATGGCGAATGGACCCCATCAACCATTGCCAACCCTGAGTACAAGGGCCCATGGAAGCCAAAGGTTTGTGGAAATTGGGTTTAAGCTTCAAATGTACTGCCACTTGTAACCATGATGTTCTTGACTTGTCTCCACCTCTCTGCAGAAAATTAAGAACCCTAACTACAAAGGAAAGTGGAAGGCACCAATGATTGACAACCCAGGTCCATAACTCTATTATTTTTACTATTCCAAATTTTTCTTGATGCAGCAATATAGTCCTGTTTTGGAATTCAGTAGACCTTTATTCTTTATTCTTTATTTTTATCGTAGTATGAGTACTGGAAAGGCCCATGGTATATCCTTTTTTTCAATCAATATTCTCTCCCTCCTATGTTAATTGGTGTGGTCCAATATGTCAGCTTGGTCAGGACTTCTTAAAATTGACTATTTAATCTAATTTCAGCACTAGTTTCAGTATGTTTCTTAGGCTTTGATTTTAATTCTTTATCTGTGTTTTAAGATTGATTGTACGTGAGGATTATGTTCTCTTGTTTTTCTCCCGAGTCTGAGAGCCAATAAGATAAATATGAAGGAAAAAAAACATGCTAGGGAATGGAACAAATCCTTTGTTGTCTAAAAGGGAAAACATCTTTCCTAAAAGAATATTTGCATGTATAGTTAAGGTTAAGGAAAATAAGTTTTAAAAGTATCTTTAATTTATCAATTGTCTTGTAATGTAATAATACATGTTTGTGGCATTGTGAGAGTTCAGGTTTGAACTCTACTAGTAAATATGCGTGTGTGGGTGTAATGTTTTTTACCAAAAAAAAAAAAAATCTTTATAATTTGTTGTTAAACGGTTGGAAAAAGAATACAAGTGAATTGAAATCATTTATTAATTATAAGAGTTACATAATTCTTTTTTTAATATTTGAATTGATAAGTACACACGTACCTTTTTTACTTGATTTCGGTAATTATAATCGTGTATCAATATATGAATATAATGTCTTTCCAACTAAGCAATTTTGAGACGGGTGAGCCTGTGTTTATAGAACTTTATCAACCTGCTATATTCTGTTATGTTTTTTCATCAACAAATTAACTTATAATTTTTACAGACTTTAAGGATGATCCTGATCTCTATGTTTACCCAAATTTGAAGCATGTGGGAATTGAATTATGGCAGGTAATTTATTTTTGGTTGCTTTATTGGTTCTTGTTTTTATTTAAATGCATTTTAAAATACTCAAAAAGATCAAAATGCATCGTTTTCCAGGTGAAATCTGGAACTTTGTTCGATAATGTTCTTATCACCGATGATGCCGAGTATGCAAAGCAGCTGGCTGAAGAGACGTGGGGCAAGCACAAAGATGTAGGTTACTTATTATGCCCTGATGGGGGGTTAGGTAGCTAACTATATATAATGTTCTCTTAAATAGTGATGCACTTTCATGGATTTTTCAGGCTGAGAAGGCAGCATTCGATGAGGCAGAGAAGAAGAAAGAGGAAGAGGTACAGTGTCTTTACATCTTACCCTTTCGGTTTTTCTTTGCTACACAAAAAAGGATTTGGCTGCCTTTCTTAGACCAAAAAAGAAAGCGACTTTCCTTCACTACTAAATAGTTGCTGCTGTAGGAATGGTTCGAGAATGTGTATTTTTCTTTGTGTATATCGTTTAAATTTGATACTGGTGGTATTGGGAGGTATTTGGGTATTCTCTTGGAAGTTTGTTCGTTACTTTCTTGTTGGCTATCTTATTCAAAATTTTTGCTTCACCAGGAAAAAGTGGATGATCCAGTTGATTCTGATGTAAGTCCCCCTTGAGCCTTTGAATAAAATCTGTCTTTCAACTTTTATCGTCTTGATCCTAATAGTGCTGCTGCCAATGTGTATACTTTAGGCCGAGGATGCGGAAGATGCCGATGATGATGATGCAGGAGATGAATCTGATACAGAATCTAAAACAGAAGCAACAGAAAAGAGTGCCGAAACTGAAGCCGAGGAGGCTGACAAACATGTATGTTTTCCTCTTGTTAACAAAAGTGTTTTCAATACTATTTACTTTACTACTACTCGTCAGGATGCTGATAATTTCTACTTAACGTGCTTTGTATTTGCAGGATGAACTGTAGGGAGAAGAATGTTAAGGGATAAACTTGGGCCTCCCAAGATTTTTGTTTTTTTTTTGTTTTTTTATTTTTTTCTCCTTATAATTACAAATAGGAATTTTCTCTTAGTAAAGAGACTTCTCTAGTTGTTTGAGCCATTAGAACTATGATGGATTCATGGAATACATTTTCATCATGACAATTATGAGATAGTTGTTACTTGGTGTCAACATTCTGATTCTGGCATTTTGTGTTGTATTTGAGAGTGCTATCATAGTTGAAAAGGCTTTTAAATTTATTTTTTATTCTTCGATATATTTAAAATTTTCCCAAACGTAATATTGCATTTTTCCTACCTCAACTCAACTGCAATTGATTTTTTTCTTCCCCAAAAGCTCGTATCATGCATGATATTCCATAATTTTGTGATACTTCACAGTTTATGTAATATTAAGTGATTTAACATTGCAATTTATTTTCGAAAAAATATTTAAAATATCACAAAAATAGAACATCCAGCCCAAGCCCAATAGAACATCTAGTAGTAGCTTTTGACTTGCTTCATTCCATCAGTCACCTAGGAATAATTCTATTTTATTCCTGCCGCAATCAAGTGACCTTTTGTTTTTTTTAGAACAATCAAAATATCAAAGTTGAACGAATAATATGGTAAACGTGTTTTAGTAGGAAATCTAAACGGGCTTAACAAAAATCGAAACCGTTAACTACGACGAAATGAAAGACCAATGCCAGGGTTGTTAAACATTTGTCGAATTTTCTTTAAAAATAATAAGGATTGGTTTGTTCATGATTCAGAAATATTGTTTTAAATTTGACATTGTATTAATAACTTGTATTCAAAAATATTTATGGCTAATTAAATAAAAAAATAATTATTTTTACCAAATATATGTTTTTTTTAAATAAAAAATTATTCTCAAATATTATACCAAATCGAACCTTAACTAATTTTTTGTAAAAATATTTTATTTTATAACATATCATAATTAATATAAGTATAAATTTATTTTCAAAATTTTAATTGTGTAATTCTTTAGATCTTTTTCAAAAGAAAGGGTTTCATATATATATACGAATATAAAGAGATATTTCTTTTAAGTAATTGTTTGTTTTACTTTTGCTATAAATTTAACAAAATCAACCACAATTGTTGTGTTTTTCATCTAAATCTTAAGTCTAGAGTGTAAATATTCTCAACTTTTTGTATAAATTTATTTTATTGCATGTTTTTATTTTTATTTTGATATGTACGAAGATGATATTATTACGTTGAAAAAAAAAATACAAAAATCAATAAAGTTGTTACTAATACACTAAATTAAACAATTATGACAAAAAAGAAACAATTAATAAAGGTGAATGCTGCTAACACACTATCTAAAATGATGCTTATAACATAATATATTCATTTATTACATTTGATGGTGTATCATATATTTTCAATTTTTGAAAATTTCAATAAATTAATATATTTTATATTTTTTTCATAAAAAAAAACTATGTAAATTTATGAGAGATTGTTAATCTCTCTATATACTATATTTTAACATCTCATGCTACTAATATCAAGATAAAAAGATAGATAACAGCTTAATTAAATTCTTTCTACACTTAAAATTTGTTATTATAAATATAAAATCTCTTATAACCAAATCATGTATTTTCATTATTAACGAATCTAATGCATCATTTGTTCAAAATATACTACAACTATATTTAACTTTAATTAATTGAAACATTATTTTGAGTGATGTTTTTATTAATATAAGTTTTAAATATGTTATTTTTATAATTTTATAATTTTATAATTTAAAAAAATAAAAATAAAATATCTTAAAATTAATTAACTACAAAAATAATTTTCTTAAACTCATATATTTTTAATATTAAAATAAATTTTAATTTATTATTTCATATTAATACAATTTAAATTAAATTATGATTAAATAGAAAGAAAATCATTTAATTTTTTTTTAATATTAAATCTAAGAATATAATTTTATAAATTTGTTACCAGAATGAGGTGAACTTAAGGTCCGAATTAATATACAACCAACACTACATTAATATATAAAAAAACTTACAAAGATGTCTAAAATATTGCAGAGTACAGTATTAGAATGAAAATAACATGTTCAAGTTAAGAAGGTGACAATGAAACAAATTGTTATAGGATAAAAAGCACCGAGACACATTTAACTTAAACCCAACGAAAACAAATACTAGTTACTAAAACGAAGACTAATTGTTTTTAGGCTTCTTCACTATCAATACAGGACACTTAACACTCTGTGCACAGTGGTTGCTAACACTCCCCAAGAAAGTCCTGTCGTC
Organism: Hippophae rhamnoides; assembly: GCA_033030585.1. NCBI lineage: Eukaryota > Viridiplantae > Streptophyta > Magnoliopsida > Rosales > Elaeagnaceae > Hippophae > Hippophae rhamnoides. The sequence goes on from CM065431.1 coordinate 8,176,046, forward strand.
GCCCAAATTGATCCGTTAAAATATTACTCATTGAAATAAAATAATAATTCTATAAATAAATAAAAGAGAAAGAAAATACATTAAAAATAATATCATTAAATCTCTTAATTTTATATATAAAAAAATAAATTATATTATTTTACTCACTTTTATTCAAATATTATTATTTTTTTATTAAGTGATTAAACTCGATTAAAATACAGATATTTAACAATGATAAAATTATAATCAATATAAAAAATTCACAAAATATTTATTTTTAATATTTTTTAATTATAAATATTTTATTTTAATATTTCAATAATTTTTAGTTTTTATTAAAAATTAAAACATATATTTAAATAACTTTTTGTTTGAATTTTATTATTATTAATTTTTTTCTTAAATAATTTCATAATTTCAAAAAACTAAATAGTATTATTCTCTAATATAAAAATATTAGTTTCTTAAATAGAAACAATTGATAATTTCAAAAATAGCTATTTTCTTTTTGTAGTCACAATAAAACTAGGAATGAAGATTGCCTTTGAAAAAATCTCTTACTTCAGTCCCCCCAAAAAAAAAATACACATTAATTTTCTTGTTTTATGATGATATTCCATTGGTCCCCATTTATTTATAAGTACTTATAAATTCAATTTTATTTAATTAAAAAAATGGAGTAAAATAAAGGAATCACTAGTTATTTACTTATTTATAACAAAATAATCAAATAAATTATATAAATTTACATTCACTTTTTAACTTACATTATTTGTATGACTTCGTATGATAAAGTTATTTAAAAATGAATAACTCTAACATATTTTAAGATAATTATATTATATATGACAATATAAATTGTAAAATTGTAAAAATATATTTAAATTTATATAATTCTACTATATTTTCTTTTATTAAAACACAAGATAAACATGTAAAAAAAAATAAACTTATATATTTTCTTTTATAAAATAAGATACCTCAAATGCATCTAGTAAAAGCAAAAGTAATCAAGTACACATTTTTAACGTACAAATGAGCCTAGCCATCTTCATCCCAAATAAATCAATGATAATGAAGTAAAGTCATATATTTTAGTGTTATACTCGTACATAGAGTAATATTATATATATATATATATATATATATATCAAATATAATTAATTCAACATAATTTAATAATTATTTTAAATTTAGACTTAATATTCACTCACATATTATCATATCATATGAATTATATCACGAATTTAAGATAACTAATATTTTTCTTGCATTTATTGTTACATCTAAAATATGTAACATAAAATATGAAAATAAAAAATATTTAAAAATTAAATAATGAAATTGTTATAAGAAATAAATAATAAATTAGACATAAATTTAAAAATATAAAATATTAAAATATAATCCCATCTACTACTAGAAGGTTAATATGTGTCATTTTTTTTATTCATATTGTATTTTCATGTCATAAATTTACACCTAATTATAACATGAGATATATAAGGGAAAAACAAATATGTAATATAAGAAAATTATATATATTTTTTTTCATTGAATATTATTGTTTATAACAAATTTATCATAATTTTATGAGTTTGATTTAATTACTAATATTATTATCTCATTTTATTAGAAATTTAAATAAATTGATAAATAGCATTTTCTTTTTCTTCGTTCAAAATAAAATATGGAAAAATAAATAAATACACTGATAAGAAGGGACCCACCTTTTAATCAGACCGTAGCCGTGAGTTCCCACGACCAACACGTCAGCGCTCAATTTCTCTACCATCTGGCAAATGACGTCTCTAGGATCCCCGGTCTCTACTCTCGTCTCCACCTTAACCTGCCCCGAACTAACCACGTTAAATACTTATCTAAATTTTAAATGACAAAAGTACCCTTGAAAAACAAGAACAGTTCACTCACATCCTGAAGGTCCTTGCACATTCTCTTTGCCTTATCCATCACGTTCTTCGCCACGTCATTGCCGTACATCTCATTAGTCGCCATTATATCGGTCGAAAACAAATATCCTGTAAATATAATTCAAAATTAGAAAAAGAAAAAGTCAATGAATCATCTCTCTATTTCTGAAAATAGCCTTGCAATTAATTCAAAATACATTAAGGGTCCTCTCTAGTACCTGTGCCATCTAGAGCTGTGTAAACCAGCTTTGGAGGTTTGACATAGAGCAAGATAAGGGTATCTTTGGAATTTTCAGAAATCACGTTTTTCAGGCACCAGGACAGGGCATACATGCTCTCTTCTCCTTCGTCGACGGCCACGAGTATCTTTCTCTCTTTTAATGCCACATCAGCCATTCAAGATTGATCGAACGATCAAAAAGTAGTAATAGAAGAAGTTGATCGTTTGTGTTTTGTTAAAAAGCTAAGGTAGTGAAATGGGTATTTTATAGGAGCTGAAAATACTACTGTCAGCAGTTCATGGGTTTGGTTTGGGTGTTTCTGGATTTGATGGTTTTTGAAGACGGCTAATCTCATCTTGTTGTTTTCTTTATTTATTTTAATGATAATGATATTTTAACGGTAATTTGTATGATTATCATCAAAAATTTAAACCTATACAAATATTATTAAATTATTTTATTTATATTATCAGTTTATTTTTTATTTTTTATATACTACGTTATTAAGTTAATTTTATTTATATTATTATATTCATATTCATATTATAATAAAAATAGTTGATTGTTTTTCACAAAATGAAAAATAAATAAAAATAAAATATTATTATTATTACATTATTTGGTTGGACTAATCTAATCAAAGAAAAGAAGTAATCATTATTATATTGTTAAAATTTAAATAAATTCATTTAATTGTTATTTTTTTATCAAATAAAATATATTATTAAAATTATTATTTTTATAAATAATTATTAATTAAAAATAAAATATATTATTAAAATAATTATTTTTATAAATAAAGTTTAAAATTTTAAGATTTAAGATATAAAATATAAGATTTTGGGGTTAACGTAAAGGGGTTTGAGGATATGATATAATGTATATACTATACAAGATATATGATTTAAGTTTTTAGATTTTGTATTTTGGATTTTGAGTATAAGATATAAAATATAAAATTTAGAATTTAATGTTTAAAGTTATATTTATGGGTTAGATACAATTGGAATAAAAAATAATCATGAGAATGGAACTATGATTCTTAAAAAAGATGTGAAATTTTTATTATTTCTCTTTTAGAAATTGATTTCATTATATTACCAATTTATAGTACAATTAAATATAAAAATGTAAAAAATCAACTTCATTTACAATCTTATTCTTATTCACATTTTCGTTCATACCAACCAAATTTGAATAATAGATTTAGAATAGTTAAATAATTAAGAAATATATTTAAAATAATAATTTATTTTAAATATTTTAATTAACTATTCGAGTTATTTCAAATGTATAACTTAATTATTTGACGTATAAAATAATTATATAAAAAAAACCATAATGATATAAATAAAATAAATAGTATAATTAAGTGGTATAAACAAGACAAAATTTTTTAATGGTATAAATGAAATTAATACAATAGTTAGATAGTATTTTTTGTAGATTTAATCTTCTTAATATTAGTTATACTTTAATACCATTACCATTAGATAAAATTATTATTAATGATATATTTTTATAATAATAATAATTTATATTGTATTAATATTATTATCATATTTTAATCTATTTTATTGATATGCCATTGGTTTTTTGCGGATACAAAAGTTTAATAGTATCACTTATAAATAAAAATAAGTAGATAAATTCATATTTTATAACGGTATATTAATAGTTTTTATATTTAATTTAAAATATATTAATAGTTTAAATTAAAAAAATTAGTACGTATGATTTATACAGGTGAAAAATAAAATTCAAAATTGTCTTTAAAATTGTTTCTCCCAATTGAGTCATCTCTTTAGTATTCAATTTATCATTTTTAAGAGCATTTAAGCTGTTATAGATTTTAGAGACAAATAAACTCAATATCCTTTAGCTATACTTGTTAGAACAATTTAAACTTTTGTTAGTTTTTATATCAAGTTAGTTAATTATGAAAATTTACAGCACAAAAAATATTTATTAATTTTATATTTATTATTATTTTTTTATTAAATACAATATATAAAAATAATATTTCAATAACAGTTAAAAATATGATAAATAAAATAAAATAAAATAAAAAATTAATCATTTTTTCTTGTGTTATAATTTTTTCAAAACAAAAGAATTAAACTACAATAAAAAATAAACTATTTATTTTAACATAATTCAATAATTTGTATTATCGTTCACCTATAAAATTTATTAGGTATTGATTTGATATTAAAGTTTCATCATAAAGCGTTTATTTTTTATTTTATTTTTCTAAAAATCTTAATCTCTGAGATGATTTGATTTCTTTAATATTTTCAGAAACTCTCCTCAAAAGGTTACACCCAAAATTAATTTGCATCAAGTGAACTAAAGACTTGACCAAAAACAATTCTACAAAAAGAAAAAAAAATAAAAAAATAATTTACTTTAATATCTCTATTAATGAATAAAATTGTATCAATGAAAATAACAGTGAATAAATAAAATTTTGAGAATAAAAATGATAAAATTTCACAAATTACATTTCTTCTTATATTTAAAATTAATATTCATGAATTAAACTAATAATTAATAATTATACTTTATTACTTTATTTTTGAATAAAATATAAAAAATGTAAGGTATTAAAATTATTTGTATTGTTTAATCTTTTAGATTAGAAATCATATTATTTTTTAAAAAATGATAATTAAGAATAAATCAAATTATTTTAATAATTTTATATTAAAATAATATTTGTTTTGTTAAATAATTAAAACATAATTAAAATATAAGTTAAGAATAAACATAAACCTAATACGAAATTGTTTAAGAAAAATCAAAAATGATAATATTATATTTAAATATATATTTTAATTTTAAATAAAACTTAAAAAATTAATAAATATTAAAATAAATATTTTATAAATTTTTTTATATTAATTATCATTTTATTATTGACAGAGATTCATATTTTAATCGTATTTAAACACTTAATAAATAATAATAAAATTTTAATAAGAATTATTAAACTATTATTTTATAAGAACTTTTATTTTAATTTTTTAAAATAGTATTAATATTATGTAATAATTTTATTATTATTATGAAAAATAAATAAAATATTATATATACATAATATTAATTATATCTTAATATATTATTTTAAAATAAAATTATTATTAATAAAATATTTTTATTATTAGAGTAATAATTTGGCTTCTACAATATATATATATATATATATATATATATATATATATATATATATCAAACGGTCCGAATCGACCAGAGGCGAATGAATGAAGTCATAACCTTCCGATTCGTCACCGACACGTATATGTTATTCGAATCAGCTTCCACACTCAAACAAAATCCCTTACGCTCTCTGATTTTTGAGTTCTTTGGTATATCGATCTGCTTGTTTGGAGGTGGGTCTTCAGTGAGGGACAAAAATGTTCGTGGTCGATTGGTTCTATGGAGTGCTCGCATCTCTTGGGTTATGGCAAAAGGAGGCCAAGATCTTGTTTTTGGGACTCGACAATGCTGGAAAAACCACGCTTCTTCATATGCTCAGAGATGAGGTTTTTTTGTTTTTTTTTGTTTAATTGGTATTTTCTGCTGAAAAATTGTTGGTGAGTACATGAGAATGGGCGTTCTCTAGAGAACTATTGGAATTATAAGTATTGGTTATTCAATGGCGATTGTGTTTGTTCATTTGTATTGTTCCGTTTGTTTTCTGAGAAAATTACGGATTAAAAAGGATATTGAGTATCTTACATCGTATAACACAACGTACTGGACACTGATATTAGCCTCTGCCCCAAGTAAATGCATTAGATGAACCGCTTGACGTTGGCCTTGATTCTATCAAAACCTGTTTTGATTGCAAAGAAAGGAGGAAAAATATATAATATTTGACTAATGAGGTATTCTTTTAGGACAAATTTGAGTCATGCACCAATTAGGACTTAAAGGAAGCACTTTTCTTCACTCTCTTCAATTTTTGTAGGAGACAAACAGAGGGTAGTATTAATTATCTAAAATTGAATTCAATTATGTGTGAGATTGATTTTCTTTTTGTGGATATTGGTGATGGGTTTTTGCAGAGATTAGTTCAACACCAGCCTACACAGTATCCGACGTCTGAAGAGTTGAGCATTGGGAAAATCAAGTTCAAGGCCTTTGATTTGGGTGGACATCAGATTGCTCGCAGAGTTTGGAAGGATTATTACGCCAAGGTAGAATTTGTTTAACTCTGTAAAAGTAGTATGTATGTGCCCGGACTGTTTCTTTGAATCTTCATGAAACCATGAATGGCTTTGTTTCACTGGTTTTTAACTGTACTTTTGATTTCGTTATTAATGTAGTCATTTTCCAATGTTTTCTCTGGAGGAAGAGTGACTCTTTTAGTTTGTGGCTAGTTGCTGACTTGTTGCTCAAATGATGTGACATTGTTAGTATTTCACTAAATTCTGTAACATATGGTTTATAACGTTTTGGATTGTCTTTGAAGCCTTAAATCTAAATGAAATGTCAATCTCTTAGTGAAAGCACAAATTTTGCTTTACCTTTACCATATACATCCAACTGTGTTGTTTTTGTTTCTTTATTTCAGCTCCGGAAATGAAAATATCTTATACTATATCATCCTTGTATTCAAGCTGAGTATCAAAAGATACATGTGCCTCTATAATCCCAGATAAATTATTTTTTCTATCTGATTCGTGGGAGGCAAATATGAATAATGGTTGTTTGCTGATAGCACCTTTTGTCTCTGGAAGGTTTGCTAATAGTATATTGTCAGGAATTCTTTCTCTTCTGCAATTGTTTATGAATCAATTTTGGAAAGATAATGATGAAAACAAGGCCTCCCCCCCTCCTTCTCCCTCCTCCTCCTCTGAAGAATGAACCATTCACTTACAAAGTTTGGGATATGCAGACATTGATGTTTTTGTTGAATAGCTTTTGCTGATTGCAGAAATGAGAATTATATGACCCTGGAAGAATTTAGGGATGACCTTTTGTAAACAAATATACATTAATGGGGGCAACAACTTGAATCTATATATCGTAATACCCTGAGTTTATGAGTGGTGTTGAATGTTGATTTCTTTTTTGTGAAAATAATTCGGCTTTTGTTTTATGCAGGTGGATGCAGTTGTTTACCTAGTGGATGCCTATGATAAAGAGAGGTTTGCAGAGTCTAAAAAAGAGCTTGATGCTCTCCTCTCGGATGAAGCATTGGCCAATGTCCCTTTCCTCATTTTGGGAAACAAGATTGATATTCCATATGCTGCTTCCGAAGAAGAGATGCGTTACCACCTGGGTCTGAACAACTTCACCACAGGCAAGGGAAAAGTACTGTTGTCAGATTCAAATGTCAGACCGCTCGAGGTATTCATGTGCAGCATTGTCCGGAAAATGGGTTATGGAGATGGCTTCAAGTGGCTATCTCAGTACATTAAGTAGGGAGGTGAAAAAGAAAAGTTTTGTCGTATAACCTTTGAATGATATTTCTTATTGAACACAATATGTAATGTATTGAGATATTTCACTATTTTTCTCTTCATAAAATGACACAAGATAGTTCCCTACTTATCCTATCAGCTTAAATTTCCCATGAAATTTGTTTAATTAAACTTATTATTTTATTACTAAATATATTTATTTACGTGTCATTTTTCATTTTCGACGATATTATCCCCATTTTTTTTATTTAATTGCAAAATTGCCATTAATATTTCATGTTTAAATTAATTTGTTCCTTTTTACCATCTGAGATTCAGACCGGTACCTTCTCTCCAAGGACCACTATTTTTTTGTCTTGTTCCTTTGCTTGAATTCTGTATTATACTGAATTGTGTCTTACATATATCATTGAGATACGTATCCCATTAATTATAGAAGATACGATTATACGATTCTTATTTATAAAATAGGATTGAGTAAATAAAACACTAGCAAATGATGTGATATTTCACAACCATGTCACGGTCAGGGACTGAAATCCCATATGACACAATAGCTAGCTATTGATGTTCACTGTTTAGTTTGTGATTTGGCAACGCAAGATCACAACCTCCACAGAAAGACCTGGTCCGATTCCCATAGCAACACCCCAGTCCAACAGTTGACCAGTAGGATTGCTTTGTCTTTGTTGTAGAGTCTTCTTTATCTCGTCCAAAATTTGCAGCAGGCTGACACTCAACACGTTTCCATATTCACTCAATATATGGCGACTAGCTTTCAGTTTCTCATTTTCGAGACCCAACTTATCTTCAATTTTGTCTAGAATAGCTGGCCCTCCTGCATGTATTGCATAAAACAATGAATTGAAATCCTTAATGTGATTACCAATCCCACTTGAACTCATTACTTCAATCAAACATTTCTCTACATGGTTTGAAATTAACATTGGTATATTTGGTGATAGATAATAATCTAGACCCATTTCACGCAAGTGACCTTGAATTGCATCTTCAGTGTCTGGAATTGTTTTCTGTGATGCATGAACAATTTGGAACAGAGAAGACTCAGTTTCTAAATCTGGATCTGAACCAATTATTAATGCAGCTGCACCATCACCAAATAGTGCATGTCCCACTAACAAGTCCATGCGGGTAGTACAAGGAGCATGAAAGGATATTCCCAAGTTTTCTGAACAAACAGCAAGAATTCTTGCTCCAGCATTGTTCTCGGCGATGTCCTTGGCAACACGAAGGACGGTACCTCCGGCGTAGCAGCCAAGATTGTACATCATGAGCCTGTTAACTGAGTTTAGGCCAAGAAGCTTGCAAAGTTGGAAGTCTGCTCCTGGCATGTCAAGGCCTGAAGTTGTGTAGAAAATAACGTGAGTGATTTCTGAGATGGGTCGACCCCATTCTTTAATGGCTTTTGTTGCAGCTTCTGCTCCCAACTTGGGAACCTCCTTAATTAACATATCTTGCCTTGCGTTTAAAGATGAAGCTCCATAACAAATCAAGCTTGGATTCTCTTTTAGGGTTTCTTCATTCACTGCAAAGTGGCGCTTCCTTATCTTTGATTTTTCACCTGCATGCATATTACGATTAATTAAGGAAAAATATTGTAATTAATTTTTTTCGAATCAAACTTACTCTTAATTAATCTATTTCTAAAGTCACAATCTTAAATGCTTTTTTCTTTCTCACTAATCAATGTAAATTACGAGAGAGGTACCACATTAAACTAGTATTTGACATATTCTCACTAATAAATGTAAATTAGGAGAGAGGGACCACATTAAACTAGTATTTGACATATTAATAAATATTCAGCTTGCCTAATAAATGTATTCCATGTTTCTCATGAGAGACAAACAACCTAATATCTAAAATTAGATCAAAACATGGGATTAAATTTGTTGAATAATTAGACTCATTCATTAACAATCTTTTTCTAACTAGTTTTAAATTTATCTGTTGCTGTCAATTCTGAACAAAGTTCAAGCGTTTTTAATTTTAAACACATAATTATTTTAAATATTTGTTCACTTGTGCTTCACAATTTTGACCACCATAGTCTAAACATAAATGCTTGAGTTCCAAGTTTGGACAAATTTACTTTGAATACATATTCATGTATTCCTATATTTTCATCATTTTATTATGGAGTAAATTTGAACTGAATTAATAAATATAAAAATTATTTATTAAAAAATAATAATTTTTTTTTTAATTTGAAACTAAAAAATTAGTTAAAAATTTAAGTTAATTTTCTTTTCTTGATTTAAAAAAAATACTTTTATTTCTTTTACATTTATGCCAATATAAATATGCATGTATTACATATCTTATTTCATTATATTTAATAAAAAAATTAACTTTATTATTTTAGTTTTATAGAATAATTTTTAAAAAAATAAGAGCACTTAAAAACAATTTTTCTAAACAATAATATTTAACAGCTTCTAAGACATTAACGAGTCCATTTTGACCCTAAGCCTGCATTGTTTTGCTATTTACTTTCCACCCAAAAAGCCTAGTACTTTTTAGAATAGAACCATACTTAATCATTACAATCCACCTTTCTCAATCAAAATGGGATTGTATCATATCCTACGTTACTCTCTCTTACCCACATTTAAGAGATTTCAACGATCATGGGATTAGTTATTGTCAATATCACTTCATAGATATCCTCATGTCTACGTGAGTCATAGTTGGGTTTGACAATATCACTTAGTTATTGTCAATATCACTTCATAGAGATCGTCCTGTCTACGTGAGTAATAATTGGGTTTGACATCGTAAAATATTCTTCTAAAATTTTAAACTATTAGTAAGATAGTAAATTATGTAATTATAAATTTATAATTCCCTATAATTGTTGACTCTCTATAAGTTAAATATTTGCGGTTAAAAACACAATCCTAATTCAATACAATAAGATTTCATTGAGTTAATGGTTATTTATGCTTATAATTAAGCAACTTTAATGCCTTTCTTTTAATCGATTTGAGACAATGATCTTAACAACTCCCACATGACAGACAAATGAGGACATAAGCGTCACAATGAGACTGTAGTAGAGGCTAAGATCTAAACACATAGAAATCAAGAGCAGAGTTATGATAACATGTTAGAAATATTTAATAATTGTATTATATTCTGTATTTAAAGAAATATATATATATATATATATATAGTGCTTTTATATAGAATTTACAAGTAAACTATATATGTTTAAATTAATTAAATATAAATATGTCTAAAATAAATAGATATACATTAACAGATATATACATTAATACTTTCAATTCAATAATTGAACTTGTCAGATCTTAAACATATAACTTTCAACTACAATTTATAGCTTTAATTTCACGTTTTATCTTAATTTTTGGAAATATTTACAATTTTAATGAATACAATTTCAAAATAGGTATTTTATCAATATATTTAGTTACCTTGGTGTGCTATTTATAAAAAAAATATTATTTTGATTAAATAACATCCTCACTTCTTAAAAAAGTATATACAATTTTCACAAGCATATGCTCTAAGAGAAATGAGTATAATTAAAATCATAATTTGGCATAAAAATGAGTATATAAGAGAAAAACTGAGTTCTTGAATGCAAAGAAAAGAAAAACCTCTCACGTTAGATGAAATTAAAAAAAAAAATTTGAAATATAAAATTAATTTTTTAAAAATATAATTGAGGAGTAAAACAGGTATGTTAAATAGTTACAAATGCGCTTGAACTTGTTTTTCAAATTCATCATGTGCTCTCTTTTAGTGACTCGAAAGTAGAAATCAGGATAGTCAGTCTGGTATATAACATTGGCTGGCATTGAAGTAGCACTGGCAAGGATTGTGGCTGGACCCTTAGCTCGTTTGGCCTCTCTGATATTCTCAACTACTGATGCCATTTTTGCACCTGGATATATATTATGTTGAAGGGATAGCTACAAGTATGCAACATTTGTTGGAATATATAGAGACTCTAGACAGCTGTAGCTCTCACCTAAATATCAATTTCATTTTTATAATCATATAATTAATCTTCTTAAAACTATAGCTGATTATTTAGGTAGTTTTCTTATATTTTTGTTTTTTAACCCATTGTTTGCCTAACTTTTTATAATTGTTTTCTTTTCTTGACTTAAGAAAAAATGAGATTTGATTGATTTGACAACATTACCTAACTTTAATAAATAAGATTTGATTGATTTAGTCAATATTGTCTAACTTTAATAATAGAAGGTGTGATTGGTTATTGATATAATTTATTTTATGTTAATTTTTAAATATTTATAATTTAATTAAATAATTTTAATGTTATGTGATTAAAATATCTATTTTTTAAAGTAGAAATTAAGACACTTAATTCACATAAGTATGAAAAATATTAATATTTTAATAACATAATTTTATAGTTATAGGACTAAAGTATTTATTTTTTACAGTAAAAAAATGACATTAGTCACGTAACTATAACTTTTTTTTATTTTATACGATAAAGAATGAAAACTTTAGTCACATAACTATTAAAAAAATAGACATTTTAACACATCATTATAAAATTAAAAATGATTTGAATAACATTGCCTAACTTTAATAATAGAAGGTGTGATCGGTTGTTAATATCATTTATTTTATGTTAATTTTTAAATATTGATAATTTAATTAAATAATTTTATTGTTACGTGATGAAAATGTCAATTTTTTAAAGTAAAAAGTAAGATACTTAAGTCAAATAAATATGAAAAATATTGATATTTTAATAACATAATTTTATAGTTATCTGACTAAAGTATCTATTTTTTACCGTAAAAAAATGACATTAGCCACGTAACTATAACGCTTTTTATTTTGTACGATAAAGAATGAAAGCTTTAGTCAAATTAACTATTAAAAAAATAGATATTTTAACACATCATTACAAAATTAAGATTGATTTGACCAACATTTCCTAAGTTTAATAATAGAAGGTGTGATTGGTTTTTGATATCATTTATTTTATGTTAATTTTTAAATATTGATAATTTAATTAAATAATTTTATTGTTATGTGATTAAAATATCTATTTTTTTAAAGTAAAAGTAAGATACTTAAGTCACATAAGTATGAAAAATATTAATATTTCAATCACATAATTTTATAATTATGTGACTAAAGTATTTATTTTTTTACCGTAAAAAAATGACATTAGTCATGTAACTATAACTTTTTTTTATTTTGTACGATAAAGAATGAAAACTTTAGTCACATAACTATTAAAAAAATAGACATTTTAACACATCATTATAAAATTAAGATTGATTTTACCAACATTGCCTAACTTTAATAATAGAAGGTGTGATCGGTTGTTGATATCATTTATTTTATGTTAATTTTTAAATATTGATAATTTAATTAAATAATTTTATTATTATGTGATTAAAATATCTATTTTTTAAAGTAAAAAGTAAGATACTTAAGTAACATAAGTACGAAAAATATTGATATTTCAATAACATAGTTTTATAGTTATGTGACTAAAGTATTTATTTTTTACCGTAAAAAATGACATTAGTCGCGTAAATATAACGCTTTTTATTTTGTACGATAAAAAATGAAAATTTTAGTCACATAACTATAAAAAAATAAACATTTTAACACATAATTATAAAATTAAGATTAATTTTTCCAACATTGCCTAACTTTAATAATAGAAGGTGTGATTTTTTATTGATATCATTTATTTTATATTAATTTTTAAATATTGATAATTTAATTAAATAATTTTATTGTTACGTGATTAAAATATCTATTTTTTAAAGTAAAAAGTAAGATACTTAAGTCACATAAGTATGAAAAATATTGATATTTCAATCACATAATTTTATAGTTATGTGACTAAAGTATTTATTTTTTACCGTAAAAAAATGACATTAGTCACGTAACTATAACTTTTTTTTATTTTGTACGATTAAGAATGAAAACTTTAGTCACATAACTATTAAAAAAATAGACATTTTAACACATCATTATAAAATTAAGATTGATTTGACCAACATTGACTAACTTTAATAATAGAAGGTGTGATCGTTTATTGATATAATTTATTTTATGTTAATTTTTAAATATTGATAATTTAATTAAATCATTTTATTGTTATGTGATTAAAATATCTATTTTTTAAAGTAAAAAGTAAGATACTTAAGCAACATAAGTATGAAAAATATTGATATTTCAATCACATAATTTTATAGTTATCTCACTAAAGTATATATTTTTTATCGTAAAAAAATGACATTAGTCACGTAACTATAACGCTTTTTATTTTGTACGATAAAGAATGAAAACTTTAGTCAAATTAACTATTAAAAAAATAGATATTTTAACACATCATTATAAAATTAAGATTGATTTAACCAACATTGCCTAAGTTTAATAATAGAAGGTGTGATTGGTTTTTGATATCATTTATTTTATGTTAATTTTTAAATATTGATAATTTAATTAAATAGTTTTATTATTATGTGATTAAAATATCTATTTTTTAAAGTAAAAAGTAAGATACTTAAGTAACATAAGTATGAAAAATATTGATATTTCAATAACATAGTTTTATAGTTATGTGACTAAAGTATTTATTTTTTACCGTAAAAAATGACATTAGTCGCGTAAATATAACACTTTTTATTTTGTACGATAAAGAATGAAAACTTTAGTCACATAACTATTAAAAAAATAGAAATTTTAACAAATAATTATAAAATTAAGATTGATTTGACCAACATTGCCTAACTTTAATAATAGAAGGTGTGATTGGTTCTCGATATCATTTATTTTATGTTAATTTTTAAATATTGATAATTTAATTAAATAATTTTATTGTTATGTGATTAAAATATATATTTTTTACTGTAAAAAAATGATATTAGTCACGTAACTATAACGTTTTTATTTTGTATGATAAATAATGAAAACTTTAGTCGCATAACTATAAAAAAAATAGACATTTTAACTTATAATTATAAAATTAATTACTTAATGTCACAATTTAAAATTTTTAATGATCTATGTGATCTATATAAACACTAAGTGACTAAAGTATCCAAATAATACATTTTCATTGAATTCTAAGATAATTTTTCCGAATATAAATTTACATTTTAATTTATATTCATAATTATTATGTTATTACATATGCGTAAATAGCATTTAAGTTATAAAAACACCTTATTTATTTTTTAAGAAAATTTGAACATGTATTACATTTATGCTATGTTATAATATATACAAATGTAAACATGAATATAAATTCATGTATCTTTGGTATTCTAAATAAATACAAAATAATGCTTAAGAATTGGCAAAAAAATGAAGTATTCGGTTATTCGTAGTGTCGGTTCGATTTTTATTCGATAAATTTTGAAAAAGATTAATGTTTTGGGTATTAACCGAATATGAAGTAATGATTACGGTTCAGGTACAGTTATACTGTAAACCATACCCATCCATATCCGAAATTAATTATATTTATTTAATTTATTTATATATTTATTAAATTAAATTATATATTTGTTAAATTAATATGTTTAGAATTAATTAAGGTTTAAATTATATATTTGTTATTATTATTTCATATTTATAAACAATCATCCATGTCATAAATTTAATCACAAATAATTTAAATATAACATATAAGAATAAAACATAAAAATAAATGCAAAAAATTTATTTTAAAATTATACCTTAAAAGAATCGTTGATATTAGTTCTGTTTCTGGAATACCTCAAAAATGATTTATATTTTCATTTATTGAATGAAAAACTAAAAAATTACAAAAACATAAATAATTCTTCTCAAAAAGAGAATAACTTTAAAACTAAAAAAACTAAAAACTAAAAGAGCGTTCTAGAGAGAGAAAGAGGAGATTTATATGGATGATTTTTACATTAGGCGATAGAGTCATTTTAGAGGTGATGAGAAGACTAAAAAAGTGGAAAATATCTCATAAATTGATCTTGGATATGCTTGGACAGTTTGGCACAGGTGTGGGGGGAGATTTGCGGTGGGACGAGCGCATGATTTGCGATAGACGAGCATTGGCATGTGTGGGACTCGACCAGACATACGCGCGACGCAACATGGCATGCACGAGACTCGACAGATGCGAGCGAGAGGCTCGACATGACATACATGCGGCTTCACATGGCTTGCGCGCGACTGTTAAATATTTAACATTTTTGACCTATTTTGTCCAATTTTTTCTCAAAATATTTGTGATGTATTGCCTCAAGTATTTTTCTTTGAATCTTTAAATTATTTTTGAACGAAAATACCTAAAAAATACTTGTGATTCTAAAAAAGAAAAATTTATATAAAAATATGATAAAATTATACAAATATAAATCTATTTAATTAATTAAAATACATTAAATCATGATTATTTTAGTATTTTTTAAGCACTCATCAATAACCTTGCAACTAAGTCAGTTCACATCAAACATAGGAAACTTCAGAAGACCGCTATCTATTAAAGAGCTTGTTGGATTAGACTTCGTGTTAATAATGGCCTAATTGATCTGCAAGACTTGAAGTCCAAGCCTGACCTAAGTTAACAACTTGGTATATCTCCCTTACGACCTGCGTCATCTTTGCATATTAGACCTTAAGTAGCACATATATGGCGACTTGAGGACATCAACCTGATTTTATGTGAAATTACTTTGTATGTACTTTGGAAGCTCGAGAGCGTCAACCTATGTAAACCTCAACACTTGTCTAATAGGTATTATATATACCTCCTTAGTAAGAAGAATAAATGATTTGTTCATTATCATCATTTTTTACATCCCTAAAATCACTAAAATCCCTAACACACTATTTTTTCTCCAAATAGACATAAAAAATTTATGATTACATATGCATAAGTTCTCCAAAATAATTTCCTAAATTTCTATCCAAACAAGTCCGAAGAAAGGCAACAACAACATTGTCAAAGTTATTACATCAAACTAACTAAAAGGCACTACATAGTCATTAGGTGACCTCTTATCCATCATGTGTGACAAGGCCCCTTCCTCAGCTTGAACAATGTAAGATAAGAAGATGGGTTAAATTGGCACCCATATTGGGCTAGAAAAATTGAGAAATTACATATGAGTTACTTCCAAGGAAAATTGAAAAACAAGTTGTTACTTAAGTCCTATTCTCCTATCTTCTTCCAAGAGTAATGAAGTTAATGTTTGAATTATTTAATATTGATCAAGTGGTAAGGTAATGACATAAGCTACCTAGTTCATCCTACCTTAGAGAAGTGATAGTAGTGATCTAAATGTTCACCTCACTCGATATGCAAGCTAAATTGAATGTATTAACTCACGTGGTTTGAATAAAACATGTTATAATTATGTATGTCATAATATATAGTGTATTCACTCGACCTGTTTTAACATAAAACTTGTTCTACATAACTTAATTAACTCTATCAATGTAATTGTGACACCAATAAAGATATATACTTATATATACCTCAACCTTGTCATTGTTAAAAAAATTATTTATAGAGATAATATTTTCTCAATAAAAGTAATTCTTTTAACATATTACATCAAGTTATATATTAGTAGATCCAAACTAGTATTTCATATTTGATTAAAAAAAAATAGTTTTGTATAGTTGTGTGTATATATATTTTCGTAATGATATCATAAACTAACGTAAACAAAACTCGACTAAGAAAGGAAACTCGAATATCATACATATGTAAAGCTAGGAAACTCTGCCAAAAGGGCAAAAAATAACAGCAGTTATTATCAGGTACTGGTGCTTTAATTGGCATCACTATCTTTAATAGAAAGAAGACACGTCCCAAACAGAAATAACGATATTGCACGCCACATCCAGTCATCCACCATAGTTGATACTTCATCAGTGTCACAGTCATCCTCAATTAAAAAGGTGATCCACACATAGTACAAAAGACGCTACGAGCATTATCACTATTAGATAAAGCATTGAAGCTTGAGGACGAAGAAGACGATGACACTTTCCTCCAAAAATGTTCTATTGAAAAAATAATTGATAAAAAATAAAATAAAAATGATTATTATAATATTAAAATTATGGTTAATAAAAATATATATATATATATATATATATTAATATTATTTTTTATATTACGATTTTAATAATAAAACATATAATATTTGGAATAGTTAAATTGAATTTTATTTTATTTTTACTTTTTATAATTTGTTATTTTATTTAAAAATATATGATTAAGTAGTTAAAAAATAAAAATTAATATTAATATTTTAAATAATATAATAGAGTAAAAATTATATTAATATTTAATTTTTTTAGATTACATATATTTTTGAATAAATATTAAAAAATAAAAGTTACTATTAAATCATAAAAAAATTAATATTGATTCATAATTAATAATTATTATCGGTAAATTATACTCATACTTATTCCTAGTATGTGACTTTAGTATCTCTAGCATGTTAAGGCCAGTTGTTGGAATGAATACAATGAAAATATGTAGAAAAAAAATATTTTTTCAAAATAATTATGAAGACAATAAAAGATAAAAATTCTGGATTTATGATTAGATCGAAATGCGATATATTGAAACAAATTTATTGTCATTTTAATAATAATTGCGAGTGAAAATAGGGTTATAAATAATATGGTTTCAGATACAATAAATCCAGAATTTTATTATAATCTATAATATTTGCAAGTATTACAAAACGTTTGAACTTGGCAACAAAATTAGGAACATAAATATATGAGAAAAATGAAAAGAGAAAACAAGAGATTAAATGAAAACTTGAAGCTTTTGGTATCCCCTTAAGCCATGGATGGAATTCACTATTACTTATAGAGAGTTCCAAAGGGTACGAATTATGTTCTTTCATTTATATCATTTAATTTTTAAGGGACATAACTATTCAAATTTATGTGTATTTTATTTCATTAAAAGATACTTTCAATTTCTATATTTAAAGTTTGACAAATCTTTTCAAAAAGATGTCTTTTAATTTTTATTATTTGTATCTTAATCAAAGGTGGTTATATCTATTCAGGTAAAAGCATCTTTTCATTTTTACGTACAAAGCAAATAGATACATGTTTGTAACATTGTTTCTTTGCTAAAAGATAGCTTCTAAATAAACACATTTGTTGGCCAAATGACAATTTTTATTGAACTATTGCATGAAATGATACTAGCCACCGTTGCCATTATATTATTGATTCAAACACAATGCTTCAAAACCAAAGTTACTATAAAACCATTATAAACAAATAAATAATTATAATCAATAAAATAAATAATTTATTTTGAATTATATATAAAAATAAATATATTTTTTTCTAACAATCATCCTCTATTTCAAAATAAATATAGTAGTTCTAAAAAATATGGATTCTAAGAAGAAAAATACATACTTGTGTCTTTTAGACTTAAATCTACAGTTAATATAAATATATCAAAACTTGGTGAAGTGCTATGGTGGTTACAATCTTAAATCAAGGACCTTATATGACCAACCAAATATCTTTATACATATTCACTTACAAAATTTAAGACCTTTGTGAAGTTCTTCAACCCCTATCAATGTTCCTGTCATACTTCCATTTATAGACTTACTAAGAGTTTTTGTATTGAACCTCAACAGCCCACATTGCCAAAAATAACATAAGAAATGGGATCAAACAAATTTCAGCAATCGTTCAAATCACTCATTTAACTTGTTCTTTCCATTGAACCTAGCATGTATTTCAAAACCTAAGTTGGGTTTCCATTGAAGGTGATCATATTTTAGTAAGACTCTAATCTAATTCCTTTGATGTTTTCTTTATAATTTCTCCAGAAAGTCATTTTCTTGAAGTACTAAAAATAACAACAATTGATCACCAAAAAGTCTAGTAAATTCAATTATCAATTAGAACTTGTAAGACAAGGTTTTGCATCTTGAAATCCAACGCTAATTAAAACAAAATGCAATGGAACTGATCGTATGAAAGATACCACGGTTTTGACAAGCATAAAGTAACATAACAAACAACTAAGGCCCCATCAACGCAACCTCCTTGCTTCTCTTTCTGACTCAAGCAAGGTAAGAATATCCCCTTCTCTCACTGGTCCTTTCACATTCCTCATGATGTGTCGGTTCTGGTCATCAATAAACTTGACTCTCACTTGAGTCACCTGCCCTCTTGAGCCTGTCCTTCCCATAATTTTCACCACCACAGCATGCTTGATTTGGGATTCCATTCTTCAAAACAAGAGGAAAACAAAAATCAGAAAAACCTTCCCAACTTATTCATAGAAAGGCCAATAACTTTAGGAAGATCCTCAAAAAACATAAAAGAGAAAGTTATTTAATTGAAGTTCACTACTAAAGCTTAAACCTTCATGAAATTTAGATTGCATGAATAACTAACATGAGAACCGGGAAAAACTAAGCATAAATCTCTGAATCTTAAATACATAGTAGATGAATAAATAAGTCAAAATCAAAAACAAAAAATCACGTTGTCATACGGAAGACAAAATGTTTCCATCAAAATATGGCGAATTAGTTATAATTGGCAAGTACTTTCAGAAAATATTTATCTATAAATTGGATGTGCTATTGTAAATTCTCTATGCCTAACTACAATTTACATCAACGGGAAAACTTTTCAACTAATAATGCTACGGTGAATAAGCTATTGCAAGTATGCTTAAGCCTTTCGCATAAAAATAACAAACATTCAAAACTGTAAGATATGAGTGTTAGTAATTTTCGTAAACAAAACGTTTATTTGTACATTAGTTTCTAGGCTCATTATTATATCTATCAATTAAACCTAAAGAAACACCCAAATTCCAGATAAATACACTTCAAGTATAAATGTATATCCTATCACACTTACATTTGCATTCATGTATTCACGAACACATTGCACAAACACTTGAGTTATTTTTGTATTGCTTGTTTGATCCAATAAGGGTATCGATTAATCGAGGTAGATCGATTGAGATCAATCTAGGTGTTCTCGGGTTACAAAATTTGAGGACTTGATCAATTGAGCGCACTCAGGTTAAAATTCAAAGCTAACTTATCATTACTAAATCGATCGAAAAAGGGTCTCAATTGATCGAAACGTGACTAGATCAATCGAGTAGGATATCAATCGATCAATGCATGTTTTTACAGTTTTAAATTTCCATATTAAACTCAAGCCAAGTTGTAAAAAATATCAAATACTCAATTTTTAAGGTGTTCATAATTTCAATCATTGCTCATAGTTTCAATCACCCACACAACTTACAAGCACACAAAAACTATATGCTTTCACTTCCCCCAAATTTCATAGTTTTTATTGATTATTTTCTATGATTATGTAATTTCTTCTTTCTAGGATTCTCACGTGATTCTTCAAATTCTTTGGATATGGCCTTGATTTATTAATTGATTATTTAGGTTTAAAAAAACATATGTTCTTTGATCTTGTTCTTAATTATTTGTTCTAGGTTTGCTATAGATTTTCTTCATTTGATTTATTTGTTGAATCTATTAGCTTATGATTCATTCATTATTAAAATCCATCTAGAACACACACGAACACTTGTGTTTCTATGCTAATGTTTTTATTGTAGACGTGACTAATTGGTAAACATTTGATTTTAATAATAGAAACATTAGGTGATCCGATGAATCAATGTTTTTTGTTAGGTCATTTATGTGACCTAGGTTATTTCTACCTAAAAATAACATGTGTTAATATTTTTCTTTATGATTTATTTTAATATGCAATTACATGTTTGATCGCTATGCTTAAATATCAAATCTAAAGTTGTTCATTTTTTTTAAAATAACATATTCCCACCTCTAAACTTATTTCTGTCATCGTAAGAACTTTCAAAAACAAAATACAATATTATGATGTTGTCTAAAACGATTAAACTACTTTTTTTCCTTGTATGAAATTAATCAATTGGTGCTCAATTAAGCCAAACGCTAAACAACCTGAATGTTACTATCCCTACAGTCCCCATTGCCAATTGAATAGAAGAACAATAACGGGATAGAAACTGATCTAAGAGAAGGACCTAAAGACGGGCGAGGACGATTTTTAACATAACTGTTCCTGAAACCTAACATATAACTGTTACCCCGACACTGCCCGATAACCATAAGGTATCGGACTAGAAGGGTAAAAGAAAATCACCACTGAATAACCCTGTATTTATTTATTATCTATTATTTTCAGCCAAAAATAGAAGAGTCATAATTGTTGCTAAAATAGAGAGAATATTTGTGTTTTGGATTCTAAATGAATCAAATGATAGAGAAATAAACTGTTCGAAGATATTGTGAAAATTTAAGAACCAATTTTTTTCTACGTAGAATCATTTAGAATTCGGATAACAAAAATGGAATGAAAAAAATAAGGGAAAAAAATAAAAGAATGTCTTCGTAATGATCATATATAACAGATTTGAAATGGCCTTCATCGTGTTTTCTGCTCTATTTTTGGGGTGATCTAGATTTAAAATGTCATCAACAATCAAAAAAACAAAACATGAAAGAAATATCAGTTTAATAAACAATGTGGAAAAACACAATAGGACTTCTTATTTTTAAATTCAATCAACATCTCGTCTCAGATAAATTTTAACATATAAATTGGAACAACAACACAAAATTTATACAAGCAAACAACACTCAGATCGGTTAAGGGAAATAAATTAAATCCAGCAAGAGGAGAAGAAAAGGATACCAAAAAAAATGAAATTTACATTGTCTTTACAGATTTGAAGTAAATAATAACAGCACATATACCTGTAAAAGGACGGAGACAGGAACAGTGAATTTTTTAAGAAAAAGCGACGGCGCAACCACAAACAGTGATTGTCGGCTTGTGAGGTGAGATGAAGTTTGGTGTGGCGGCTGGGCTAGGGTTTCGTGAGGTTTGAGAGAACAGAGAGGCGCGAGTTGAAATAGGATTACTGAGGTTTCTAACTTTTGTTTTAATTTTACACAAAAAAAAAAAGAAGAAGCAATATTTAGCTTTCCATACCAAAAAATATATACACATTGCTAATTTTGTAATGCTCGAAAATTTTAGAAATTAATAATTGTTTGAAGATAAATTATAATATTTTAATTTAATTTTTTTAAAAATAAATAACAAAAAATAAAAGTAAAAAAGTATTAATTTAATAATATGATACTAAAAATGAATCAAATTTTTAAAATATTATAAATATTAAATAGATTTAAAATATTTTATTTTTGAAACTTTAATCATGTTGAATAAATTATGGACAAAAAAATATCAACTAACGTTAAAAAAAAATAACTTGTAGGTAAATCTAGTAAACTTTAAGTAAATATATAAGCATCAATTTTTATTAAATATCTAACATATAAGTAATATCATTCAAACTCTTATTTATCTAATAATGAGATAATTAAACATATAAAACTCCAACATTTAAATGTAAGTTTATCACTATAAATAAAGGTCATTAATAGATATATTTTCTTATAAATATTCATCATTGTTTACCATTAAACACAATTACTTCTACATAAACAACTTTTCTTAATTATAGACACTAAGATCTATATTTTTTTCCTAAATATCTCTTAATCTCTTAACGTCGTAAGAAGAGTCATTAGTCGTCTCATTATCTTCGTTACCCAAACTTACTTAAGTATCATTGTATTCTCTTTTCTCATATCCACAGAAGAAGTGCACCAATTATTTATGTAAACAAAAAAACGACATCAATATTTAGCATTGTCTGTAGGAACGAGTGTTCTCTATTAGTTGAATCACAACTAGAGAAAAAGATCTATAGTGTTCTCTAACATTTTGAACTAAGTAGTCTTTGAAAAAAAATCCTAAAAAAATTTCATAAGAAAACTACTCCAAAAGAAGTTCACTCTACATAGTCCCAAAAGGTCACACCTCTCCGTATTTTCAAGATAAAACCAACCTCTTGAACAGAACAACCAAGTTTCTACAAGGTACAATGAAGTCCTACTTCATGTTCAACAAATTGTACAACCACCTATACAAGTTGCCAACCCCATACCTTCACGGTCATTTGGGCCCAAACAGAGCCCTAAAAATGGGCACGATGGAAGTCTATTTGAACATAACGAAAAACATACTCCAAACCCTCTTAGAACGTCTACTAGGCCCATAAGCTTCTAAACCAAATAACATCTTTGCGGCAACTTCCAGTACCTATTGAGCATTAGATCTGACCCACAATCATAGGAATCGAGCTGAGCTTCGATTTGATATATTATAATATTTGTTTTATTACCCGAATCAAAAGTTATGGTTGTTTAAAGTTGTAATATCAATTTTTCAATTTTTCTGAAACTGAATTGCAACAACTTCTTTTTTTAAAGAACAAAGATTGATTGAACACAGAAATAAAAAAAAAAGATAGGAAGAATTCAAAGAAAACTATGAAACAAAATCCAAAGACAAAAAACAACGAAAAACGAAATCCAAGGACAAAAAACAACGAAAAACGAAATTGAAAGAAAATAAGGAAATAAAAGTTTTGTTTTCGCCACAAAACCATAGGTAGGTAATTCGGCCAAATAAGAAGATCACAAATCAAAATCTCAAAAAAATAAATATTTTTGTTCCATAATAAGGAAAGAAAAACAATCAAATTTGGAATAGAGACAGATTCATGAAAACGTAGAAAATGATGTTTTTTTAAATCAAGAACTCAAATAAAGATAGATGTTGATAGATAACCTATTTCTAGCAACCAAAACTCTGATAGTAAATGATGGGACCCTCTACGAAAACAACCCTAAGAACCCATGAACTCAAAAAAATAGGAATAATCGATTTTGCTATAAATGTGTTGAAGATTATTGGATTAAAAACTTAAGGAAACAAAGTTCTTAAAATCCTAACATTTGATATAATCGAATTAAAATCTTAAGAAAATAAAGTCTTTAACACTCTAACATTGAGACACCACAAATGATGATCACTCTATTTGATAAGTCAAATTCAAACATTTAATGAATAACACAAAAAGAGAAAGGAAGAAGCTTTCTGAAACAAACTATTATTAACAACGAAAAACGAAATTGAAAGAAAAGAAGGAAACAAAAGTTTTGTTTTCGCCACAAAACCATAGGTAGGTAATTCGACCAAATAAGAAGATCACAAATCAAAATCTCAAAAAAATAAATATTTTTGTTCCTTAATAAGGAAAGAAAAACAATCAAATTTGGAATAGAGACAGATTCATGAAAACGTAGAAAATGATGTTTTTTTTAAATCAAGAACTCAAACAAAGATAGATGTTGATAGATAACCTATTTCTAGCAACCAAAACTTTGATATCAAATGATGGGACCCTCTACGAAAACAACCCTAAGAACCCATGAACTCAAAAAAATAGGAATAATCGATTTTGCTATAAATGTGTTGAAGATTATTGGATTAAAAACTTAAGGAAACAAAGTTCTTAAAATCCTAACATTTGATATAATCAAATTAAAATCTTAAGAAAATAAAGTCTTTAACACTCTAACATTGAGACACCACAAATGATGATCACTCTATTTGATAAGTCAAATTCAAACATTTAATGAATAACACAAAAAGAAAAAGGAAGAAGCTTTCTGAAATAAACTATTATTAATGATATATGGTCTTTTCAAGATTACATAGCTACTACAATTTTATAACAACAAACCCTTATAAAAACTCTAGGCATATATTCAAATTTAAAGAAAAACCTTAGGCGCAAATTCAAACTTAAAGAAAACCCTAGGTACAAATTCAAACCCTAAAAAAAACCTAAATGAAACCTAATTAGTAGTGGATTGAACCTAATTAACCCTTAAAGCAAAAAGATTAAAAACACTTATGATAAATAAAACATAAAAATGTCCTCAATTAATTAAAACAATAATTATTTCTTAAAGTAATCTTTACATACAATTTTATCTTCTAAATCTATCCCTAATCAATAGATCACCAATTCCTTATAAAAGATTTTAAGAATATTTAGAAACATCAACTTGATTAACACCTCAATCTCCATTATTACTAAGAACCGCTTTGGAAGGACAATGCGAAAGAATTTCCAACTACGTATATGGAGGTCACTCAACTAGTGAACATGTACCTCGTTATCGAAGAGATGGCCAACAATAGGAGAGTCATTGACCTCTCCACCAATGAAAACATAACACCACCGCCCAAACGTTAGAGATGAGCCTACGAGAACCTTATCAAGAGGGGACAAGTGAAAGAGTTTGTCCAAAATGAAAGATCAGAACAACGGCAGGTCTTTTCATAAAAGGGAGAGAGAACTTGCTCCCGTACAAGTGCGATTGTTGACTGTTTTAGGTGGTATCAAAATTTAACATGAAACAGATATAGTATATAAAATGAAACAAATTTAATAAGGTGCACCACCACTTAAATCCATTGCAAATCTATCAATTCCCTCTTAAATGTTACTACGGAATAGTTGAAATTCATATAAAGTTACAAAATTGTACAAATGTTATATGTTCGGACAAGTTTTGTGCTACAAAAATATTCTGCTGACCAAGAGCTAGGAACCAAAGAAAAATAAAGACTCCAAAGACCTTGTACGCAAAAGCTCCCTACTCAAATGGTGTGCAATCACTTTTTTGATGAACCGAAACCCCCAAAGCCCATCAGAGCTGCAACATCAGAATCAATTTCAGGTTCCTCTTCTACTGCTTTCTCTTTCTGCAACCAATACAGAAAAGCATATCAATTATTGCTAAAGTTCCAAGATAAAATCAATTTAGTTTAAAAACAACTGGAATAAGCAACAATCTGTTTTTCCATGGTCTTAATATTTACTAAAGGCTTTTTCAATCCAGTCTTCATTAGTTCGTATCAGACCTCACATAGTATTACAAACATTAACCAATGAGCAACGCAAAGCTACTACTAAGTATTAACCTTCTTTTCTTTCTTCTTCTCTTTACGCTGGCGCTTTCGTTCCTCCTCTTCTTGCTGCTGCTTCAGAAGTCGCTCATCAAGATCTAGAAGAAAATATTGCATAACAAAGGGTCATTTCCTTAAACAAAACTTCTAGATATTACGTAAATATCTAACAAAAAGATATGACACGGCCTTTTCTCTCATCCAAATTTTACCTTGCTCAGAGAAGCTACCAGGGGCTTTCCGTTTCTTTAGACTTTCAAATCGCTCCTTAACCTGTACATCATTAGAGTTTACAGCTTCGCATAAAACTTACACATCAATACAAATTAATCATCTAAAACACGTCAAGAGCCTGATATTCAATTTCAACTTTCAACTCCAAGAGGTCTATGTCAATCCTCTCTCGGTATCCCCATTATTGAGATAGGCTGATAGCTGTCACTGTTAAACTCAATTATATAATTTCCATGTAGGCTTCATTTCTGTTCTCCCGTTGTTTGCTTATCTCACAACTTTTCATTTTCAGTCTTTTTTCCATCAAGCATGTGCTCAATAAATGACGTCAATCAGATCATACCCTAACTACATGTGAAGAAGGATTACCTGGTTAAGAGTAGCCCGTTCTACCCTCATGGACATACCCAATGCTCTTTGATCTACATAATAAATAATACGATCAAAGAGAACAGAGAATATAAAAATATACAAATTATTTTGTAAAATAAAATCATAATTGATGGTTTTATGGGTAACATACGTTTCTTTCCATTGATATGATCCAAGTAGTTTGCAGAATCCTTTACAACACACTCACATACTGAACAGTAATATCCTGCCTGCATGATGACCATATTAATAACATATAACATATCTGAGTAAACAATATAACAAGGCTACTTAAAAGAACAAGATCGAGTAATTTTATGATCAAAATTGTATAGTTGCACTGACAACCCACACTATATTCTCCACCCAAAACCCCAAAAAAATTAAAAAAAAAAGTGAAAATTTATTGAAGGACTTGGTTGAGAATATGGAAAAGCCTGTCCAAAGAAATTACCAAACTAGGAATCTGAAAAGCAATGGTCAGCTAAAGTATTGAAATCCACTTCCGCAAACAGATGTTAAATGGTATTTTAGGTTTAATATTTCTCAAAGAAGCTGCATACAGACAAAGGTGTTGACCTGCATTGTTATATTATCGGACACATGATCATGGTAATCTCATATACATAGTCAGGAAGTCTGTATAAGAATCCAGAAAATTAAATATAATAAAAAAAGTATACCAAAATCCAGGTCTTAGGTAAGTTAAACGATTTAAAATGGAAGCAGCAGTTGAAGCATGAAACAGTAGCATTAGATCCAAAAGTCAGATTAATTAAGCTTACCCACACATTTGTTATATTGAGGCTTGTCTTAGTAAGCCTCATTTCTCCCAAGTGTTAATGCATAGCTTCACATGGTTTCTTTTTTTTTTTTTTTTTAAATCACCTCTGGTTGAGGCTTGCGCAACTAGGTCATGAGCAATGAGGCATGCCCCTCAAAATTTATCTTTTTAGGAATTATTGTTTTTTTCCTCATGGACTGAAAATCCCTGATGGCCCAAATTATATATATATATATATATATATATATATATATATATATATTGGGAGGGGGAGGGGGGGCGGCAAAAAAACAAAAGCACCACAAAATTAGAATAAAAACTAGTTTTAAGAGGGCAAAATATTCAGCAAGTGAACTTACGTGTCTATACTCAAGTATCTATGGTTAGACCTTATACTTCTTCTAGCATTGTTGATATTTCCTAAAACTTGCATTTTGACCTTCTACTTCTTCTAGTATGACTGCTATTATAATTTTGTTATTTTATAAATGTTGTCCTATTAGTATTTTCTTATTCATTCTTGGTAAAAGTTAGGCTAGGCTTGAATAATTTATTAAAAAAATTGAATGGCAAATCCCAAAAAAAAAACGCTTCATAAAAATGATTTTTAATTTTTTTTAATAAAACCGCCTTTTAAGACCTTATTACACCCACACTTTATGCTGCCCCAAAATTAAAACAATAATGTATTTATCAAAAAACAAGCGAAAAATACTAAAATAGCAAGTCTTGCATATATGTACCAGGAGAAAGGAAATATCTAGTGTAGTAATGTCTTTCCCTATAACAAACTTTCAGTACACGCTTGTAGACTTGTAGTGTTCAACTGTTTATTAAATATACTATTGCTCGGTTTCAGGACATGTGGGAACATAAAATAAAACCAAATTTATGAACAACATACACAACATAAGAACACAAGTGGAAATCATGAAATGCAAAGATAAATACTCAATGAGAATAACATAACCAAAGAACAACAAATGAGAGTAGAAATTTACCTGCTGGCTCAGAGGCGCTACTGGAGTAACCACCTGAAAGAAACAAAATTCCATATTGAAAGTTGAGTCATGAATTCTATTAGAGAAAGAAAATGTAGGAAAGAGAAAATAGGCTGTATGAAACTATTAGCAAAGCTTTGACTTTTAAATTAAAAATGAAAAATATGGTGCCAAAAGCCACCTCAAGGAAAGCATGGAAACATGGAAGAGTTTATGCAAATAGCATATCCTCTCATATGCAACCAAGCACTGATATGGGACAAAGTCACAATCCCTACTTTTATCAACTAGATGGCAAAAAAAAAGGCAGGGCTAAAATACAGTTAACAGGCTAGAGTAAAGGCTCCAAAGAGGAAGATACAGCTCAGTACAGGAGTGAACCTGAAACCATTCAAAGTAACATTTCACATGGAAAGCAGCAGCATAAGGCATGCGTTTTTCCTCCACAATAAAAGTTACAACCACCGGGGAAACTAAAGCCTCTAAACTTCTGAAAAACAATCAAATGTAAAACTTATCCAGATGGAGATCTTATTTGGTCTAAGAATGAATTAACGAAGTAACAATTTGTTATTTAAATCAAACTGATTCCAACACATTTATGCAATCATTTTACCATTCACCACTAACATCAAGGTAGAGAACAATAAGTCAAGAAAAAGAAGCCAAAATACAAACTATACAAATACAGGAGTCACAATACAGCTTAACTTCAAGCAATAAAATGGTAACATAACAACAGACCTGAGTTTTTCCTAAACGAGACTCGAGATCTACTTCATAATCCCTGTGTTTCAATGGCTTCCTTTGCACTGGAGGACCTTTAGCTGCAATTAATTATTAAGAAAATATAATTACTTTCGTAACTGATAAGTCTATAACTCAAAGAGTTCATCAATCTCTTAAGATAAGGTTTAACAACTTACATTTTGATTTACTCCGGCCCTCTGAATCCTAAAAACAACACAAACAATCAAACAAATTAACTCAAGGAATTTACTAAGAGAAAGAAGAATGCACAAAGTGCACAACCAAAATAATAAATGATAAATCTGAGAAAAAGAACCTCTTTATCGCGCTCCCGAGCCCTTTCTATGTACTCTTCTCGGTCAAATTTCCTTCTGAAGGTATTATCAACTCCAGCAACTCCCTAAAAATAAACCATCAAAATCATAAGAGTCCATTACACAATCATACAGTAAATAATAAGAATATCAACATCAATTAGAACGCTAATCTTTATAGCTTTTATAGTCCCCATACGAAATAAATAAAAACACTGAGCGAAAATTATACAAATAAATTGAACAATAAAATATTAGAAATTTCAAAAATAAGTTGTAATTTCCTCATGAAACAAACGTAGATTGCTGAAGATATTAAATCAAACCATGGAAGTAAAAAGGCAGAAACTAACCTTGTTGCTGGCTTGAGCCATAGCTGCGAACTTCTTTGATCTAAATCACAATTAAGCACCTCGCTAGGACCGCTGATGGATTTTCTGGAAGAAGGATCACACACGCATGAGGAGAAGAGAATTCGTATTCGAATATGAAAGTCGAAGAAAATCGAGGGATGAAAATAAGAAGGGAGGCAACGCTGACATTGCAAAATTGAACATCAGAACATATATTTCAATTTTTTTAATATAAAAGGGGATATATAAAGGATTATAATAATTTTGGAGGAAAAGAGATTTCCAGTGGGCGTTTGGTCTAGTGGTATGATTCTCGCTTCGGGTGCGAGGGGTCGTGAGTTCGATTCTCGCAACGCCCCTGATTTTTCCTTTTTCTTGTTGGTCATCTAGCGACGTCGTCGAGCTCTCCCCATCGACAACTTCCATCGGTTGTTGAAAATAATATAGATATATGATTTCTTTAATTTTATTTTTTGTATTACTACTAATATTATTATTATTTATTCATATTTAAAAAAATAGATTATAATTTGGTTTATATTTTACACGTGATCAATATATATGATTTTAATGAACTATATTTTTGAACATTTTTATCTCCTTCTACTTGTGAAACATAAATAGTTTTTTAATTAAAAATAAAACTATAAAAATAAAATCAAATTACTAATAAAATAGTTATTCATATTCTTAATCAATTATTTTTTTTCCAATTTTTCTAATATAAAAATATTATATGTATTATATATATATATATATATATATATATGACAAATATAAGATATACCATAAATTTTAATTTATAATATCGTTTGTTTTTTTAATAAAATATATTTTCTATTTATTATTCTATTACCTAACAGTATTAGTTTTATTAATGTATTAATTCTTTCTCTAATATCTACTTTTATTAATATTTAGATTCATTTTAAAAGAAAAATATCCAAAAAAATTATCATTATAAGATATTTTTCTATAGTTAATCTACGATGATTTATTTGTTAATTAATAACATATTATATTTTTCTTTTGTGTATTTAATATTAATATTTATTTATTTATTACTTATTTCGTAATAAATTATATCTATTTCTTTAAGAATTAATCTTATTTTTTATTTTTCTTCGAATTCTTTTTTATAATTAATATTTATTCTGAGAAACATACTAAGATATCTTATATTTTTATTTTTATTATTTTTTGATTTTTTATATATAAAAAATTATTGTTAAGTTCTTTTAACTTTAACTTCAATAAAATTTGAAAATATTTGTGATATTTTTAAAATCGTAGATATATTTGTGATATTAATTTAAAATTTTGAAGTATTGTTGTTATTATCCCGTAACGAACTTACATCCAAGGTTAATAATTTGGTGGCATTGACTCGTGTACTTAAACACATATTTATATTTTATTGTTTTATCCTTTTTCTACTTGTGAAACATAAATAGTTTTGTTTAATTAACAATAAGAATAAAAAAGAGTATAAAAATAAAATTAAAGTACTAATAAAACAATCCCAATCCAATATGTAATATATGCAAGTCATAAGTATTAATATTATGATTCATTTATTTATTTCTTAGTTTATTTTAATAAATAAATACTATAAATATCATATATATTAAATTTATAGGTTAAATTTAATACTTGGTTTAAGTTTTATCATTAATATTAATGAAAAATATAAGATATAACATGAATTTTAATTTATAGTATCTTTGGATTTCATGGATTATTCATAACAAAACATATTTTCTATTTATTATTCTATTATTTAACAATGGTGTATCAATTCATTCTCTAAATTGTACTTTTATTAATATTTGGATTCGTCTTAAATAAAAATATTCAGTTTTTCTTTTATCATTATGACAGATTTTTGATAGCTTATCCACAATAATTTTTTTTGTCAATTATTGACATATTATGTTTTTATTTTGTTTCTATAATATTATTAATACTCATTTATTTATTACTTGTTTTGTAATAAATTATATATTTTTATTATTCTTGAGAATGATGAATTTTTAAATCTATATATTTTCTTAATAATTAATCTTATTTTTTTTGTTATTTTTCAATTTTTTTTATTAATTAATAATTATAGTAAGAAACATCATAAGATATTTTATATTTTTATTTCTATTATTTTTATGTATAAAAAATTACTGTTCAAATTTATTAACTTTAACTTTAGTTAAATTTGAAAATATTTATGATATTTTTGAAATCTTAGATATATTTATGATATTACTTGTAAATCTATGTTTGTATTACTTATTTGTTATTACTTCAAAACAATTTGAACTTAAACAATACTACCTCTCTGGGTTCATAATTGAATCTAAGTAAATCTAGTAAGTATTTCATGGTCAGTTATTCCTAAAATTTTATCTTTATTCATTTTATTTATCCAAAGTTTCGAGTTACTTCAACTTCAAAATTTACTTTTATTTATAAAATGGGGTCACAGCTTCGATATTTATTTTTATTTATGAAATTGGGTGACACCATTATAAGATTTTTTTTTTAAATTTTTCAGAGAATTATTAAATTAAATTAACTCAAGACAATAATCCTAAGTTCTAATAAAAGCTTTCATTCTAATAATTTATATATATTTTTGATATTTTATTTATATAAAACTTATTTGTTATCACTTCTAAACATAATTAATCGAAAAAATTAAGATGGTTATGTATACATGCTCTCTTTTTTCTTACCGATGGAGTGGAGTACTGTATTAGTGATTGATTGATACCTTCTCATACATTGCTTTTTTATAGCTGTGAATTTGTGGTACACTGGTACTTGAGTTATGCGTAATCCTGCAGATTTTCACATGGGGTAACAATCAAAAGGTCCAATCAGAAAATGGCGGTACTGTGAATGTAAATCAGAACAAAAAAAAAATAAAAAATAGTGAAATCAAGATGTCGCCAAGTGAAATCGGAGATTCTGGAAATCGTTGGATATACCTTTTCCAAGACTACCATAATGGTTTAATAGAACAAGTAATCTATCGACTATCGACCGTCTAAATCATATTCAACTTATGACAAGTATATACGTTGATAAATATGACCGAATTGTACGAAACCGTTTCAGATTGAATTAAAATCGTTTTTCAATCAAACAATTGATTGAGATAAAATTATTTTAGAGATAAAATTATTTTATAAATCAAACGATTTAATTCAATTTATATTAATTAAAATCGTTTTAAACGATACGATAAAGTTAATTTTTTTTTTCAAAATCAGATCGGTGAACACCCCTAATGATAAGGGGTCGACTTGAGTCGAATCCCAATTAAACTGAACCGAACTGAATTAAATTTATTTTTTAAAACTAGAAAATTATTTTTCTCAAATAAGTGATAAAAGATAATGACATTATATGTTTTTTTTATTATTATAATAAAAATATAAAAATATTATTTTATCTTAATTTTATTATTAATAAATTATAATAACCACGATAATAATTTATCTTGTAAAACATAAATATTTAATACTTGATTAAAAAATAAATAATAAAAATTTTATTATTGTAATAACGTGATAATTTATATTAATGAAATTAAAGATTTGATGTAATTTTTTAAAAATAAAAAAATAAAAATTTAATACTTTAGAGATAGAAAGTAATATGATTAGTATAAAATATAATATTTAAATAATTAATAATAATTGGTAAGATTGTTGTGTAATTACAACCAGGGGTGTCCATGGTCCGGTTCGGTCCGGTTTTTCTTAAAATAAATCTAATCGGATCGAACCGTTCATATTACTAGAACCGGACCGGATCGGACCGTGTGAAACGGTTTTAAAAAATAAAAACTGGATTGGACCGTTTGACTTATAAAACTGTTCGGTCTGGTTTGGTTCGATTTTTTTATAATTTAATGAAGAATAATATGAAATTTTTAATATATTATTAAACCGATCCGGTCCGGTTCGAACGGTTTAAAATTAATACAAATCAGACCGGACCGTTTGATTAGTAAAACCGTTCGATTTGATCCGGTCCGATCCGGTTTTACGGTTTTGTCCGATCCAATCCGGTTTCTGTACACCCCTAAGTACAACTTACGTAAGATTTAAGCAGTTGAGTTAAGGCTTCCAAAAATGGGACAACTGTTTTTCTTCCAATAATCTAAACCCCAGATTCAAAAGCTAATTTGATGTACAAAAAATTGTTATTCATAGCACGCTAAAGGTGTAATGTGTCTCTCTATATTGGGAACGTAATTCGGCGCAACCGTTCTCTTAATGGTTTCAGTTTGCCTGGAAAATGAAGGTCGAAAAGTAGTGTGTACAGCAATAGTGGGAAATTATTGTAGCAGAATAGTAATGGTATATCTCTGGTCAATAGCTCAGTAGCCTTAAAAGATAATTTTATGAAACATAAATTTATACTCTCTTTTTTTTAACAATTTATTAATATTATTTAAAAAATCAAATTATTTTATTAATTTTTAAAATATTTATAATTCATTTACATGATATAAAAATTATGGTTTTTAAAAATGAGTATAATATTTCTTGTCAAAAAGCATTTCAACATGTCTATGTAAACGATTTTTATTTGTTTAGAGTTTAGAACAAACTTTTAAAATGGTAGTTTCACTATATATATCATTTTAAAAAAATATTTACGATATTGTTATTATTAATCAAATATTTAAAAAATAAAAATCAATATATTAGGATTTTATCTTACAATAATATCAAAAAAATAACGTAATTGTACATGTAAATTAAGTGATTCGTATTCTATATTTAAATAAACGAATCCACTGTAAAGGAAACATATATGTATATATCCACTTGAAAAGCTATATTACTGTAACAAAGAGAGAAAAGAGAAAGAAAACATAAAAAATAATATATAACTGACCTTACAAATTATATTATATTGTTGTTATTGTTGAAAGATTTTTAAAAAATCCATATACCTATTACAATTATAAATCCTATATTTTCTTATCTTTAAACTTTGTTAAGTTTGTTACAAGGAAAAACTTTTGGTATTAAACATCATAAACATTCAAGTAATAGGAGGTTTTTGTTATCATAAAAAAATTTATGAATAATAAACATCAATTTAATATAGAGTGTATTAGTTCTTGGATAAAAAAATAATAATATGAATTTAGGCATATCTTTTATATAGATAAAAAATTAAAAAATAATTTGAATATTATTAAT
Source organism: Hippophae rhamnoides (assembly GCA_033030585.1). Lineage (NCBI taxonomy): Eukaryota > Viridiplantae > Streptophyta > Magnoliopsida > Rosales > Elaeagnaceae > Hippophae > Hippophae rhamnoides. Next base: position 8,211,614 of record CM065431.1, read on the forward strand.
AGAGGTAAAAATTCCATTTTAGATATATTAGAAAGTTGGTTAAAAAAACTCAAAAAATATCATGATTAATCAAAATCACTAAGAAAAGAAAATACATAACATCCATTGTAATAGCTCTTTATAAGAAAAGTTCTCTTTGTAACATAACTCTATTGTAATATTAGCTCAATTTGCATATCAATAAAAATGTTAGTTTCTATATTTTTATACAAATTCATTATTTTTATGATATTAGAATAATATCTCATAATTCTAATAGAATTCTTGTAGATATATATGTTTACTATCATCATAGTTTATTAAAAATTACAATTAACATTATATTGGGTAATCCTATACTAGTATCAAGCCCAAAATTAGTTGGTTATATTATAACTGAACTTATAAAATATATTATATTGTTGTTATTGTTCAAAGGTTTTCGAAAAACTCATTTACCTATTATTATTTCAAAGCTTATACTTTCACATCTTTAAATCTTGTTAAGGTTGTTATAAGGAAAAAAATTTGGTTGTATACACCATAAACATTAAAGTAATAAGAGGTTTTTTCGTACCATAAAAACATTTATAGATAATAAACATCAAGTTAATATAGAATGTATTAGTTCTTGGATACAAAGAGAACGATATGATTTAGACATATCTTTCATGTAGATATAAAATAAAAAAAAATCTGAATATTATTAATGGAGGTATAAATTACATATTAGATATGTAAGGAAGCTGGTTAAAAATACTCGAAAAAATATCAAGTAATTAATCAAAATCACTTACAAAAGAAACTTGAAGCTCTAGAACTTAACATGAGAAAAATTGAAACCTAATTAACCCATATACAACACATTGAAAATCTTGATCTTAAATTAGACACTAAAAACAAGATTAAATCATTACTTGACAAAATAGATGAAAACATCAACCATCAACATGGTATGAATAGTCCTAAAAGTAATACACTTCTAAGATTATTTTATAGAACTGAAGAATTTAAAACATTTCAAGCTCATAAATATAATAAAATAAAATACAATAATATTGTCGAAATTCTTGATTATTGGAGTTATCTATATAAAGATCTAACATTAGGAATAGAAGAGAGACAACAATTACTAAAACAAATTTAAGAAACCTATCTTGAATATGAATCCTTATTGTCACACTTAGGTTATCAAATTAAATTATTATCCTCTGACTCTGAATCCACATCTGACTCTGAATCTGAATTTGATACTCCCTAGGTATCCAACGTGGTAAGTGGTCACAAAACTGAATCTAAAACATCTTCGGATACTCATAAAAAGATAAAACCTGAAGAACCAATAAAAGAATTCTTAAATCAAAAAGAATTTGAAGAATATTTAAAAAGAACTCAAGATAAAAACTATATTGATATGAATGAAGCTTCACCTCGTGGAACAAAATAAAAGATTGAACTAATTCCATCTTATATTAAGAGAGACGATTTAGGTAAACAACTAATGTCACAACATGATACTTATTTAAATCTTACTAATGTACCATTTAAAAATCAAGAAAAAACTATAGAAGAATGGGCACAATTCATGTCCTTTATTCTACTTAACTATACAAGCACTTGGATAAAAGAAAAATTATTAGATTATATTGCAATAACTCTACAAGATGATGCCTTGCAATGATTAAAATAATGGGAAAATATCCCAAGAGGTAGAGAGCAAAAAATGATTCTATTATTAAACTTTCTCAGACATGATATATTAAGAGAATTCATTAAAATAATTAAAAAAATTGATAGAAGATGTAAGGGAACCAATAATTCAAGAAGATGCTAACTATGTTTTATTAAAATTAGAATTATGTAATATTTGTCAGTTTGAAGAATATGTAAAATTATTTAAAAAATATTATTTTCTTGTGAAACTCCCTCAAGGCATATATTGATTAGATCAATTTTTTAATAAACTACCAAACTTGTGGGATGAATTAGCTATGAAAAGCTATTTAGAACGGCTAAAAAAGCTAAATAAAATAGACAATTTAGATTTTAGGATTAACTATGTCCTTAGATTAATAAATGAATGATATTTATTAGTTAAATCAAAAAATAAGTTAAAAATCAAATCATTAATACAAAATATGGTCAACAATGTTGTGATAGAATCTTAAAAGAAGATTGGAAGGTAAGATGAAATAGAAAACCCTATAAGAAAATAAAATTCAAGTGGAAACCTAGAAAAGAAGAAAATTTTCTAAAAAGAAAAAATATATATTAGAAAGAAAACTAAATCAAAAACATACGCAAATAAAAAATGTAAATGTTACATTTGTAATGAAGAAGGTCATTATACACTAGAATTTTCAAAAATGAAAAAAGTGCAAAAAAGATTATTAAAAATTTAGAAACAAACAAATTATAAATTCTATACGGAGAAGAAATTTCTGATATAGAAGAAATAACATATGAAGTAGAAAGTAAAGAAGAATCATTTTTTGAAGAATCATATGATATTTATGATGAAAAAATAATCAAGTTCTACAATAAAAATAAATGAAACTCCTATCGAAGAACTACAAAATATAAAATGAAAAGATATAATAGAAGAAGAACTAACTTATACTCAAGAACAACTTCAAGAAATAGAATGGATGAAACAAAAAATTAAAAGAGAATATATCTATAAAATGTCTAAATTTAAAATTTTTTCAACAAGAGTTTTTGAATAATTTGTAGCTAGGAAACTCTTATGCTAAATGTACGAAAGATGGAATAGTTGAAATACATTTTTTTATAAAAAGAAGGTAGAAAAATGGAAGAAAAACTATCCATAAATCAAATATGTTCATATATATCTAATACAAATCTCAATTACAGGTTTATTTAGACAAGGATTAGACACTCCTTTACTTTCGGTAATTTTAAATGAAAGGATAAAATATCTTTTACAATAAAAAATAGGAGGTGTTCGGTCAAATTTGGTTAATGGATTTGTTTGGTTTAACATAAGACTAAATTTATTTATATCTATAACATATTATAATATAGATAGTTCAATAAAAATAAAGATTCAATTTAAAATTTTAAGTATGGATCATCAATCTCAAATTTTAGCTATTCAATGGAAAACTATCCATGAATTAACAAAATTTCTTGAAACTACAACAAAAGAAGTTGATAAAAGCTTTATAGAACTATTTGAACCAAGACTTGTGAAACAGGAGTTCAACCACGACCTATTAATTAGAAAGATTTAAAAATATCAAAATAATAATTATTTACAAATCTCATTGATATTCCCGGATACAAAAATTCTTCAACAATAGAAATGCAAGTATCAAGAAATTAAGTATATTTTAGAAACAAAAATTCAATCAACAAAGATTGGTAAACCTCGTACCCTGAACAAGATTTGAAAAATTTTAAACAAAAAATAAGAATCATTGAATCATCTTCCAAATCTAAAGATAATCATAATAAAATTATTGTTGTTAAAAATATTCAAGATCCAATACTACCCAAAACTAATCAAAAAGAAGAAATCCTTCAAGCACAAATTTATCATATCCAAATAGATAAAGAAGAAATATTTTTCTTACCAAGTTATGGTAAAAAAATGTTATATTTATGTTTCAGGATATTTTAATTTCGCAAACTATAAATCATATAACTTATGCATTTTGATTGATACATGAGCAACAATATGTTTTTGTAGACCAAATGAAATACCTTTAAAAAATGGATACTTATGAAAAATCATATTCTAGTTAGAGAAATAGATGGAAAAGAAACCATTATTCAATATAAAGCTAAAAAGATAGCTATTTAGTTTAATGAGAAAAAATTTATTATTCCTAAAATATTATAGTTTCCTAATATGCATGGAGATTTCGTTTACAATAACACATTTATAAGTGTGATTAAGACTTTGCGTCAAGTAAGCGTAGTGATCATACATTATACAAAATTTTAGTGAAAACCCACTAAAACTTTGGTCAAGAAGTCCAAGATATTATACATTAAAATTACTGGATCCCAATGTAATTATTCGAGTTAAACTAATGATCTATACTATACAAGATATAGATGAATTTGATATTTAAATAAATAAATTATTAGATAAAAATTGATCAAATAAACAAAAAGCCTGCATTTTAGTCCAGCTTTCATGGTAAGAAATCATAGTGAAATAAAAAAGGAAAAAACTCGAATGGTTATTAATTATAAAAAAATTAAATGAACATTTAGAGTTTGATGGATATTTTATTCCCAAAAGAGTCAAAATCGTTGACAGTTTTTAGCACACCAAGATGACATTATCAATAGAATGTAATGCCTTTGGATTAAATATAGCCCCACAAGTCTACCAGAGATGTATGGATAGCATTTTAAAGACTTTAAAGAATTTTGTGTAGTATGTATTGATGATATTCTTAGTTTTTCTAAAACAGTATAAAAATATAAATAATATTTAAAATTATTATGTGAAAAGTTCCAAAAATATGAAATAATTTTGGTTAGATTCTTTCATATTTAAGCATTAAGATGGAAATGATTCATATTTATATATGATCAGTGGTAATGGTTTGGTTAGCATATTAATGGGATTGTCTTATGTGGAGATATTATCTATATGAATGATACCCTATGATACCATATCTCTAATAAAGCACATTTTTACATCGATATGCATATATCTGGAATGAAACATAAGATGTTTATATAAATGAATTGTAGATTGATTATCACAAAATACAATATCAATAACATTATTAGAAACAATTTTAAGTTGCCTGGTGAAGCATCTCAACCACAGGCATTCTTTGATTGCTTCCATGCAAGTAATGAACTCAACTTCTATGGTTGATAAAGTGACAATAGATTACAAATTGGATTTTCATGATACAACATTACCAAAGATTATAAAAATATAACAAGATAGTGATCTCCTTTTTTCATTGTCTTATGCAAAATCAAAGTCAAAATATCATTGAACAATAGGACATCAAAAGAGTTATTCTTAAACAATAAACCAACATTTATAGTCCCTTTAATATATTTAAGGATTTATTTGATTGCCAACCAATGATCCTTATCAAGGTTAGCCATGTACTTGCTAACCACACTCACTGAATATACTATATCAAGTCTTATACAGACCATAGTATACATTAAAGATACAACAACATTATAATAAGGGACATTTTTCATATATTATTTTTCACTTTAAGTTCTAGGGCATTCAGTGGTAGACAATTTAATATGAGAACCTAAAAGTATACTAACAATTTTAGTGTCAAACATTGAAAATCTGTTTAAAACTTTTTCTAGATATAATTGTTGTGAAACAAACAATTTATTAGGAGTTTTGAAAATATCCATACCAAGAATCCTTTTAGTAAGTCCCAAATCTTTTATCTCAAACTCATTACTAAATTAAAGTTTCAATTTATCAACTTCAATTTTACTCTTATAGGCAATAAGCATATCATCAACATATGAAAGTAGATAAATTGGACTTGAAACATTATTTAAAGTAAACACAGTTATCATAATCACATTTTTGAAAATCAATTTTAGTCTTAAAAGAGTCAAATCTTCTATGTCATTACCTGAGAGCCTGTTTGAAACCATATAAAGATTTGTTTAATAGACAAACAATATTTTTATTACTTTGTTTAATAAAACATTTAAGTTATTTCGTATATATTTTCTCATCTAAATCATCATGTATGAATGCAATTTTAACATCCATTTGTTTAAATAAAAAATCAAATTGAACAACAACAGATAACATAATTATTATAGAGATGAATTTAACAATAGGTGAAATTTTTTCATTAAAATTAATGCATTTTTTGAGCAAATTCTTATGAAACTAATCTTTCTTTATACTAGTAGATTCAAAGCCTTTAATACCCTTATTCTTTTTAAATAACCATCTAGATCCTAACATCTTAAGGTCTTTAGTTCTTTCAATTAAAGTCCAAGTGTCATTTTTATAAAGTAAATTTAATTTCTCATGCATAATATCAATCCATTTTGAAGGATCAGGAGAAGAAATAACATCAACAAAATATTTAGGTTTACAATCATCTATTTCAGAAGTAATTGATAATGCATAAGAAATTAAATCAATTTTATCATAACTAGATAAAGAGGGAAAAGATTCAAGGTACCTTTTAGGGAGAGATATATTCCTCCTTGTCCTATATCTAGCCAATTGATAATCAATAAGTTCAAAGGAATTGCCATAAGAATTCAAATTATCCTCAATAATTACATCATCATCATTAATATCTACCTTATCATCATTTAAATTAGTGGAATAAGGGGTGTAAAGTGCCTCCACCTCATCCCCAGTATCAAGGACCGGAGGAGATAGGGTTGCACCAACCTCTACCTCACTTACAATACCCATGGAAGAATTAGAAGTAATTACATTATGTAAATCTTTGTAAAATATAGATTCAATAAATACAACATTTCTACTTATAAAATTTTTCTTTAGAGATGGACACCAGAGTTTGTATCATTTGACACCTAAGGGATAAACAATTGAAAAAACACTTTAGTGACTTATTATGCAACTTTCCTTGGCTAATGTGACTGTAAGCCACACAACCAACAATAATAAGGCCACTATAATAAACACGAACACTAGACTAAGTCTATTTAAGTATCTTGAAGTTAATGGTAGTGGATAGACATCCATTGATGTGGTAGGTGGTAGTGCTAACTACCTCTACCTAAAACCTTTTAGGTAAATAAGATAGAGACAACATGCATCTAACCTTTTCAAGTAAAGTTCTATTCATTCTCTCAATTAGACCATTCTATTGGGAAGTACCAACAATGGTCTTATGTATTCCAATACCATGGTTCTTACAATACTTATTAAATAGTTCATCACATAATTCGAATACTTAAAGGTATTAAATGTTTTATCTTTAAGTACCTTAACATTTCTACTTTTTTGATTCTCTACAAGTACTTTATAATACTTAAAGGTATTAAATGTTTTATCTTTAGATTTTAAAGTAAAAGTCTATACTTTTATAGTAAAGTCATCAACTAAAGATAAAGAATACTTATTATCACCGATGGATTGAATAGGAAAAGAGCCCATTGCATGCAAGGTAGTATGACTTCCTTTGAAGAACTTGACCCTATTTTGTTTACCAAAAATGCAATGTTCACAAAACTTGAGATTTTCAAGAGCTTAGTACCTAACACACCATGTTTAGCAAGCACACTTAACCCCTTTTCACTAACATGTCTTAAATTTATATGTCATAACATTATACTATCTAAGGAATTAGCTACACTGACAATACTATCACTATTAAGAATTGTGCCTTCGAGGAAATAAAGACCATTAGTTCTACTAGCCTTGTCCCATCTAACAAGGAGAGTTTGATAGAGCCTTTATCCTCAACTTTGCACTCATTGTTATCATCTAGTAGAACTCTACCACCATCAAACTTCTTAAGACCACTAAACAAATACTTAAAGGGAGACATATGAAAGGAACATCTTAAATCTAAGATAAACTTTGTTTCTGACCTTTTAGAACTCATAGTTAGGACCTCAGAGCTTTTATAACCTTCAAAAACTAAATTTGAATCACTATCAGAACTAGACTTTGGTTTATCAAACTTCTTACTATTCCTAAATGGACATTCAATTCTATATTGACCTTGTTTCTTACAAAAGTAATAAGTAACATGCTTCTTTGATTTAGACTTTGACCTACACTTAGATTTATCTTTGGACCCATATCCCTATTCTTAGACCTTTCTCCAACCATAAGACTATTATTAAGACTACTCTTATCATATACTTTAATCTCTAAATCCTTAGACATAAGACTTAGACTACAAGATCAAAAGTTAAAGTATCCATATCATACATAATACTACATTTCACATCCTTATACTTATCAGGCAAATAATTTAATAAAATAATAGCTTAAGTCTCATTCTCAATTTTATGATCAATTCCATCAAAATTAGAGATTATTCCTTTAAAGTTATCAAGATTTTGTTCAATATCTTTAGACGAATCCATTTTGAAAGAGTAAGAATGATGTTTCAACTAGACTTTTTTAGATAAAGATTTCTGTAAGTATAAAGAATCAAGTTTAGAGAATACATTCTCAAAGATAGTTTCTTTCAAAATTTTCCTAAGAATCTTATCAAAAAGGTTTAATCGTATTTGTGCAAAAGCCTATTTCTCAAATTTCTTTCTTATCTTCATTATAAGCCTTTTCAAGAAAGTCATTAGAGTTAATAACACCTTGTATCTCTTGTTGTAACCAGAGGGATTTCATTTTGAGTTTTCACAACACATAATCACTTTTGCCATCAAACATATTTATTTTGTAGATAATGGAGATTTAAAGATAATGAAATGAAAAATAACAATACTTAGAGAGAAATAAATGAGAAAGAGAAAATAAAACTCCTTAAGAATGTCAAAGAACCCTAAAGATTAAGATTTTAGAGGAACTCAAGAAATCCTAATTTTAGAATCATCAAAGAAATCAACACATATGGTTCAAGGTGGATCTTTTGAGAGTTCAAACAACTTCTATGAACACTCAAAGACCAAAACAATGTTTGGATTACTTCGATAAGCACATAAAAGCTAAACAACACAAAATCACGCTCTTATATCACTTTGTTGTGATTTTATCTCACGATAATATCAAAAGGTCATACAAAATAACTATTCAAGAAACTATTGAATAGAAACAGTACCAAGAAATAAAGTAAGGGTAAAGAAGAATAATGAACATAAAGATTAAGTAGTTCATCCTGTACATTTAAATGACCTAATCCAAAATAAAAGAAACACACACACACACATATATATATATACATACATATATACATACATATATATATATATATATCCATTTAAGGGTTTTAATTTTTTTTATAAATAAAACCCATTGCTCCTTGTTTCAATCTGTTACACAAGACCATTATTCTAATATTCTTAATTTTTCTATCTTGTTTTACAAGTATAAGATCATAATTCTTTAGACTTGTTTATTTAGTTAATCTATCAAATATTGGTGGTTATGTTTGATTGATTAATAAGCCTAATTATTTTATGATATTTTGATAATATGTTCTTATAGTTTCTTATTTATTTTTATTCTTAAATTGTTAGATCAAATAATTGTTTTTATCATATCATAGTTATTTGATTTTATTATTAATCTTTAAAAAAACTATTTTTATTGAACTTGTGCTTGATCCTTTTGCTCTAAGATTTAATAGTTGATTTGATTTAAGTGTCATATGTTTTGAATCATCTAGTTATGATTATTCATTATTAAATCTGTTCTAGAACACACATAGACACTTGTGTTTTGTGCTAACCATTTTGTAGTTAATTTGGGAACGTAACTTATTGGTAGGAAACTTATTAAAACATTGGTCTAGAAATCGCTCACGTTAATTTTAAAAACTGTGAAAATAGGATAGGGGCTCATAAGTAAAGTACATTGAGGCAGTATCTTATGGAGGATAGCATAAGACCGAGTTTGTACTTGAACCAGTACTTTTCTTTTTAGGTCATGGTTGTGGCCTAAATTGTTTTCACTTAAAAATATAATATCTTATACTTTTATTTTCGCACTTATTTTTACACACAATTATATGTCTGGCCGATTTATTTAGGTTATTAAATTATAAATTGATAAAAGTTAAAAATAACTTATTCATCAACTTCTAGGTGAATTATGTTCATATCTTATAAACTTTTAATAAGCAAATTAAAGAAGCAAAATGCTAACGTTTTATAATTGTAAATTTAATACCATTAGATATTATATTTAATATAACAATATAAATGTTAAGAGTTTACCTAATAAAAGATAAAAACCAAAAAATATTAATAATAATTTGTTAGTAAAACAATATTGTCCTTGCGGTAAAATGGTACCCAACTAAGTTTCATATCTACAACTTTTCATGTAAAATTTAACCCAAGAACTCTAATGCTTAAAATATTAATATCTATTAAAATATCAATATTTAAATTTTATAAATATTTAAAATATATTTTCCTTATCAACTAAAACTTGAAAAAAATTCAAAATTTATAGCCTAATAAAATTAAGAAAATATTTATGAATTTTCAAATAATTCAAAACAATAAATTATTTATTTTTACATTAATTTTAAATATAAATATAAATATTAGTAATATTTATTTAGATCAAAAAATTAAAAAATATATAGACTATGTAATTATAATATTAAAAATAATTATTTAAATTAATAGTTGAATTATACGTGTAAAAATATTTATAATATAAATTTTATTGAAATTTTTTTTTAAATAAACAAAAATTGTTCTAATTTGAAAGAAAATATTTAATTTTTTTAATAAAATACTTAATGATAAATTATTTAAAAAAATAAAGTTAATTATAAACGAAATTCATTAATCAATATTATTCAAATTATACCGATAATCTCACGACAATATATATTATTAGTTGATAGAAAAAAAATTGTATTTTGGATCACTTTGCTTTAATAAATATGACACATTAATTATCTTATTTTAAAATTAATATTTTAGTAATTTTAGTAATTTTATTTTCTATATTTTTGAATTTTTTTTACTTCAAATATATATCATCATCTACTAATAAGATTCAATTAGTTCATACTCAATTTTTTTCCCATTAAAAATGATTAAAAAAATAAATATAAGCAAAAACTATTAAAATATTTACAATTATAATAGTAAAATGGTTAAAGTACACCAAATCTATGTTATTATATATTAATTGATATCTTATCAATATTTTATCACAATATTGTTATAAATATTGTGCATTAATATCATGATTTTTAAAATATAAAGATATTATCCATATTATAGAAGATATTTTTATTCTTTATTTTGACCCACTAATAAAATAAGAACTCTGTATTTTTTGGATAACTTTACTTATCTTTATCACAATTGTATATTTATTATATCTTTATTTAAAAATAAACTATATAATTTATAAATATCTATAAATTTTTATATAATTTAATATTATAATATGTATCTACACAGCAATAAGAAATTAATTTATAAGTAGGATTTGTCTCCTACTAAAAATAAATAGAATTACTTCATTTATTCATGTCAATTGTTGATCTACTTTATATTTATATTTATTTTTATTTTTTACAGTGGGAACTCAACCATTAATCCCACTGAAATGGCCTAGATGACCTATTTCTTTCGAATCCGAACATTGATTTTAGAAAGCCATGATAGATTAGAAGGTGATGGGCACCAATAATAATGGAATTATTTAATTTAAATAATTTTATAATTATTAGATTAAATATTAAAGTTTTTATAATTTTTTAAAATAAATATTTTAATTTCATAATTTTTAAATTAATTACTTATAATTTCATTATTTATGAAAATTGGGCAATATAAATCCTTAATTTTTTTTATACTTTTAATGGATTAAAAACGTGTATTTTAATAAATTATATGATTAAAAGTACTTATTTTTCGTAATAAAATGAATAATATTTTTCAATTTATAAAATTAAAATACTTATTTTAAAAAAATAAAAAAATTTTCTTTTAATAATTATGAAATTAATATATTCATCTAATAATAATAATTAAAATACGAATTTTTTCTCACAGTTTAATAGCATAATAAAAATGTAAGAACATATTGTACGGAAAATAAATTTTATTATTTTTGTTTTCAATTATATAATATTAGAGTTTTTATTTATTGAGGTTAAATATATAATATTAATTTTTTATTTTTAGTTTAATAATAATTAAATTTTTATTTAAAATTATTCTCTATAATACATAGATAAACAATATATCAATACATAATATAACATTGTGTGATTATTTGTAAAAAATAAGATTTTTGTTTTTAGTAAGGACTTGTGAAAAACAAAATGGAAGTGTATATACATTATTAATTTTTTTAAAATTTCATTAAAATAAGATAGGATAATACTATTTTAATTTATAAATTAATCTATATAAATTTAATTATATCAAATATGGTGGATCCTTTGTAATCTTAGCATGAAATAGGAGGAAGCCTTATTATCAAATGCACGCACGCATATATTAAACTTAAATCTTATTCATAATAACGACACAATTTATATCAATTAAATTATATTATCAATTTAATTAACCTACCATATTAATTGAATATAAATTTAAATATAAGAAATGATAAAGTGTGATAATAATCATTATTATTTAGAATAAGAAACAAAAACTTTCAACTACCATCCCGATTTCATATTGAATAAAATCAGCTGTGTTTGAAGATATTCAGATATGTCATTTCTGTACAATTTAAAGACTTTGTGTTATCTTTTCTATTTAATTATTAGGATATAATGGAAATTATATATAAGTACATATGCAATAATGGATTTGGGGACCCACTTTGATAAGGACTTACCTACTCGTCTAGAGTGTATTTCTCTATCGAAACTACAAAAATTATATACATAAGTGGAAATGGCATTTGTTTTTTAAATTTACCGACCAAATCGAATTGAAATTCAAATTTTAGAAAAAAAATCCAAAATCGAACCAAACTTTTACTTTTATTACATATTAATTTTTAAATATATATTTTTATATATTTCTATACATTTTATGTATTTTTTAAACTAAAGTTACTTTTATTTCTTAAAATTCTCTTAATATCTTAATCACGTTACATAGTTGACGCACTAATGCAACGCCAACATCAATACCTTCAACTTCTCTTCCAACTAGTTATCTCATCGTTGATTACACCTCTAACTTCTTTTCCAATCAATGGTCTCACCATCACCTACGCCTCCAACCAATAATCACATTGTCGACTTATTCTTCAACCAAAGAGTTGCATGTTTGACTTCTTCTTAACTAAGCATGTAATTTGTTTTTCTTGCTTTTTGATGGGCTAACCATAGTATTCTTTTGCTTTGTGATTTCATTTGATCTAGTTGATATTATCTTGCTTGCACTATGCATAATAATATTTTTCCTTACACCTCTCTTATACAGCTTTGCAAGTTGACTTCACAAGGTCTTATATTGTTGTTGCTATTCTTGGAAATTTTTTTGTAATTTATTTTTCTTGTTTTTCTGATGTGCTAACCATCATATTCTTTTGCTTGTTTGTGGTTTCATTTGATCTAGTTGATATTATCTTGCTTGCACCATGCATAATGATATTTTTCCTTATACCTTTCTTACAAAGCTTTGCAAGTTGACTTCACAAGGTCTTATATTGTTACTGTTATTCTTGGAACCCTTTTTTGTGTTTGGTATGCTAAGCAGAAGCACTAGTTGGCTAATAACATATTAGGTCTTGACTTTTGCATTTAGGTAAGCTACATTTGTGTATGCTTGCGTTTGCTTTTTAGTCTTAGTATTAAGTAAAATCTCTTCAAATTTTCATTTTTTGGTATCAACTCCTTGTACCATATTTATTTATAATTTGACTTTCTGCTCAATATTATCAATATTTGTTTACTTTAAAAAAAATTATAAAATAATATGAGTATATATTGTAGCTTTGTATGTAACTAGAATTTAATCATTTAATCATAATAGACTCAGCTTGTTATGCAGTGGGTGTAATTATTCTCATACTCTCAAGAGAAAGGTTTAACAGTTTTGTCCTAATCACCATAGAATTGAAATGTTATCTCTTGGATCATTCAAGATTAGAAAATCATATTGGTAAGGACTAAGAAGTGACAATATTGAAGCTAAGTTTTTACCTTCTGTTTGTTCTTTACTTAATGAATATATACAACGAGATATTGACTTTGATGAGGTATAAGATTGATTTCATCATTGAGTATTATATTAAAGTCATGTTCGATTGGGCCTCATGTTATGATTATAAGTCCAAAATTGACAAGCTAATCTCCTTTAAGTCTATAGGTTGACTTAAAGGTTGATTTTTTAGGAGTAATAGGTCGGTTAAGGTTTTGGGTTTTTCAAAACCACTAAGATAAGATTGGTTTATAAAATAGTTCAAAAACAAACCAACCAACCTACGCTCACCCCTATATATCAGTAAGTTATTGGTAAGTTAAACTTATAAAACCATATGAAATTATAAATTTTCAAGATAATTGTAAATATTACAAATTTATAAAGATAGTCTTATATTATAAAAAGTAGTTTTATAATTATATTTGTAAAATCATTTCATAAATAAATTGTATGGCAAAAACTAACATTAGCTATTATAAGTGTAAATAGAAATTCCATTTTGGCATTGTAATAATATAGAGTTATGAAATGATATAGGTGTTATTTATAATCAAGAATAAAATAGACAAAAATAGGATTTAGTACTTGGAAGGTACATTTTAAATAAGAAAAAAATATTAACTTATCAATAATGCTCCTTTATTGATCGCTAAAATATAAATCTTAAACCTTAAATCCTAATCACAAATCTTAAACCCTAAGTCTTAAATCTTAAACCGATTAAATATGATTGTTTTAGTCTTTCTAATATACATATATATTTTTTATTTTTTTAAACTATGTATTTTAATATTAAGCATACTATTTTGTCCTTTTTACTTATTAAATACTATCGCATGGGATCTAAGTCCATATAATGAATTTTAGATCGTTATAATATAAGGTAATTAACTCTACTCTTCTTTTGTCTGGGTTGGGTAGTCTATTTCTAGCATAGGATTCTTTAATAGATTTTTTAGCTGACATTTATAGGTAAGTTGGGGAAACTAGAGGCCACAATCAAGTTTTAATCCCAAATTTAAGCCAAAAACCTTGTTTTTTTAACAATGAGCATGTCCTATCTTTTATTTGGTCTTTCATTTTTGTATAGGTTGCCATTGAATTTATCAGTTCGCTTTTCATAGATGACCTTTGTAATCTACTATCTACCCCAGTTGGTGTACGTGAGGTTGCTTTGGATCTTTTTATCACTTCTCGTCAAAACATTAATAAACTACCTTAAGTTCCCATTATCCAAAGAAAAATAAGGCTGAAGACTGCGAGTCTTCTGACATTCGAGGATGTAGATAGAATTTGGGCTAAATATTTTTTCCCTTATAATGTTGCCATCATTTCAGCTCCCTCACCAAAACTTGATCATTACAATCCTCTTGGGAGTATGTCACTTTTCATAAGAAGGCATTCGAATTTGCGATATATAGGTCGAATTTGACAATGGTTGTTTGCTATGCTTCATAATCTAACTCTATACACTTCTTATTTTATTAGTGGTACATACAAGCTCCACTTTGTTAGTGCTTCAAATTTCATTGGCCATGTTCACTCTGGAATACAGTCTAGCTATAAACAGAGCATACACGGGATGCACCTGACACTTATGCATGGAACACTTTATAATTTGGCCCTATGCACCTCAATTTATGAGTTACCTACATTTGGTGTACATATAGACTGCATTTTTTCAATGCTTTAAATTTTTCTGGCCATATGTACTTTGGAATACGGTCTAGTCATAAATGGAGTACACACGAGTTGCATCTGACATATGGAATGCTTTATAATCTAACTCTATGCATCTTAAATTACATGTTAGCAACATTCATGGTACATGTAGGCTATACCTTGTTAGCACTTCATGTTTCTCGAGTCTTATCTATCCTGGAATATGGTCTAGCCTTAAATGGAACACATATTGGTTACACTTGACACTTTTACATGGAATGCTTCATAATCGAGCCATATACACCCCGTATTATGGGCTACTTGTATTCAGGGTACATACAAGCTGCACTTTATTAGTGCTTCAAATTTCTCTGGCCGTATGTACCCGAAAATATAGTCTATCCATAAACAAAGCACACACAAATTGCACTTAACACTTATGTATGGAATGCTTCATAATCTTGCCCTATTTATGCACCCCGAGTTACAGGCTACCTATATTCAAGATACATGCAGGCTATACTTTATCAGTGGGATTATATGAAGGCCTAGTTTAAATTTGTTACCATTAAATTTTCCCTGAATAAAGTTCCTAGAATTGGGAAGTACGACTCCTTTCTTAGGTCGAGCATTCTTTTATGCCTCTTATGCCTGCATTCAAGTGGGTATGGATGTTAAACCATCTTACTCCTAAATTGTTTTATTCATATGGGATTGTACCAAGGCTGGTTTAAACTTATCACCGGAACATTCTATCCAAAAGGAGGTTCCCATAATTGGGATGCATGACTCCTTTCTTAAGGATCTTTGCTTTGGGTTTCACTATTATGGAATATGGATCTCATCTGTCGATCTTGAAAAAACAAGTTCAAGAGCTCATCTAGAAGTACTACCAACTTAAGGTCGAAAATAAAAAGCTACTAGAAAGGTTGGAAGGCCTCATAGGAAAAGTCCAATCTCAGTCCATTGAGTTGAATGATGTTCAACGTAAGACAAACCACTATTAGAAGGGGTTCCATATAGAGAAAAATTGGGCTGATGAATCAATAAAGAAGGTTACTGGTCTGGATAGGACTAACCAATAGCTAGTTGAAGATGGTATCCCAGGCTTTCTTTAAAAGAGCCAATCGAGTATTGAGAGACCTGATGGAGGTCGTTAGAGTACTTGATCGGAAGGACATTCTTATTGAGCTTACTTCATATAGGGCTCTTGAGGTCGAATAGACTAGCAATTTGACTCAATCAACCTCTAAGACCACAAATACTGGATCCCAAACTAGAGAAGATTTCTTAGGAGCCAAACTGACGAAAAGTCCTTTGCAGTGGGCATATAGATGTGGCCACCAAGAGTGTCTGATAGTTTTTGTTTTTTTTATATAGGGGAGTATGCCTCCCCTTTGGTTTTATAATTTAAGAATATAATGCCTGAAGTTTATCCTATGTTTGATTTCTTATCCAAGTGCATTTCACCCATTTGAAATATTTATTTGTCTTATTTGGCCAAATTTTATTCCAATCTAAATTAGACCATGTGTATGCCTTGAATTCCCTATAGATTTATTCAGATGTGTTTTTAGTGAAATTAGATCATATATATACTAAAAAATGGCCTAATTCTTATTAATGTATATACAGGTTGAATTTGACAATAGTCATTTGGTATGCTTCATAATCTGGCTTTATACACTTGTATTACGGGATACCTATATTCGATGTACATACAGTTTGCATTTTGTTAATGCATCAAATTGCTCTGGTTATGTTTACTCTAAGATATAGTCTAGTTGTAAACAGAGCATACAAGGGTTGTACTTGACACTTGTTCATTGAACGATTCATAATTTGGCCTTATACACCTTGAATTATAGGTTACTTATATTCGGGGTACATGCAAACTGCACTTCGTTAGTGCTTCAAATTTCTCTATCATATGTACCTTGGAATATGGTAGAGTCATAAATAGAGCACACATAAGTAGACTACTCCTTGTTAAGTCTTGTGCATGGAATATTTCATAATCTGGCCCTATGTACCTCGAAGTATGGGTTACCTATCTTTGGGGTACAAGCGGACTACACCTTGTTAGCGCTTCATATGTCTGAGGCCATGTGTATCCTATAATACAGAGCACATATGGTTGCACCTAATACTTATGCATGGAATGCTTCATAATTTGGTCGTATACACCTTATATTATGGGGCTACTCATATTTAGGGTAGATGTGGGTTGCACTTTGTTAATGCTTCAAATTTCTCTAGTTGTATGTACCCCAAAATATAATAAAGCCATAAATGAAGCACACATAGGCTGCACCTAATACTTGTGCATGGAATGCTTCATAATATTTCCCTATGCACCCCGAATTACAAGCTATCTATATTTAGGATACATGCATGTTACACTTTGTCAGTGGGATTGTATCAAGGCCTAGTTTAATTTTTCACCAAGACATTTTCCCCCATATGAGGTTCCCAAAATTAGGAAGTATGACTCCTTTCTTAGACAATGAATTCTTTTATACCTCTTATGCCTGCATCTCAAGTGGGTAAGGGTGTTAAACCACCTTACTTCTAAATGAGAATTTTGTGTTAATTTATTTGCGTGAGATTGTATCAAGGCCAATTTAAACCTATCACTAGAACATTCTTTCCCAAAAGAGGTTCCCAAAATTGGGTTATATGACTCATTTCTTAGGTTATGCATTCTTTTAAGCCTCTTATTCTTGCATCTTAAATGGATAATTAAGGGTTAAACCACCTTACTCCTAAGTGAGGATTTTGCATTAGTTTATTCACGTGGGATTGTACCAAGACTGGTTTAAACCTATCACCAGGATATTCTTTCCCAAATAAGGTTCCCAAAATCGAGATGCGTGAATCCTTTCTTAAGTTGTGCATTCTTTTATGCCTTTTATGCCTAAATCTCAAGTGGGTAAGGGTCAAACTATATTACTCTTAAGTGAGGATTTCACATTTCGTACATGTGATAAAAAGATGTCATAATTCAATTCAAAAGTGTTGGCCTCTTTTTTTAGAAATTTGAGTATGTTATACATGATCAAGGTTACACCAAGGAAATTGGTTTTACTTAGTGCTTTCATTTACTTGAGGTCTATATGAGGTAGAGCGACATAAATTAATTTTTAACTCCTCCAAAGTGTCACAAATTGTTTCCCTGTAAATTGTCTATCATTATCAGTCACAAGTTGCCCGAATTAGCAAACAATATTTCTCCATACGATATTTTTTACATCTCCTTGTATCCTTGCCAATGGCTTCACTTCCACCCATTTGGAAAAGTAATCTATTATGACTTTCAAAACATTTCTTTGGGATGTTGTTAGAGGAAATGGCCCTACAATATCGTTCTCTTACTTTACAAATGACAAGCGGCCACGATTCCTTTCATTTCTATGGTTGATAGTGAGTAACCGTAGCATACCTTCAAAATTTATCGCATTTTTTGGCATGTATAGTATAGTTGTTTAATAGTGTTGGCCAATATTAACATTGTTTAATTATCCAATAACATAAGCTTGTTCCTCCATAATGGGTTCCACATTCTCCCCAATGGATCTCGTTGATTATGACCTATGCTTATTCTTCATCCAAGCACTTTGACCATAAACCATCTACATTCTTTCTATGCAATTGGTCTTGCAAAATGGTGTAATTTTTTTACTTAATTTCAAGCCTTTGTGCTTCTTTTTTATGCATTGGTGATAACCCATCTTTTAAGAAGTTTAAGAAGGGATACAACCATGATTCCTTCCTTACTTAGGCTATGTCGGATGGCTTTTTTGGTTCTTTCTCTTTGATGCTTGGTTCAATGATAACTGGTACTAGTATAACTTTTTTCACGTTTTTAGAAACCATAGAGAATAAAGTGGCCAAGGCATTTTGCAAGCATTTTTAATGCATGATATCTGTAATATTTTGATTGTTTTGATCCTTGCTACCCATTCTTTGATTTCTACTAAATATTTCCTCATCTTCTCCTTCTTGGCTTCAAATGTTCCAATGACTTGATTAATAAACAATATCATGTCACTATACATACTTACATGTTCAGGTCCTAATTCTTTTAGTTCTTTTAGAGCCATCAAGACTACCTCAAACTTAACCACATGATTGGTCGCATGCTCTCTTCAATGTTGAAAATCACAATTCCTATGCCAGAACCTTTAGTATTACTAGCCCCATCCATATAAACTTCCCAACATTTTTCATCCATTTTCCATTCTCGGGTTTCTACTACTTGTACTATTTCTTCTTTCATCCAATATGATATGAAATCACTATAACCTATCCCTTTATGGTTGGACGTGGTCTAAAATGTAAATCAAACTCGCTAAGTTCAATAGCAATATGGGTTGAGTGAGTAAGATGTAAGGATAATGATAGAATGTCCTCCAAAATAATGTCTCAAATTTCTTGTAACCATCCTTAGAGAAAATACGTGTTTTTCCAACATCGGATAATTACATTGAGATTTTGTCAATGCCTAACTGATGTTGTAAATTGGTTGTTGTCCATTCTCTCTTTTTGTTACCCATACAATGCTACATGCCTTCTTGATAGTGGAGGAGTAAAGGTACCAAACTTCACCCGGCATAGGACTTACTAGCATTGGAGATCTACCCAATTAGTCCTTAATGGACTGGAAGGTAGTCTCATACTCTTCATTCCATTCATACTCCTTGTTCTTCATCAACAACTGAAAGAAAGGAAAGCATTTATCTATGGAATTTTATATAAATCTTCCTAATGTCGCTATGTATCCATTCAACTGTTGCATTTCCTTCAAATTTCTGTATGATCTCATGTCTGATAGGGCCTTTATTGTTTCTGGATTGGCCTTTATTCCCATGATTACACTAGGTACCCAAAAACTTTCTCGATGTGACCTCAAAAATACATCTATTAGGGTTAAGCTTTATGTTATATTGTCTCAATAATCCAAAAGTCTCCTCTGGATCGTGTATAGGTTCCTCAATTTTTCAAGATTTTTTCATCATATTGTTCACATATACCTCTATACATTACTATAAAATGGGGTATTTAAGTCGATATGTAAAGTCAGTTTTTGGAAAAAATCAACACTTAATGAATTTAAAGTTGGTTCAGTGTAGAACCAACGCTATCCACGTAGGACTTAGTGTCGGTTGACATGTTGAACCGATGCTACACGTGGACGTAGACTCGGTTGACACCTGGAACTGACGCTACATCCATGTGTAGCATTGGTTCGACACATCAACCGATGCTACACACATGGATAAATTCTTTTCTCTTCCTTCTTCTCCAGATAGAAACTATTTCAAGCGTTGTATAACTCTCAGAAACCCAAAACCTTTTCCACTTTTCCTCCATTCTTTCTCATTTTCTGGCCACCTACGACCACCAATTCTAATGCCGGTTAGTGGGTTTTCTTTCTCTCTAACTAATCTTTTAGATCCCCTATTTTTTTTAGCAAAATACTCAAAAACATTATACTCATTTCTCACTTACAATTTTCTTCATTTCCTTCATTTTGTCACTTTATTTACTCTTGTAAGTATTTCTATTAATCCTACGCACTTATTATTCATATTTGTTTATGTTATTATGTGTATAAATTTTTATATTTCTGTTATTATATGTATAGATTTTTGTATTATATATGTAGGTTGTATTATAACATCAAGAGAAGAATATGATGATCTTGAATAACATAGAACAACACCATGATAATTTTTCTGCTATTAATTAATATTTTATTTTTCAACTATTTGTATTATTTAAACTATTTGTTAAACTGATTTTTTTCTGCTATTATTTAGTGATCGAATACAGGTTTTAATTTGAGTATAATAAAAAAATGAGTAAATTTTGTAAAAAAAATAATAATTTAAAGTCGGTTCACCGCATAAACCGACTTTAAATATAAAGTTTGTTCACACGTTAAACTGATTTTAAATTTTAAGTCATTTCATTTAAAGTTGGTTCGCTGAACCGACTTTAATACCCCTTTTTGTAGTAGTGGTATTTCGTCCCAATTAATCCTTGAACTTTGTGTTTACTAGACATTAGTAAGTCATCTGCACATTTTTCAGTCTAAATGGCATCCTAGTATAACAGAACATGCCTTCTTATGTAATGAAGGATGTTTTCTCCTTATCCTCTAGAAGTATCTTGATTTGGTGATATAATGATTAAGCATCCATAAAGCTTATGAACTCAAAACCAATAGTAGCATCAACTAGTTAGTCGATACTTGGTAGAGGAAAATAATCCTTTAGTGTTACTTTGTTTACATCTGTGAAATCTATGTACATTGAGTCTCCTCGCACCTTTGGGGCTAAAACAACATTAGTTATCCAGGTAGGATAATTGACTTCCCTAACTCATTTGACTTCTTTTAAAGAACCGAGCTATTTTTTTTATCACACTATTATTCACCCTTACAAACTTTCATTTCCTTTGTTTTATAGGCTTTACATGTAAATTGACACTAATTTTATACATAATGATTTTTGGGTTCACGCTTGTCATTTCTATGGAACCATAGGCAAAGACACCCTTATTTCTTCTCAAACAGGCAATCAAACTTGCTTTTGAATCCTCTTCTAGTTTAATGCTAATTTTGAATTATTGTCCTTCCTTCTTTCCCACTTGCATTGACTCGATCTCAAAGTCCACAATATTGATAAGGTCCAACCTACCTAACATTAGAGGTTTCCTAATATTTGGTTAATATTGGGTCTGTATTCCTTTGAAGGTTGAGATATAATAACTACGAGCCCTCTTATGATCGCCTTTTATAGTTTCTACCCATGAAGCCATAGGGTAATTAATCATTTGGTGTAGGATATAAGGTAGAACTTGTAGTTTGTGTAACCATGACCTTCCTAAGAAAATTTTTTAAAGAGAAGGAATATCCAATACCACAAAATTTGTTAACCTAATTTCCCCTCATAATGATACCGAAAGCCTTATAGTACCTATCGTAATTAGCATACTTCTATTGAAACCCATTAAAGGTAGCTTCTTTCTAGTGATTTTTATTGGTTAAACTCTCATTTCTCGCAATGTAGCAAGATACATAAGGTCCGAGGAGCTACCATTGTCAACTAGTACTCTTCTTACTTCGCAACTTGCAACCTGGATTGTAATAACAAAAGGGTCATCATGCATAAGGAGTATCTCACATTTATCAAAGATAATGGGATGGTTAGGTCCTTGCTAAATATTGTGTATAGGGTATGGAATATTCTATCCATCTTATGACATGTCACTTCCATGAATATGACAATAGGCCAAACACGACCAATCGTGAATGATAGGACAATTCTCACATTTCTATCCTCCTTTTCAAGCTGTGCCTTTCTAGGCATGAAAGCCTGGGCTGGTTACCCTTATCACGTGATTGAATTCTCCTTCTCTTACTAATGAGATCTTCATTAACAAGTTCTCTCAAGTAGCCTCCAAACAATAATACTTCTATTTCACACTTGAGGTACCTATAATCACTCGTCCAATGTCCTATGTCTTTATGAAATGATTAGTATCTGATGTGATATATGTTTGGGGTCCTTATTAAGGGTGGCCACCTAACTTGATTGTTTCCTTCCATGCTTCGAATTGCTTCTACCAAGGACACACAAAGTAATGGTCCTCAGAACGGTGAGAAAGATCTTACCTATGAACCTATTCATCTAAACTTTGGCCTCTTTCAAGTAAAATGGGTTTGATAAGTCTCCCCCAATTGTAGATCATTGGCTTTGCCTCCTTAGCTTCTTTGTTATCTTCCCGATTCTTTTCAACATGTAATTTTTCTACCAATTCCCTTTTCCATATTTTTGAATTTTTAGGCTTTTAAATACATAACTTCTAAACACTTGGATATTGTTTTAGTTAATTCTACAAATAGCCCAAAGTTTTTAATAACTTCTTTTTGATATGCCTCTATGACAATAGAGCTAAGACACCCTAAAATTCCAACTTCTCTACTTTAAATCTCTTTATGTAACTCTCAAGAGTTTCTTTTATACCTTAAATGATGGAAAATAAGTGATGAGATTCCTTCTTGATGGGTTTATTACTCACATAATAAGTGACGAACGCTTTTACCAATTCTCCAAATCTTAAGATGCTTGGTGAAGGTAGGTTGTTGAACCACTTTTGGGTTTTGTCCTGCAGTGTTAATACAAACGTTTAACATAGTATGGCATCTTTTACATCATTATTTTGTTGCATTGGAGCCATTGAGTGCTTAAAAGATAGCACATGGGCTACTAGATCTTTTGTTCTTCAATATGACATGTAAATAGGTGTAACGAATTTCTTGGATGGTATTGTTATTTCAATCTTATTGCTAAAAGGTGAGGCGAAAATTTGGTTGCATATTTCCTTGATATCGTATTGTGCCTTCCCTACCTTCTATTCTTTGCTTTCGTATTCCACTTGCTTCATCTGAGCTTTCCACTCAAGTACTATTTATGTGGGTTCTTTCCCTTAAATTTTTGGATTATTGATACTTTAGGTTAGTATGGCCTCTCAAACATTATTTATGATTGGTGGAACGATCTCTTATGAAATGCTATCTTCTTCATCATTCTAGTTGCCATTATGCACATCCGTTCCTCTTCTAGGTTCTAACCTTCCTCCACGGAATACCTAGTGTGCTAAACGGTGTCTCAAATTTTGATTGTCTAGTTGGATTTGAAGCATAGCTTGTTACAAGGACTAAATGGCATGATATAAAAATCATGTCTACAAATACAATAAATTACAACAAATTTAAAAACATTTAAACTTGATTATTAATTAAATATTATCTATTTCAACTAATAAGGTTATTAATTTTTAAAAATATAATAGTACACGTAATATTAAGTATATTTAATAAAAAAAAATGGCTCTAATGGTGGCTACTTTCTTTAAGGTGACACAGTAATAACATGATAGTAAAATAATGAAATAATAACATGATCTAGAAAAGATAAATAAAATATAAATAATAAAATAATAATTATTATTATTATTTTTTCCTGTTGTTGATACTCACACTAAGTTATTACTATGTATTTTTGATTAATACTTATATATCTAATCAATCTTTTCAAGGGTGTCGTCATTGCACTTGAATTGCCATAAATGAAATTATTTAACTGTTGAGGAAAAAAAGTAAAACAAATGAGAAATTGGAGAAGGTTTACTTCTACTATAAAAGTAACGAAGAGGGTTTCGTAATGTCAAACACAACGTCAACATCAAAATGTCCCATGTGAATTAATATCTAATTAAACATTAGCAGCTTTGATCTACCTAGTTCTTAGGTTTCATCAGATACTAGTTCTAGCTGGTAGCTGCCGTAGGTTTTGGCACACTTTATTCAAAACTCTATATATTTCAGAATTGGTAAGTAATACATTATTATTTATAAGTACAGATACTCCTACTTATAAAAATTATAATTATAATATGAGTATTATTATTATTATTATAAAAATATATAAAATATTTCTTTTATCTCTATTATTATTTATTATAATACTAATTTAGATTGTATCAAATGTATCCTCCTTATCAAATAAAAAACTCGAATACACTCTAAATTAATATATACTTTATAATAAAGAAATATTTTTTTTATATTAATTATTATTAAAATATGTTTTGTATATATAAAAATATACATACGTGTTATCTACATGCCTTTTTTTTGTTTTCTTTATCTCTTAAACTCGGTACTTAATCTTTAAATAACTTATTAAAAAACAAGTTATACATTACTTAATACTTAAATAACTTATTAAAAAACAAGTTATACTATATATATTAGTTTCAATCATATTTAAATAATTATAATTATAATATAATTATGATATATATAATTATTTTAGAGAAATATTTGTAGCCATTGACAATTTATAATTATACTTATAATACATTTTGATCTCGTAAGTGAATTATATTAATATTGTAATTTTAAAAATGTTCAATTAAATCTTATTTTTTAAAATTAAATATTTTTTTTAGAATAAAATTAAAATTTTCTATTTTTAATTAAAAACAATAAAAATCAAGCGAAAAAGACACCGACTTCGGAAGTACTTGACCACAAACTATATTTCATAAATCATTAATTTTTTTATGCTCTTTTTTTTTCCTTTTTTGTGAAAACTTCTTGCTTTTTATTCGGCTTTTTCGAATTGGGGAGGCTTTTAATTCATCCGTATTATCTTTAAATGTTGTAAAAAAAAATTGATTTTAACATTATTATTAGAAAGCCATTCATGACCATTTTGTCAAGATAAAATAGAGTTCATTTATTATATCAGTGTGAGTAATAGTACTCACATTCCTCATGTTCTCATCTTTTCTGATCACCTTCTTTTTCTTCATTTTAATTTGTTTTTGTAGAAGGATTCATGAAAGATAGTGTTAACTTTGACATATCAGACATGGTTTTTAATTTAACAAATAGAGAATTCAAACTTCATTTTAAGAAAAATGCTTAATTTTGAAAAATAAAACTTAGTTAATTATTTTTTTAAAATTATAAAATTAATATAATTTATTAAAAAAAATTAAAGTGTATTTGTTAATATAATGGCCCAAAACAAAACTTATAAGCCCAAATCCATTAAACAAATTAATCCCATAAGTATACCTATTGTTCTCCGGCTTGTACCCTAGCTTATATATATATATATATATTACCCCTTCCTGCGTGAGTGAGACACCACCAGAAAAACAGCAGCATCCACTAGAGAAATCATCAGTTGAACAAACAGAGAGCAGAGAGAATAAAAGAAAAGAAAAACTGTAGAGAGTTGAAGATATAGCAGCTGCATCAATTGGGAAGAAGAAGAAGCTGTTTTTTCTTCCATAGTTTCATGTCCTTGCTGCTGTCAATTATATTCCATCTCATTTGTACGGTAATATTTGATTTAATAACAAGTTTGTTAATTTATCTTGCTATATATATTACCAGTAAATTAAAGGGGATATTTTGTGGATTGATTTTAGATTTTGGTATAATTTGTGAAGCTCTCTGAAAATTGATGTTTGTATCTCCATTTTGATTATTAGTGGATTTTCCTCGTGTCATGCGTCGGTGGAAAGAGACTTTTCATATTGAAAAGTTGAGCGAATTTAAATCATCAGTCTTGAATTTAATTTCTTACTACTTATTTATTTTGCCGTTACCCATTATTATTAATTTGTGCAACTAATCAAAATTGAATATGATATTCGCTTACTCAAGTGCCAATTCTATAAGAGTATTATATTATCTCCTTTGTATGACTCAAACCCTTACTGTATAACACATCAAATTTTAGATCGTTAAAAGAATGCTTGTCTGAGATCACTGGTGGGAAAAACTGCTCTCTTTAATGGGTTTTTTGTTTTTGTTTTTTGAGTATTCGAGGAGTATGAACGTATAGGTATTATTTAAGAAGATAAATTCTTACTTTTATACTTATCTATATAATGATGATTTTATATAATTTTCATTTATATTTGTCTTTTATCTACATTTGAATAAGTAATAGTTTTGAAAATTATATACCTACTTATTCAAAAATGATAAAACTAAAATAAAACTAACTCTTTTAGTATATTAATTTTTAAATTTTTTTACTTTAATTTATATTATTATTAACTTATAATTATATTAATATTTTATCTAAATTATAACTAAAAATAAAAATATGATATAAAATGTTATCTAAAGAATATCTAAATCTAACATTTCATATAAATATTAAAAAGTTTTTTTACAATGTATCCTTAACTCACTACGAAGTATTATTTATAGTAAATGTTAGTATTTTTTATTAATAGATATATTTGAAGTAATATTTATAATGAATGCTAGTATTTTTTATCAATGGATATATATATATTTTTTTATCTTATAAAAATTATATGATATATTTTCTTTATTTCAATTAAAATATGCTTCAATATAAATCCAAAATTGTTAAATCATCCTCCTTCAAATCAATCTTGTAAGTTTGATTGAAAGTTAGTTTTTGAGGTAATAAATAGGTTAACGTTTAAGATATTTTAAAATCTTAAAAACAATGTTAACTTATAAAATGATCCAATAATTAATTTAAACAAAAAGGTTCATTTTTATTTAAAATAAAAAAATAAAGATAATTTATTGATAGAGTTAATTTAGTTAGTTTGTAAAAATTAATAAAAAAATCTTAAAAGTAACTTAAATTGTATAGAAAAAATGTAATAAAAATAAAATATATTCTTATTAATTTAAAAAATTGATATCAATGACGATGTGAAAAAAAAAGTGTTCAATAACAAACCGGGAAAAAATATATATTATAGTATATTTAAAAATATAATAATGATATTTTTTTATAATATAAAAATATTTTAAAAAAAATTAAAAAATAAAACTAATAGAATAATAGAATCATATAAAAATTTAAAAAGAATAAAAAAATTCACTTTTTAAGTTTTATAACTATAAAAATATTATATAAATTATTTGAGAATATGATCTTATCCTATAATAGTTAGACACTTACAATGTCAGTTAAAGATTTCGACGGTCGATTGGTCAACTTCATCCAGTTATATTTTATCAAGATATTTTTACATATATAATGATATTACTTTATGTAGGTATAATATTATTTTTATAAAATTATTAAAATATATCACATATTTATACAATTATCTTATATAAAAATTTCCTAACGTTTGCTCTCAATTATTTAATTCGTTGGCACGTATTAAAATTATTTTAAAAGATAAAAAAGTAAATATGAATGTAAAAATAAATATAAATTATTTGTTAATAACTTTTCATATTATGATTGGTCCGAATAGTGAAAAACTGTAGGAAAAATTATATGTATTTTTTTATTTCAAAAACAAATAGTTCAGACTTCGGAAAAATATAAAGAGAGCTCATCATACACATAGAATTGGACTAAGATACTCTCTTTATTTTTTTCCCTATTTATTTGTACTTATTTTTAAAGTTTAACTATTAATTAATGATGATTTAAAATTATTAATAAAAATATTATTTCAATTCTTAAATTAAAAATATATAACTTGAATTTATCAAGTAAAAATAATAAACTATTCCCACAGAAAATATATTGTTGTTCTTTCACTAAAGAAGAAATAAGAAAGAAGAAACTGTTCTCCATTAAAGCTCAGTGTCAAAACCCATCCAATTTGCGTGGAAGTATGCGTTATCAAGATTTTGATGAAGCAAAATTTATCAAAACATGAAATGATGGTGGCTCAAAGATGGAAAATGTATCAATAGATTAGCTCATTCTTGAAATTACTTAAAACAAAAGGAGACATGCATTTGATATCGTTAAACCCTATTGGATTGAAGGACCTCTGAGTTTAAACAATCCTTTTAACTACCAAAGGAAACTTCTATATGAAACTAGAAACAAAACCAACAAAATACTCGCATAAATATGATCTTAGAATCTTCAACAAAGTTCAAAAAAATAAAAATAAAGACAAGTAAATAGCCTAGATTACTAGTATATATATTACCCAATTCCAGTATGAAATGTTTGTTTCAATCGGTTGAAAGAGGGTCTAAAGATCTAGTAAATTCATTCATGACTCCATAACTCCTGGAATTAAATCCTAAGCACCCAACCAAACCCTGTTTGTAAGGCAAGTAAGTCGTCTTCTTTGATTCCTCTGCTTGAGCTCTATTTTCGGTATAATGTTCCACATGTGGAAATCTCTGCTTTTCAACCCCATTTACAGATTCTACAGTTGTTTTACCTTTCTGGGTTTCTGAATCTTCACTCAACTGATTGGTTGATTTCATCTCCTTAGAAACAGAGCCTTCAATATTGTGGTTCATGGGTTTCTTTTCTTTTTGAGCTAATGATAGTGTTGACCAGAATTTGTTGAGGCTATTTCCTTTATAAGAAAGTGTTTCAAGAATACCCATTTTCTTGAAGTCCTACAACCTGAAGATGACCTTGAAGATGAACCCGAAGCCGAACATGGAGTAGACACTACAGAGTGTGACTCTTGTTCAATCTTGTTCTGTTTCAAAACATCCCTTTTCGTATGATCTTCAGGAAAGTAGAAATCTTTACCCTCTGATTTGTGACTTTGATTCCACTCATCAAAAGGCACAAATCTCAGAGGTGCGACTGATCTAGTTCTTTTATGCACAGACTTATCACATAATCTCAGATCCCTGGCTCTTACAAGCTCAACGAAGAGGTCATTCTTATCATCGTAATTTGCACTATCCACATTCAGAAATGGAGTACTGAAGAGCTCAAAATGGGTCAAAGGCTTTAAAGGCCTGATTTTTCCATTCAAAAACAGCTCATCAGCTGTGCTCATTGACCCATGAGCAGTAGTAGACCCATTTGAACCAAAGCTTGAAGAGAATTCAAAGTCAGAGATCAGTGGTGTGGAATATTTCTCAAGTGAGGAAGGTGAAGATGGGTGAGATAAGGAGAATGGGTTTGAAGTTCGAGCACTGTGTGATGGGCTTGTAGGAGCACTGTAGAAGAAGCCAGCTTTGACAGGGTGAGGACCACGGCTTGGGCTTGAAGGAGCACTGACGAAAGGAGTTGAACAGTTGCTGTCGGTGTCATCTTTCAAGGGTTGAAATTCGTGGGTTTCTTCATTGATGAGTTTTGGTAGGTCCTGTTTGGTTTCAGGGGAGTTTTGGCCATTCTTGAGTGGAGTTTGAAGCTCCATTGTCGTTCTTTCTTAGAAAGATGAAACAATTTATGTTGAGTCCCTGAAAGAAATATTTACGGGACTAGTTTCTACTTTCTATTTGTACTTGGGCACTCCTTTGGAATTTGGATACACCACGAACGTTTTGGCCATTCGCTTATTTTTTCCTTACTTGTTTTATATAATTTTTTTTAATTTTGATTTTATTGCATATCTAATTTAAAAATATTAATAAAAAAATTATTATTTAGATTAAAAATATATCATTTATATTTTACAAATAAAAATAAGTTGATAATATTATTTCAAACCTTTTTTATCTTCTTAATTTTAAAATATTATTTTTAAAAAAATAAAATTTCAATAAATAAAATAAAGTGTATTAATTTCGTAAATTTTTAATAAATCAAATAAATTTTATTATTTTTATAAAATTAATATTAAAATCATATATTAACTATTAATTAAAAAATTGTATATATTCTATTATTATTATCGGTTATATTATAAAATTATTAGAGTATTTTATGAGCTATTTAGGTGATGATAAAAAATTAGAATTAACTTTATAAATTTAGTTACATGAAAAATATTTAATAAAATTTTATTAAATTTCTTAATCAATGAATAAAATAAATTTTATAATATAAATTATATAAAAATAATATTATCCATGTGGTTTATTAAAAAAAATATATAAAACTTATGGGTGGATGTTAATTAGGACGAATCACACTTGCCCAAACTAAAAACTTCGTACAAACTTAGCTTGGGTTGTACATTGTCAGATTATGCCTATTTTTAGGCCAAACAAAATCAATTTTTTCAAATTAAATGAAACCCCAAAACCCAATCCTTAAATATTATTAGGATAGATTCACGCTTGATTTTTTGAGTTTTAGATTTATTGTATGAATTTAAATGATACAAAAAATTATAAGATAATATCATAAAATATTTGAAGGTACTTAAATTTTAAGAAAAAAAAGTTAATTCCTACTTAAGATTATAGTTGAATTAAGTTCTTACACATATTCAAAATGTTCTTACACATATTCAAAATGTTATATATATATCTGTACGAAACTTATTGAATTAAGGTTCAGAAATAATACACCACCCACAATAAACCACGTATTTATTTTTTAAAAAATACATGCTAAAATAATTGAATAATATATATTAATTTTTTTTAAATTATTTAATTTAAACACTTATTGAAATTTATTTTGTACAACATTTTATTTATAATCTTAACACATATTCATATTTTCAACTTAAAAGTGTTTAAATAAATCATATGTTTAAAATTAAAGATCATAATAATATATTTGAATGATATGCAATATATACATACATTTAATAAACTAACATGTTTTATATACATGAATATATATTAATCAATTATAAAAATAATTTTTAATTAACATGTATTTAAAAATATATAAAATTTAAAGATACATTTATCTTTCTTTACTCATGAGAATTTAACGAAAAACAGTTGTAAAAAATAGGAAAATAAAAACACTTAAAATGATAAACGAACAAAGTATTACTAGTGTCTTTTTCACGTAACATAAACTATGTGGTGACATCTAAGGAGATAAATAATAATAATAAAATATTAAAATAAGTGAAAAAAAAAGATTGTTATAACTTTTTAAATATACACGAGACTCTGATTGAAAATTCATATGTATGCAGTGAGGCATATAAATTCATTGCAATGATAAAATGAAAAATAATAAAAAAAAAGGAAAAAAAGCATAATTCTAAAAAATTATATATATTAAAATAAAATAAACTAGAAAAGCAGCTGGAAAAAAGATGGGGTTTTGAAATAAATGCTGGTGGGGGAGGGGTTCAAATGGCGCTATTAAACAATTTATTTTTGTATAAATTTATATATATATATATATATATTTTATATGACATCTTATTAATTTTATAAACAAAATTACCTAACATGCTTTAACTTAATAATATAATTACCTTAACTAATTAATTAATCTATATTTTATTAAAAAAAATTATCAATTAAATAATAAAATATTAAAATACTAACAATTATCTTATGGATGTTTATTAAAATACTAACAATTATCTTATGGATATTTAAAATATGAGCAAAATATATGATCATTTAGTCATTTATGATATATGAACAAAATTACTCACATATTTTAGAATAATAATTATTATTCTTCTTTAACTCTTTAGTTATTCTATAATTTATTTGATTTTTTATTTTTTATTTTTTATCAATTAATTAATAAATTATTTAAAATATAATATTTTTATAATAATAATATATAATTTCAATTAAAAAAATTTAATAACAAGTATTTTTAACATTTTAATAAATTACTTAAAAAGATGTGTAATCTATACAAATGGATAATATCTAAAATACTAAGAAGTTTAATATATTTTCACTTATGTCTTTAAGGTTTATTGAAAATTTTAAAATGCTCATAAATTTTATAATTAATACCATTGATGTCCTCAAAACTAATAGTGTTAACTTTTCCATCCATTCTTATTTCTCTTACTCTGATACCAATTTGTGGTTCGATCGTCAAAGACTGTTATGACAGAATTTCAGTCAATCTAACCTCAAATTTGTGGTTCAATCACCATAGACTACTGTGATGAAATTTTAATCAATCTCACATCAATGTGCTAACTAAGTTATCAGAGTGCTGATAAACTATATGTGTTGAGTGCACATTTTTTTCCTATTAATAATATACAAATATGTTTTTCTTGTGTACATACATTGTACTTGTAATTTTCAAAAAAATAGTATCCAAACATTAAATTGTTGTATTCTTCTTCTACTATTCTTACGTATTTTTTACTAAAATAGTCTTTTAATGCCTTTGCAATATGATGGTCTATTATGCTTATGATAGTTTTAATATATTTTGTATAGATATCTAATAAGAAGTTGAATCTCTTAAAATTTTCAAAACAAGTTTCATAATTCTTATCTTTAAAATAATCATTAAAGGCTAAGAGATAGCCTTTATCAATTTTTTAATATAATTATATTTTTATCTTTCATTTTAATTTCTTTTAAATTTGGAACTAGTTATTTATTCTAGTAATTATTAAAAATATTTTTTTATTTTCCTTTCTATCTCCATCTTTTTGTTTATTAGTATTATAATTTAATATAAGCAAATATATAAACATTCAAGATTCTTAACTGGCTTAAATTTATAATTGTTATACTTGAATTTAATGGGTCCATTACGGTCTTTACTTCTGTTTGTCTCCTTTTGTTACACCGGTTATGCATCAACTTTGCTCAAACCTTGACACCCTCTTAATAATGGTGAGTTTTTTGCATCCGTACATAGATGGTGTCTAATTTTTGACTTACTAGGAAAGATAATTGAACTTCATTTTATTCGTAAAATAATAATTATTACAAACTAAAGACTAACTAAGAATTTTGAACGAATTCTTAGCCGCTCATAATTACTAGGTATATCATTACTAGTTTGTGATTTCAAGATAGAGATGACTCTATGCTAGAGTTGGTGTTTTAGGAGTAGTGTGCTATGGTTTTCTCTGTGTTGTTAAAATGAAAATAATGGTTCCTTTTATAGCACAAGGAATCCATGTTTAAAAGACTAAAATTACTATTTTTTCCTTATTTTAATAATTATTTGCTTTTCTACTTTAAATGATAGCCACTACTTTTTTCCTTAGCATATGTTGTTGATGACTATATGAAAATAGAGTTATTAGAACACTTTTTTTTACTTAATATTTACTTTTTTATTCAATAAATAGTATTTTTGGGGCTATATATTAAAATATTAGTGAAAAGGGATGAAAATATAATTTTTGAGATTTTTTTATGAATTTTTAACGTAGAGTCAATCAAGAGCTACCATGTGGCTTGCCATGCAATCAAAGAAGCTAAATGGGCAAGCTATGCAGACGCCACACAAGTAGGGAAACCGAATCATAGATCACCATGTGTGATGAGGATGAACCGTGTGCCACATGTCATCACGATGTTCAAATTAAGTTTGGATATCGGTCAAACCACGTTGCCACATGATTGCTCCTCACCTTCCACTTGTTCACCATGCCATTAGTTATTGCGAATCACATAGTGCCATGTGACGTTGACTCGGACCAGTATTCCCTTCCACGCGTTACGCTTTGATTCATCTAGTGAATTATGTGTGCCACGTGTCATGCTGTGATTAGCTAGTATTGTCAGTTTTGCTTGTTTTGATCTCAATCCTTTATCTGAAGCTTATTTGACAGTTCAGATTGCACTTGAACTATATTTAAGCTCTTAATCACCTCATAAATTCTAATGATCCGCCATTAGCATAATTTTGGTTAGTTTCTGGAGCTAAAAAGAGAGAAAAATACAGAAAAATTCAAGAGGGGATACAATTTTGGTGTAGATTCAAAATGAGATTAACACTACAATTCAAGTGATTAATTGTATTTCTTCTTCTTCTATTCTTTTCTTTATGAAAAATATTAGCTTTATGAACACAATTATGTGTGCTTAATTTATTAGTCTAGGGATCTTATGAACTCAATTTTCATCATGTGATGATATAATATTTTATCTCAATTATAATTATAATTTAATTATATTATTTAATCTAATTTTTATGCTATTAATTATTTGGTCAACAATTTATCTATAGAAGAAATTAAATAGATTTGAGATAATTATTTAATTATTTGTATTGATTAAATAACATGCATAATTTCAAGGCAAAGATGTATGATTCTTATCTATGTGATCCATAATTGATGAACTTAATGAGTAGTATGAAATTTAATTGACATGAGAGTGTGATTAAATTAATTACTATATGATGTGTAGTTTACTTGAGAGAATAATACATGATAGGTTAGATTCAATTTATTATATTTGGGGGATTTTAGCGATTCATATGTTTAAAAAATTGGGATATTAAGTATTTGTATATATTTTCTCATATACCTTCTTAGTTATCAAATCTAAGTTAATTAATTATTGCTATTTACTTTTAGTTATTTTATTTTTTCTTTCTTAAAATAAAAATGCAAAAAAATTGATTTTTATTTTTTTGAATTTTAAAAATTAATTTCTAATAAAATAATCTCCGTGGTAATGATATTTTCTTATAATTATATTACTTATTGTAATACATATACTTGTATATTCATTTCACACACTTCGTATGTGGCGATTAGCTGTTGATTGAGATGTGGGTCTACATCTTTATTTTTCTTTTGTCTCCTTCTACCGACAGTTCTTCTCTTTATTCTTCTTTGTCATTTTCTACATATGGTCATTTTGATGACGTTGATGATGATGCATCTTCATCTTCTAGATCTTTGATACAGTAAATACATTTGTGATTTTTGGTGGCTTTTTTGGCATAGAAGTAGAATATCTTATCTGTTTTTTAACAAATTTTCAAGTTGTTGATGTTAAAATTAGTTTCATATTTGGTAATTTTTTTTCCCATCTTCCTCTAAAAGAGCCATGTTACTATGAGAAATAATGATAACTTTATTGGTAGAATAATTTACTTTGATATCAGTAGAGTTTTCAATCTTTCCAAGTTCATAGTAAACTTGGCCTAACATTTAACCTCTTAGTTCATAGAGTTCTTCTATGTTGAATTCCTTTTTTAGAAGTACACCTGGTTTGGAAACTTCTTTGTTGATGTTGAAAATTCATATCTTGATGAAGTGGTAGGAACTGATATATCCTTCCTCATTCAAGTCCATTAGTAAACTGAAAGACTTGAGATAAACATGCTTGTCACCTACTTTAATTTTTTTCCTAAAGTTCTTGATTGTTCTTTTAAAATTTTCTGGGAAATAATTGAATCTACTTAAATTAATCCATGGGTATATGTTTTCTATTAGTCCTGCATGGAAAACTTTATAAATAAATATTGGATTAGCTCCTTCCAAGATATTAAATTTACTTTTGCAGAAAATATCTTGTCTATAGTGTAGAACTTCATATCTTCAATGTGTTCCTGAGTAGATTTTCTGGCCAGGTTGTAGAGACTTAACCATTGTGGTTTGCTGAGGTTCGTATATGGATCATTTTCATCCTTAATGAATGATGAGTTTCTGAGGGATGTTTTCTTGAATAGCTATAAATGTTTTACTATCTTTGATATTTCTAGGAAAGAAGCTTCCCTAAATAGTACTGGAGGTTTTAATATTTTTCCTAAAGTTTCTACCTACTTGGTGCTACTGGTTGTTGTTGTAATGTTGTAGAATAATTTCTTACTGTCTCATTTGGAGTTATTAGTTTTGGTGTTTTGTAATTGGCATAACTACCTTCATTTTCTATTCTGTTGTTGAAGGCTCTTTGAGTTATTTCACTAAATCCTAAAATAGATTTACTGGCTTCTACCTAGTTGTTATAGATTTTTGATTTTGAGCCATTATAGACCACATAAGTATTTTTTCTGTTTCATCTGCCCAATGTAGCTTTTTTGTTTTATAGATTTTACTCTTTTGAATTGTTAGGTTCTTCCTTTTCATTTTGAATTCTTTCTTTAGAAGCTTTATCCTCCTTATATTGAATTTTTAATGAATACTCATCTTTTGAGTTTTGGACTCTAAGAGTTTTTTTGAACGGTTAAATTCTTCGTATTTATTTCCTATTTTTATAAGAGATTTATCATGATATAACACCTCGAGTAGTTCCTGTATGATTTTTATCTCCTTTTTTCTTTATCTTGATCTTGATATCAAGATGTTCCATTCATGAAAGCATAAAAATAGTTAGAGGTGTTAATTCTCTAGTAAGAGTATCTACTAAGCTATTATTATTTCCTATAAAATATTCAACATCAAAATTGTAATGGTTGAACCATTATTGCCATCTGACTATTCTTCATTGTCTGTAATCACTTGGAATATTAGTTCTTAAGAAAGAACCAAAATTCTTGTTATCTATTCTAATAATGAATATGAAACTTATAACATATATTGCAAATTTCTTAATAGCTCTTTTTATTGCTAAACATTTTTTTCATTACCCTGATAATTTAACTTTGGACCATGGAAAGATTTTGATGTATACCTATAAAGATATTCATCTTTGTCATCTACTTTTGCTTTCAGAATTATTCCCCAATATTCTTGTGAAGTATTTGTTTTAATTATCATTTTATCATCTAGTCTTGGATGGTATAAAGTTGACAATTGTTTTACTTTTTCTTTTACTTTATCCATATACAGAGTATCTTGTTCTGTCCATTTTCAAATATGATCTTTTTTAAATTTTGCTTGTAAAAATCATTTTTACAAGTTTCTTGATATATGCTTATGCATATGTCAAACATCCTAAAAATATTTGTAGTTTTTGTCTTTTAATTCATTAAGAAAACCGTGGATGTTATTTAGTATATAAGGTTATAGATTATGTTTTTCATCTTCAATTCTCAACCTTAAATACTTTTTTTTGATGAGAAAGTACTACTTTCTTTTCAAAGAGTACAATCCCTTTTTTCTTGTATTCTTGTAGAATATTAATAATATCTAAATAATGTTTATTTAATTCATTAATGAAAACCAGAATAACATCTATATAGATACAACAAATATTTTGTAATTTTTTGAA
Source organism: Hippophae rhamnoides (assembly GCA_033030585.1). Taxonomy (NCBI): domain Eukaryota; kingdom Viridiplantae; phylum Streptophyta; class Magnoliopsida; order Rosales; family Elaeagnaceae; genus Hippophae; species Hippophae rhamnoides. Next base: position 8,249,388 of record CM065431.1, read on the forward strand.
TATGTTATCCATATATCTTTGAAAGATACTTGGAGCTTGTTGTAGTCTAAATGATAAAATAAGCCATTGGAATTGTCCTTGGAGACAACTAAATACCGTTAATTTTTTAGATTCTTCATCCAATTTTATTTGTTAAAATCTACTTTTGCATTCAAAACTTGAAGTATTTCTTTCCTTTTATTAATGATAATAATTCTTCTTTATTTGGAATAAAGTATCAATAATCAATGATTTCTTTATTCAATGATTTGGAGTTTATTATTATTCTCTTTTTTTCTCTTCTTTTTTAAGCTTATTTTTCAACTAAGAATACTAGACTTGAGTGAGTTAAATTACTTTATATTATGATTTTTAGTTTCAAAAGTTCTTGAGTTTGTATTTCAAATTCAATCGTGTCTTATGGAGTGTAAATCATTGGTTTTACTCTAATAACATTGTTAGGATCTCTTAATTTTATGTTTGCAATTGTTTTAAATTTATTGATTTTTGGATCCAAAATATTTTCCGAGCTTACTATTTTTAATAGTTTTTTGATACCTGCTAGGACTTTATCTTTTCATATTTCATTAAGAAAAGAATTTTGTTTCTCTTATATTTCTAATGAAATATTTTCTAGATAAGAATTTTTCTTCTCAAACTCACAACGTTTTTGCTTTTTATGTTGTTGCATAAAAGTTGGGTTTAATATAGTTAAAACTTTTCTTATTTTGATACATAAATGGTATTATTATCTAATGTTGTTAGACTTATTTTGTCTAATTTATTTGTAAAATGTTGATATATATTTAGAAAATTATTTTCTATTAATAAATCAATTCATGTTTCCTATTGATATATGGTAAGAATATGAAATTTTTCTCCTTCTATCATTGTAAATGTATCTGTTAAAACCTTATTAAGATTTGTTGTAGTATTATTAGCAATTCTTATAATTAAATCTTTTGGTGCCTATTTCTAGTATTCTTTTGGAAACACATTTATTTGCTACACACATATGTTATATCCATATTTTCCTAGTATTATGAAATTTCTTATATCACAACATAATTATTTCCTCTTATTTGTTTATATTGCTTTTCCTTTCTTTCTTGTCATTTAATAATTATCTAGTTTTTAAGGTTTCTTATTCTTTCTACTAAGGTTTTTGGTATAATTTTCTTATTTCTCTGATTCCAACTTTCTGTTAAGGTCTTATGTAATGTTACAAAATTTTTTTGAAACAATATTTCCTTATAAGTTGTTTGCATAGATGGTGATAATTTATGGTAATACATTTCATATTCACAAATAAAAGAATCTATGTAACACATGTTATAGATTTTCATATTTGCTAGATGTCATTTGACTTTATTGATTTCATTTTCACTAGATTCAGTGATAGTTTTTTCTTTATCTTCTCTAATAAATTCCTTGTATATTTTATTTATTACTATATCCTAGTATTCTCTTCACGTGGGAATATTACATTGTATTAATAAATGTTGTTGGTCTGTTAAGTTTGAAAACTAAATTTTAACATTTTTATCATTTTATGACCTACTAATACCCTACAAATTGAAAATTTTGTTCGTGTAGTTTGGGAGGTTTGTATGAGTATACTTATACCACTAGCCTATTCATCTAATCTTTTTTTCCTATCTCTTATACAATCTAGATCTAAAAGATCAGATTTATAATTATCATAGAATTTGAATTCTAATAGGGTATTACTTCTAGTCCCCCATTGCAAACCCTTTTTTCATTTTGGGTAGCTGTTTTCTTTTATTTGTGGTGTCACGCTTTCTTGACCTTTGCTTATTTATTTTTTTCCTATGAGGGTCGGATGTTCCTTTTTAATAAGGAACTGGTAATGAAATTGACTACATATGATCTTTTGGGGTTATGATTTTTGGTTTAAAGTCAATCTTGTTGATTATTATCATATCATCTTTGTCTTTATTTGCACAAAGTTTTTCATTATAATATTCCTCTAATTCCTCATTAGTTAGTGTCAACAAATTAGTTAATTTTTCTATGTTCCTATTTTCGAGATTTATGATTTGCTCCTCTAATTATTTCCTATATTTTATTAAATTGAAATTATATATTTTTTATTATATTTTTCTTCATTTTTTTCTTTTCTCATTTTTAGGAATCAAGGCATCTGATCTCCTAGATAGTTCTATTTTTAATTCTTTTAAGTGATCGTATTTATGATCTATAATATCATTATTTTTATGTATGTTATATACATCTTTTCTTAGTTTTGTAAATTTCATGTGTATATTTTGTTGAAGCTTATTATAACCACATTCCTTCATTTCTTTTAATAGTTCCTTTTGTGTTTCTACTATACCTTGTAGGTATTTCGTGTTTACTTTATGGACTAAATATATTTCCTCTGTTAACTTCAAATCTTTTATTAATATTACTTGATTTTTTGCTACGCCTACTAGGCTTCCATCTATTTCTAACTATACATTTTTTAATTTATCTTTAAACATTATTATTTTCCTAATATGGTATCATGAACTAATGATTTCATTACTTAGACTCCATTTTTTAGTTTTTTAACTTATTTTTGGTTAGAGGTTTTTCTTTTATGGTCTATAAAAATAAATCTTGGTATATTATTATTTTTAACATTATTTTTTCTTCTTATTATCAAGGGTTTTTCCTTAATATATAAGTATCATTCTTCTAGTATTTCAAAGTTTATTAGTATTTTTGGTTTTATTATTTGTCCAAGTTCATGAAAGATTTTGTCTATTTTTATAAATTTATTTTGTCCATATATTGAACTATTATGACTCTTTGTTAAAGAATACCCTACTAGACAATGTATTGAAAATAGATTATTTCTTTCTTTGTTAAAGATTTTGTCTATTTTTATAAATTTTAGCTTTTGGTATCTTATGTTATTATGAATCATTCATAGCAAAACATTTTTTATATTTATTATTTTGTTATCTAATAATACTATTTTTATTGGTGTATCTATTCTTTCTCCGAAATGAGTTTTTATTAATACTTGTATTCCTCTTAAATGAATGTATCCAATTTTTTCTTTATCTTTTTGGAAAATTTTAGATAGTTTATTCAACATAATTTCTTTGTTAAATAATAGTATATTATACATTATTTTAACATTTGTAAAATTAATACTCATTTTCTTATTATTTATTCCATAATAAATTATATATTTTTTTAGAATAATTTCCTTAGAGATAAAAATGACAATTCTTTAAATCAATCAATTTCTTTAAGATTTATTTTTTTTAATTTATTAAAAGAAAAAATATTTATTACTCTTTCTTGTGAAAAATATCCTAAAATGCCTTATATTTTTAATTCTATTATTTTTTGATTTATTATTTCTTCTTCCATTTTAAGAATACTAATATTTACTTCTGTTAAATTTAATTTTCGTTATGTTTGAGAGATATTTTTAAATATTTTGAAATCATACATATATTTTTAAAGATACAGGTATCAAGAGAGTATTTTTGATGTTTATGTTGGGAAATAACGCAAATTCCCGATAAGCCAGATTTATGCGAAAGCAAGAATAGAAAAATAACACACAAAATTTGATAACGGAGTTCGGCCAATCTTGCTTACGTCTCGGGACTGCTATGAGATCTTTTCTTTGAAAGGGAGAAATTACCTGAGGTGTTTACAACCAACTTCCATGACTTCGATTACAACCAAGAAAATTACTCTCGATTTTCTCTCCACAAAAACTTTTTCTACTCAATTGGAATGAACACTTTTGGATGGTTAATTCATTACAATTACACATGTTATAGGAAAATTCACTCCTTGAATTACTCCTTAAATTAATGGTTCGCTTGAATTGCTCAGAATTAAGCTCCGTGTTTTTACTCCTTGTTTTGTTCCATGTTTTGCTCCGTGTTTTGCTCCTTGTTTTGTTCCATGTTTTGCTCCTTAATTTGCTCGCTTAAATTAAGAAGCTTTATAACGATAATATCTAACAATCTCCCAACGAAGGCAGATTTCAATACGTCTTGTATACCTCGATCAATATGATTTTTCTAGTCTTTGTTATTCCTAGCGGACCAGCGAAGTTGAGCCTGACTTGATTTGTCGATAATCACCACCTTTGTTAACATATCTGCTGGATTTTTGCTCAATTGAATCTTACTCCGGTATTAACACATCATCTTGTAGAGATCGATGAAGTGATACGAAGTCGATATGTTTGGTTTTTAGAATGAAATCTTTGAATTCTTCGCCCAGTGTATTGCCTTTGACTATCACTTTATGCGAGAACATTCTTCTCTTGTTTGAATCCCAACTTCGGTTAACAAACCTTGAAGCCGTATCATCTCTTTACTGGCTTGATTCTTGCTACATACTCGGCCTACGTAGTGGATAGAGTGACAATTTTACGTATTTATGACATCGACTAACGGTATTTGTAGTTCAATGGTAAATATATAACGGTGGTGCTTCTTGGGTGATCAACTTCACGCAAAGTCTGCATCTACGTATCCTTGTACTTTTTAACTCTCGCTTTACTAAAGTGAAAACACTTTACGTGGTGCCTCGCGGATACCTCAAAAATCCACTTGGCTTCCCGATGAGTTTTCCCTGGATTTGACATAAATGCCTAACAGCTCACATTGCGTGGCGATGTCACGGTCTTGTACGGAGACCGTTCGCGTACATCAAACTTCCAATGGTGAGGCATAAGGAACGCCTTAGCCATGAATTCTATCTCTTTACGTAAAGGGGTGATCCTTGGATAGGCGAAAATGACTAGCCAAGGGTGTCTTTGAGCATCGCTACGTGTTGAATCTATGCAAAAACCGATTGATGTACTGCTTGAGATAAGCGCAAGGATCCTTTCTTCTTTATTTCTTGTGATTTGCATTCCAAGAATCTTTTTCTAGACCAAGTCTTTCATGTCAAACTCCTTTGACAATTGATGCTTGATCTTACGATATCGTCCATATGTCCCGAACTGCTGCTAACGTATCATCAACGTAAAGTAGTAAAATGATATAGCGGACCTATATCTCTTGAAGTAGCAACAATGGTCGACGTGCACTTACGCAAACCTTGTGTGCATGGAAGCTATCAAACTTTACGTACCATTGTCTCGGGGCTTGTTTGAGCCATCTGAAACTCTTCTTAAGTCTGCCGCCATATTCTTAACTTCCACTCTTTTTCGAGAAATCTTACATTTGGTACATGTATGTCTCTTCATCTGAAATCTCCGCGTGAAGGAATGCGGTCTTCACGTCAATTTGTTCAAGATGAAGATCTTGATAGCTACTGATACTCGATGCGATCGATAGTATTGAGCTTAGCAACAAGGAGCGAAAATGTCGGTGTAGTCAACTGGCACCATACAGTTGAAACCACTTTATGACTAGGCGTGCTTTGTATCTCTTGGAACCATCGTACTCTTGCTTTCACCCGGTACACCCGTTTGTTGTGAAGTGCCTTCTTTCCCTTGAGTAACTCGGCTAGTTCCGTGTACGGTTGGAGATGAGAGATTTCATTTCTTCTTTAAGCTCGACATTGTGGAATCTCGAGTCGACGAGCTTCGTGGCATTCGAGGCTCACTCCAAAATCGATTAGCAACGTATAGTTCATGTATCTCTTGTTAGGCATGTGAGGTCGAAGACCTTGCTACGGAGGCTGGAGTAAGAGGTTGTGATGTCGAATCTTTGTGTCTGCTACGTCAATGAAGTTCTCTGGTTGAGGACTTGTTACAATTAGTTCATTGCAAAACTATACGGGACATCATACTGCATACGCAAATCTTGACTCGTTACTGCACTCGATTCATTGGCGTCTATTTTATGCATGTCCTTATACATCACCGCTCGTTGAAAATCACATCTACTATTGGATAACTTTCTTGTTTTTCGTCCAATCTGACGGTAGCCAAACTTCATCCTCGCATGCTTGATGAATGTGCATTTCTTGGTTGGGATCAAGCTTATTCCTACCTTGATCATTGATATGCACAAATGCTACCGCAGTAGAAAACTTTTAGATGTGATAGTTTCACCTCTTTTTCGGCTCAAGTACCTCACATGGTATTCTATGCTCGATGGAGAGATGGGCCTCGGTTGATCAAAGTAAGGCTACCGTGTTGTTGCTTTACGCCCGAGCGCCGGTGGTAGACATTTGTATACGAATGCTTCGGCTCTTTCTGTCAACGTTCGGTTAAATACGCTTTCATTACACCGTTGTGTTGAGGCGTGCACACGATTCTTTCCATTCGATCCATTACTCATGTAAAATTTTTGAATACGGTGTCTTACGTATTCACGCGTTATCGGATCGAACTTTTTGATCTTGAGCCGTCTCATTTTCCACCGCTAGCTTTCCATCTTACGAAGCCTCGAATACTTGAGACTTATGCTTTAGAAAGTAAACACGTACCTTAGAGAATGATCATCGATGAAAGTCACGCAGTATTGTTTCCCAGATGGATGAGACGGTTGTTGGTCCCGGCATGCGAGTGAATAAGCTCACAGCTTTTCCTTCTTTGGGGTTACACTTGTCTGGTGACTCTGCTTTTGCTTTCCAAGTATACAATCTTCGCCATACGTGTCCATCTACAGTTGTAGACACGAAGTTTTCCTTTTGAGTGCATAATCTTAAATCCCATACCGCTCGTGGCTTTAATCTACGGTGCCACGGGTTTGGTGTTTCATTACTGCTACAATTGTGATTGAACAACGTGCTTAACCTGGCTGTCGTGTAAGAGTGCCACTTTTCTTGCCTCGAGTAAGCATCATTGCACCACTTTGAAATCTTCCAATCATCGCGCTGTGGAAGATCGTAGTGTAGCCTTCAGCTGTAAGCGCTTACGCTGAGATTAAGTTCCTTACGAAGTCGGGAATATGCGACATCGCTTCGAAACGGCAGACGGATTTAACTTAATCTTCGCTGCGCTTTGCCAATAATATACGTGGTTGATCATCGCGAAGATATACCTTTCCAAGGTTTAGGGGACATATTTCTCGAAGAATTCTTTATGTGAAGTAGCGTGGAGCGATGCTCGAAGTCCAGCACCCAGATTCTTCCTTGCTCTCTGAAACGTATCAATGCATCATCTCTCCTGAGGTGGAAGTAACATTGCCTGCTGCCTTCGCTTGTTTGTCCTTCGGTGCGTTTCTTGCGCGATTTTTGTAGTGCCGGTTCTTCCAATTCCAACACTCGATAGTGTGAGCTATGGGAATTATTAGGATTCCTAGATTTGGACCTCTTGTCCTTTGATCTACCTCGGTAGTCGGATTCTACCCGTCCGTTTCCTTTGGTTGAATTTCTTCCTCTTGACTCTGTATGCAAAGCGAAGAGGTTGACGATTCACTGTCTGCCTACGTCCGGATCTCTTCACTTGAGAACCAAATCACGAACATCGTCAATTTCAACTTATTGCTTCCCGATGAGTAGATCTTCGCGGTAGTGACGGTAGCATTCGACTTCGGTAGAGAAGACAAAAGTATCAATGCTCGTGCTTAACTGGCCAGAATTCAATTTCCCTTGAACTCGTTGGGTTGTAAGCTGTGTTGAGTTCATTTAGATGTTGAGCTACCGATGCGCGCTTCCGTCGTCAGCAAATTGAACAAGCGCATCCCGAGTGCACTTTGTTTGAGGCGATGGCTTACCGTACATATTGGAGAGAGGCGACATAAGACCCGTAGTGGTCTTTTCGCTTTGCTATGTTGAAAGCAGCATTACGGGATAACGTCAATCGAATAACTCAGAGGCTTGTCATGTACAGAAGATTCCAATCTTAACTTCGCCGTAACCCTACGGCCCCAACTGCACTGAGAGAGGTTGATATAGATTTCTTTGTCTGAGATAATCCCTCTATCTTGCATTTTCCAAAACGATATCGTATGCCATCAAATTTCTCGAGTTTCACCCTTCCTTATGCCCGTTGCTCGCTTTAAAATCGACTTCCTTTGGATCGTTTCGACTATTTCTTGCGAGAAAATTGTGAGAAATCACTACGATAGCTACGATGCAGGTTGTTGGGAAATAACGCAAATCGATAAAGCAGTTATGCGAAAGCAAGAATAGAAATAACATACAAAATTTGATAACGGAGTTCGGCCCGATCTTGCTTACGTCTCAGGACCTCTGCCGAGATCTTTTTCTTGAAAGGAGAAATTACACTGAGTGTTTACAACACTCAACTGACTCAATTACAACGAGAAAATTACTCTCGATTTTCTCTCACCGCTTTTCTCTCAATTGGAATGAACACTTTTGGATGGTTAATTCATTACAATTACACATCTATTTATAGGAAAATTCACTCCTTGAATTACTCCTTAAATTAATGGTTCCTTGAATTGCTCCTAGAATTAAGCTCCATGTTTTACTCCTTGTTTTGTTCCATGTTTTGCTCCATGTTTTACTCCTTGTTTTGTTCCATGTTTTGCTCTTTAATTTGCTCCTTAAATTAAGGAGCTTTATAACAATAATATCTAACAGTTTACTCTCTATACAAAGGTAAATTTCGGTTCAAAAGCAATATCTCTTATAGAGTTTCGAAAGATAAGAGTCAAATTAAGATGTCATAAAGATAGTAGCTTCAAAGCCTACAAGAAGAAAATTCATGTCTTACGCTGCAAGCTTGCCTTACAAATATATACAAACAGCTTACAAGGAAGTCCTCAGACAGTTATCACAAGGATTAGATTCATATTTGCAAGCTTTTCTGTCAAATGCCTCCCCAAAGTGTTTGAGCAATGTTTTTCTTCTACAATGATCCTGAAATATATCAAAATAAAGAAGAATTAAAACACATAAATTGGAGGTTAAATTTGCATAAAATGTATTAGTGACTGTAAGAATAACCAATTAAAGTTGCTAACCTTGAGTTCACAGTACTCTTGCATTTTCTGGGCCTGTGCCATTGCTCGCTTGAAATTTTCTCTTTTATATCCTTGCCCATTCCTTAGCATACACACAACCCTACTAAAATCCTTTTTCTGGTATAAGATAACGCATACAGCGGGAAGATTATCTCTCCCAGCTCTTCCAGATTCTTGGTAATAGCTTTCTATTGACTTCGACATTGTATTGTGGATGACAAACCGCTATATATTGAAAAGAGAACTAATCAAATAAATGATAAAAATATTTCTTGTAGAAAATTTAAGGTCACTTAAAAAACCAACCAAAAGAGCTGAACATAAATTTATTAATTTGTAAGTGCCAATGAAAAAGTATGCAGAGTTATTGTGGACTCACAACATCTGGCTTGTCTATTCCCATACCAAAAGCAATGGTAGCACATGCAACATGCGCCTCTCCAGTGTACCATTTTTTTTGAGCAGCAACTCTTTGGCGACTAGCCAAACCAGCATGATAATACACTGTCTTTATTTTACATTTCTCATTCAAGAAATTTGATACCTCAACACATTCGCTTCTTGAAAGGCAGTATATAATTCCACTTTGATTCTTGAAACGATCAGAAAGCAGATGTTTAAGCTGTTTCAAGGGTTCCTTGGTCTTACCAATTACTTCATATTTCAAATTGGGTCTATCAAAGCTTCTTTCGAGCACAAGAGCATGGGGGATTCGCAAAGCTTGTAATATATCCTGCAAAGGATCCAAGGAACCATAATTTATTGCCCAAATTGAATGCTAAAACATAAGATTTTTCATTTGTTAGAACTTGGACATTGGCTACCTGACGAACTGAATGGGTTGCAGTAGCAGTCAAAGCCATCAATGGAACAGTAGGAAAATTCTGCTTAAGACATCCCAGTGCTCTATAATCTGGACGAAAATCATGTCCCCATTGGCTGGCAAACAAGATTAGAAATTAAAATAATACATTAATAGATAGTAGTGAAATCTAGTTGAAAAACAGTTATTTGGTAAGACTGAATAGCTGAAATCATAATTAAGAGGTAGGGCATGACAAAATTATTCGGAGTGAGAAAAAAACTACTGACTTTTCAAGCAATCAAAAAACTACAACATTTTTGAAATCACTCCTATTTACAAATGGAATATTGTATGAAATAATAGTAAATATATTACCATGTTTTTTTGTTCTAATGTAGCATGATACTTCATTTTATTGATCTAAAACCCAACCATAAATTATTTTAATTAATAACAGTAACCTACATGCCCTCTAAGAATAGATTTAATACTGTAGAATTATAAGAACTTTTAGTAAAGAATTGGAAACACAAGTTATTTCCCACTTATCCTTTACCATCACTCCACATGTTACATTCATATGTTCAACGTTTTAGCATTTTCATAAAATCATAGAAACTTCAGTTTGTTGCTGTAATCACCAGATTTTAAAACATCTCACAGCAATTAAGTTATTTTTAAACTTCCAATATCCATAAGCTTGTATCATGAGTTGCAACTATAAAAATGCATTCACCATAAAGTGTTCCAGAATGGCCCAAAGAAAATCTAAGATACAGGGTTCTTAACATTTGATCGATAAAGACCGCTTGAATGATAAATAATCATGTACACATTTTCCATTACAATAAATCCAGAATCACTCATCCCATCAGCTCAACTTTTTGACATGCATATGAGAGACTGAAAAACTACTTTTAACTACACGGTTAAAATCTCAATTACTTTCTTGGTGTTCATATATCAAATAAAACCAAGGTCCAAAGAAAAGTTGTTACAGCCATATATGGTTGTCGTGGTAAGGTAGAAATGCCATACCTTAAATCTCCACAATATAAATCAGAATTGTAGACCACAGATATGCTAAAGAAAAAGGCATACCTTACACAGTGTGCTTCATCAACAACAAAGCCAGCTAATTGTTCCTGCAATTTATACCCAAGCATCATTAACATACAGTAATTATTTTTTTTACTAATAAAAGAGATGAAGTAACTATAAAAATAATAAGCTACTAAATATCGCTCAATGCATTTCGACAATAACCTGAGAAGGTTTACCTTCTGATGCAAGTACTTTAGAACATCAAGAAACATTGGGTTCCCAGCAATTCTCTCAGGAGTCACATATAATAATTTGCACGATGGTCTATCTTTCCTATAACAAGTTATTAAAAAAAAATGAATCTGCTAAAGGACATCAATTAAATAAACATTTAAAATATTATCTTATATTTCTAACAATGAATAAACTTCTTTTTTTTTTTTACAACACTTCTATTTGGAAGCAAAATTCTGCACCAAAAGCTTATCTCCAAACAAAATATACCTCAAACAAAACTCCAGAGTCCATAACAAGTTTTTGTTTTTTGGCTTTTAAAAAAAAAGAATTTTTGTGGAATAGAAAAAGGTGAGAATTGGAAGCACAGATTCAGCAAATGAACCTGACAAAAAGAAAGTAAACCTTACCTTAGCTCTTGGAGGACAGCAGCTGCTTGAGATGCAGTTTGTTGAGAATTTAAAAAAGTTGCTCGAATACCAAACTTGAGGTTCAGTGTAATTATTTGATCTTGAATAAGGGAAAGCAGTGGAGATATAACAATTGTTACACCTGATCGTAGAGTTGCTGGGAGCTGTGCGATATAAAATGTAAAATACAACTTTATAGTTAGAGGACATGTCTAGCTGTCTTCAACCTACTCAAAAGAAAATTCACATATTCCTGGTAATATCAAAGGAGTATAGTAAATTCCTTGAGATAAAAGGGAAAAACCTGGTAGCATAAGCTCTTACCACCTCCGGTAGGCATAAGAATGAAGCAATCTTTCTTTGCCAAAGTTGCTTTACAAGCTTGATGCTGCAACGGTCGAAACGTTCTATTACCAAATATTACAGTATTTGCTAGTTCAAGATCATCCAGCCTCTCCAAGTCCTCATAACTGAGAGTTTCAGCGTTTGACGTCCTGGAGCTCTTTTTTACATGGTTCTTCATTGCAACTGAATCTAGAGTTAAGGTGCTCTGACAATCCTTCAACATATACAAAGGACTTCAGAATCTGGATTTATACTGAGGAAACTTTGACTGAAATAATGATTCATATGCACATATGCTTTCATAACATGAGCAAGTCCATTTTATGTGTTTTTACTGAATATTCAGTTGGACACTTAATTAGTTGCTGCAGAGATTCTGAATAAAATTGCCAAGAACCCTGAGCGGTATTTACAGTAAAAGAACTTTCTTATAACTCTTCCAATTTGAAAAAGAAGATGGGGAAGACTTGATGTCGTATACCTTTACAAAATCCAAGTCATTATCACTAGAAGAATCTATCTCCACAAAATTTTGGTTAGTTTGAGGTGAAGAGAAGTCCTCTATGATATTAGTATCGCTATTGGCAATGTGACTGCTATTTGATTGATCATTATTGAGGACTCCCTTTCCCAACAAGCCTTTTAAAGTTCCACAAGCTTCAGATTCCATATCCTGTAAATCATCCCATTCTTCACTGTCCTCCACAGATTCAGCTAGTGCTGCCAGAAAATCATCACCGCAATGCTCCACAGAGATAAAATCTCGACCATCATCACCTAAGCACAGAATGAAAAAGAAAATAGAAAAACACTAGTGAAATCATATCTATAAGATAACCAAATTCATTCATCATGGCCCCTTAAGCTTATTGTTAGAATATGAATGAATTGCTAGAGTCTATATTGATGGAGAATGTTAGAATGAATGCATATGATATGTTAAGTCCCACATTGGCTAAGGACACTTCTTCCGCTGCACATATAAGTTTGGGCAATCCTTCACCTTATAACTTAAGTTTTGAGGTAGAGTTAGGCTCAAGTCTAACATGGTATCAGAGCTGGTTCCCTAACCCTCCATCAGTCCTTGTACCGTAAATTCTGACCGTTCCGTAAATCCAGACTCTAGCCGATGTGGAGGGGAGATGTTAAGTCCCACATTGGCTAGGGACACTTCTTCCACTGCACATATAAGCTTGGGCAATCCTTCACCTTATAACTTAAGTTTTGAGGTAAAGTTAGGCTCAAGTCTAACATGATATGTTGAACCATTACACCAATTAGAATTTTTGAGAGAATTGATGACCAATATGGATATGCCAAATGATGTTAAGAAGAATATGCCAAATGCCACATCAGCATCCAGTTAGTTAGAAGCCTATGACTAGCTATATTGTAAGGCACATGGTTAGGAGTGAAAACTGTTAGTTTGTTACGTTGTGCAATGACTGAGCTTGCTCTTGTACTTGTGTATGTAAAGCAACTCAATATACATATCAACATATATAATAGAATCATTCGGAAAACTTTTCTTGATTTGCCCTTCCTCTTTTTCTCCTTTTCATCTTCTCTGATATTATTAGTAATTTTCTTGTTGATCTTCATACAATCAGGTTCTATAGAATCTTCATACAACACACTCTAACACGGTATGATGGTATTAGAGTGGATGGTCTGAAGCCACTGCACCCCTAATTGTAATATTTCAAGTGTTGGGCTCACACTTGAAGGGAGTATTACAATGTATAAATGATTTATTGGCCAATCTTCCAATAGTTTAGGCTTGTTAGAATACCTATCTTTTTTGACGACTAAATGTTCTTAATTATCAAATACAAAACATAATATTTTAAATTTATATCCGTTTACATCGATCCTTAAAGTGCTAAGAACAAACTTTATTGTTTGGAAATGACAAACTTTGCCACAATACTAATTTTTCTAAGGTCATTTTCGAACTAATTAACTCACATACGATTGATTAACAGCACACAAAAGCATATACACTATTTTTCACTTCAAAATCATAAATTCACATTATAAACGTTATAGACACCGAAACTAAAATATTTTTCACATCGAAGTCGAAAAAAATAGTTCTTTTTTTTTTAATATAACCGAGTAGTGATTGATGCTAAAAATAGGTACCATAGAGCTGAACTAGGCGAGCGAGGCACTTCTTTGCAGAACCTTCATCGAAACCAAAATCTAGAGCTAAACTCAGCAATCGTGCTTGCTCCCAAGCCAAGTCGTCACCTGCCATTCTCCGACCTAATCTCCGATTGATTGGAAATTCGAAACCTCAGGCTATTGGTATCTCCCGCGCGAAATTGCTTTGAGACCCGCTTGAAGCATAAATTTGGTCGGCGTGTCCTACTATTGGATGGGAAGTGGGAACGTCGTGAATCATAAAACGACATCGTCACAAGGGGTTATGCGTTTCGGACTTGGAATGTTATAGGCTTAAAGCACAGTTTGAGATGGGCCTTCGGCTTATTCCTTCCGTGGGCTTAAAAGCCATTATTATTTTCTCACAAATGATACGCACATAATACACTAAAACTTACATTTTATAATAATAATTATTATTATAAAATTAGAAAGACAATGAGCTCAAAGATTGGACAACAAATGGAGAATAAGATTTTTTAAAATTCTTCAAATTCCTTGTTTGATTTTTCTATAATTGCAATTAGTACTTAAAAATTATTTAAATAAATGAGCAAGCATAAAGAAAATTGTAGGATCCTCTTTTTTTAGTAATATAAAACTTTTATTTACTTGTTGAAAATTTTGAAACCAGCTGCACAAAATAAAAATTTTAATAATCAACTTAAAACGATTGAGAAAAAAATATATACCTTTGAAAATTTGTAATTATAAAATATCACTTATTATATATAACTAATATATTTTCACTAAATCAAATCTTCGATCCAAAAATTTAGATAAACAACCTTAAATTAGATACAATTTAAATTAAACTTTAATCAATTAAATGAATTTAATATTAAATTATTAAATTTTAAGATCCTGTTTAATATTATCGATATATTATTTTTTGTTATAAGTTTTAGGGATATATTTTTATATAATTTTCAAAAACAAAGTTGAAAAATTAAAAAAAAAATTATTTGAAACGTTTTTGAAAGAAGAATGAATTACAACACTGATGCTCCTTTTGTTAAGAGTTCTGTTTTTAATTTATGTTTTATTGTATTTATAATTAGTTTTATGTTTTTCTAATTCATTTAAAAAAGAAAATATAAAGTTGTTTAGTAAAGCATTATGTTTTTTTTATTTTATTTCCTCTTAATCATAATAAATAAATGTAAAGTTAATCAATTAAAAAAATGTATAAAAATGAAATTGAGTTTCAATATAATTTTATATTAAAAATTAAATTAATTATAAAATAACACTAATCTTAAGAATTTAAGTTTAAAATCTTACTTTAAAATAAAACTGTTTACAAAATACAACCTTATCTACACAAATTATAATCATCTTCTATTTTAGCACATTCAACACATACAAATACTAAAAACAGGAATATAATTCCAAATTAACATTACAAAGCAATAATAATATGATAGCTACATGCTTCTATCTAATAAAGGAGAAATTCGATTTTACATTAGAAACAACCAATATCCAACACGTTTTATATGTACTAATTGCTAGGCAATTAGACTAAAAAGCCTTAAGAAAGCATTATTCTTTCTTAATTACATCGAACACATAAACATGTTTTTTTAAACCATAAATAAACATAAAATTTCAGTATTTCCGATGAAAAATCTTGGCACATTTGATCTTGAACCAACGCAATCCCGTCTTAAAAGAGCGTTTGAGATTGGCTTCAACACCATAAAGCTTATACATGACAACCCTTCTCTTTCTCTTCATCTCATGAACATTCCAATCAGACTTTCTTTTAGTGTAAAGATCAATTGAAGAATGATACTTCCTCGTGTGATTCGTTCTCAGCTTCTTAACTTTCATTTCTGGGTTTCTTATGGCTACTTCATTCAAATAGTATCTCAACTCCTCCATCTAATTTTCACTCCTTCTACATGGCTCTTTGTATTCGGAGGGAGAAGGAGAAGGAGAAGAAGAAGAAGAAGAAACAAAGAGTGATGAGAAAAGATAAAAAAGTTTGGAGCTTTATGGCCGGTTATTCTGACGAAAAATAAGTGACAGTAAGTTTTCTGTTATACACAAACAAATGACAATGGAAATGGAAAATACTAACTACCAAAGTAAGAAACCCACAATTTTTGGTTTAATCTTGGAATTACCAACTTTGTTTGTTAATTTGTTAATTGTTATTAACGAAAACCAAAACTTAGCCGAACAAGATTAGACAATTGTATTAATTTTCAACTGTCTACTTTCATATCCAATGTACATTATGAATTTAAGGTTATTAATATAAATTATTATTTAATATTTATATGATTTTACACGTTATATTTACAATGCGCTATTAGCATAAATAAACAGAAACAAGTACAAATAAAAGTAGATGCTCATATTCCGACCACAATAATCGAAAATGATATAAACCCAAAAAATGTTATAAACGTTTATTTCAAGTTGTGAGACATCGGTATAACAAGCCATGTAAGAAAAAATTGCAGAATTGATTATCTATTTCAACAATGGATGGCTAAAACCGATTATGAAAAAATTGAAACTTTGTCTTAAACTTGCTCTTGGACCGTACCGCTTGTTAACTATAGGTGTTTGCTTTCTATTGATCTTTACTAGTGTATTTCCTTTCTCTATTCTAACAATAATCCACTAATATCATTGTTGAGAAGTCTGTTCCTTTTACCGCCCTAAATTGCAAACTATCTTCACGGTCTATCGAGACACTTAGAAACTCAGGACTCTGAACCTAAAAATCAGTTTGTGGGTTAGAGGGTTGTCCAAACTTATAAGCAGTACTATTGTCTTACTCTTAGCCAATGTAGGACATAACATCCCCCTTTTACATCGGTTAGAGTCTAGATTTACGGGACAAGGACCGATGGGGGGTGAAGAAGGCAAGACCCTAGCTCTGATACCAACTTAGAAACTCAGGTCTAACTCTGAACCCAAAAGTCAGCTTGTGAATTAGAGGATTTTCCAGACTTATAAGCAGTACTGATGCCTTACTCTTAACCAATGTGGGACTTAACAGAGACCATACCAAAGGAGCTCCTTGCCTTCTTCCTCGAGATGACACTTATGAGATTGCCACTAATTCCCTACAAAGCTAATCTTATTCGAAGATTTTTTGTGAGATCCCGAGTCTTTGTAATTAATTTTAATAATTTTATGAAGTATTTTTTGAGTGATTAAGATGTAACAATTTATTGAAAATTTACATGTAAAAATCAAATTTTTCACAAAACTATTAAAACTGTTCTAGCTAGCTTGTTGTTGTCTCGCTTCCAGCGAGAGTGGTCGGGGAGTGGTCAGTGAGTAGCAATGAAGGGTTGGCAAGAGCATTCGCAAAGAAAATACGATGTTCTTTGAGACCTCGCCAATGGCTCGTCACTAACGAGAGTACAGTTTTGCCTATAAAAGACGCGCTGGATAGCCCTCTTCCACACTCAAAATTTCAACATCTCTTTATCTCTCTAAAATATTATCGTTTTTGATACATTTTCTAATTGTTTGAATCGGGGATAAAACATCCAGACACCTGAGTAAGAAAGAGTGAAATAACATGACGTAAAGTTATTAGATTTTACTTAAACAAGCTTAATGATTGGTTTTTATAATAAGTAATTAAGTTAAAAATGCTACTAATACTTGAATTATAATTGTATTATTTAAACTAAAAAGAAAAAAAGAGTCAATTATATAGATAAGAATGTTTACAGATATATCTCTAAGTAAAGGAATGACTCCACTTTCTTTCGTGCATTGTATTTAAAGGTGTCAATCGTATTCATATGCTCAAAAATTATGAAAAATTTATGCCATGTTTGAATAATGTTTTTAAAAGTATTTATGAATTTTATAATATAATATTATCTGACATTTATATTGTTATAAATTAAATTTATGACATAAGACTTGACATTTAAATAAAGTATATGACATCTATGATTTTATGCATGTATTGTGAAAAGGTTTTTGTGGCAAGTATTATCTGTGTTGTAGTCTTGCAAAATTTCATGAGATATAAGTTATAACAAACAAGATTCACACATATCACGAGTACACATTTAGCATGTTTTTTAGAGTTTGTCCATACATGGGGGCTTGGAGTATGACCATACATTAGGTCTTGAAGTTGGACCGCTCATGTGTCAGAGTCAATTGATCATGTATTTCAAAGTTGAGCAATATATTTGCCATATGTATCTTAGAGTATGTCAATACATGGGTTTCGAAGTTTGATCACACATTGGATCTCGAAGTAGGATCATTTATGTGCTTTGGAGTTGACTGTGCATGCATTTCAAAGTTGACCAATACATATGAATATTATATAACATATGAATTTTTGATTGATATAGCATATTTAATTATTACATGAACATGCATTTGGGTACTTAGAATGTATTAATTGGTTTAGGAAGTGAAGAAGTATAAATATGTCTGAGTTTTAAAGAAAATCTCCCCACTATATATGACTATTGTTTTCTTGAATATACATGAGATTTTTTTTTATCTTATTGTATGCATCATTTTATTTATTATAATATGTTGCATGTAGCAAACTTTTACTAGACTAATAGTGACTTACACCCTTTCCGTTTAAGTTTTTTAGACTAGGTTTTAATAAGGTGATACGTAATTCGTTATTGATCAAGAAGTAATTAAGATTTATTTATTTATTTTGTTATTTCATTTTTACTTTAAAATTTTATCGGAAACATTGGTGAGAATATTGTAAATATTTTTTATATGGTTTTTATGTTTTAAATTTATTTTTGTTTGTATGTTTGCTCTTTATATCGAATTAAATACGATTTAATTTTTAAGATGTTGTTAAAAGTTTTACAATATAGGTCTCGAATTTATTAAATGTTTTAAAAATAACATTTTTAAGACATTTTTTCTCTAAATATGTTTTAACTTATCTATTATTCCTACCTCACGTGTCCATTTATTTGAGACGTGACAATTTTTCCATATATACGACGAACAAGAAGCTATTGTTATGACCGATTTTCATTTGAGTAATAGTATCTACAGTTTCTCTAAGTGATCGGTGATCTTTGGGGTTATATTTCTGGTATTGGTGCTGGTTTTCTCTCCATATGATCATGTTGCTGGTTGGATATACTGGTTTTGTTTTTTTTTTTTTATCTTTTATGTTTCTGTCTTGGTTCCTATTTTTAGTTTGGGTATTGATTTGGTTTTGAGGTTCTGTTTGTGTCTGTTATTGATAATGGTTCATTTTCTCTCATTCTAGGTTGGATAATGCTGGTGAGGTATGAATCTTTTCATGTGCATTGCATACTAGCTTTACTGTTAGAAATTATAGGTTATGGTCTCCCAATTAGGCAGCCTATTGGCTTCTTGAAGATGGAGTTCTCTGGTTTAGTTTTGTCATTTTTCTATTTTCTTGGATTTTTGCTACGTGGAGTCTTACGTTTTGGTGGTTTTGACTGTTAGGATTGTATCTGATTCTTCTCAATGGAATTTTCTCTCTTATTTAACAAAAAAAAAAAAAACAACTATTAACAAAAGAATAGTCAAATATCAAGTGACTACATCTTAAAAATCTGTTTACTCAACAAGCAATGCTAGGCTAAAATGATCTTACTGGAGACTTATTGTTACTCACCTATTTCGGCCTAGGTACAGATGCGGATCTGTTCAGAGTCGAGGAAGTCAAGTTTCTTAAATATAATATTTGAATTTTTAAATATAATATTTATAAAATTATATAAAAAATCATACTTCAAAAAATACAATGTCGATTTTAAATTTTAACCATTTAACTCAATATTTTAAAAAAATAAAAATTTAATTTTTTATAACTAAAATGAAATGCATTAACATCTTTTTTTTAATTAAAAATTATTTAATTTTTTTTTTACTATACATATGATAGAATTGTGGATATAAATTTTAAATCTGCTCTGAAAGCTTTTTCTAAAACAGAGAAGACAATATTGGCCTTCTCTCTTATTTTTGACACTCATAGTATCCTCATCATTTTTTTTCTTGTGCAAATCAAACATTCAAACCTAGCATATCATCTACAATGGGAAAAACTTTCTCAGCAACTAGAGAATTTCACAAAATGTTTTCTCTTTCCCATTCAAAATACTGAAATAGAATAAGAATTTATCCCAACAATGTAACAAAGTCATGCAGAGTTGTATTCTGAACTGGTATCTTAGTAAATAAACTTCAGCATCTAATTAAAGCTCAATCGGATAGAGATATACACAGATTTATATAGTTTGTGTCGTAATGGATTCCTTAAATAGTAGTCATTAATTACTAAATGGATATATTTACAGCTGAATTTGATCTTGACAGAACATATTTACTATACTCCAAACCTGGATCATTAATGCTCCTTACAATCAGCTTCCAACTTCTTTCTACTCTCCTTTTTGGATTTCTTGCCATGGTCCATGGGTGAGATCTGTACAGTGATCACAAATTTAATCAGCGCAGATAAAATGAATAATATATGCACATGCACACAGTAAAACACCCTCTGCAGAAGACTAATAAAATTTAACTGTCTTCACTTACAATGTAAGACTTCCATTCAATTCTCTCGCGCCCGTCTGCATCAGCAGTCTTGGAATGATTCCTTACGTGGCGAAATATGTGAATGAGTACAATAGCATCAAGAGCTGCATATTCCAGCTGAATGAGAATATATAATAATTTCAGTAACTTGTCAAAGACAGATTTAGCCTTTAAGAGACCTAGATTTGTATATCAAATTATCATATCTAGCATTAATACAAACATCACATGTTTTTGAGAAAAAAGAAAGAGGTATAGTACTATAACCACACCACAAATGTAAACGGTACACCATGCTCAATTCTCCCCTCTTAAAGGGATGCAAGGAGATGCTCACCAACACCGTGCTCCAACAGTACAAAGTTATCCACTACAGAACCACAGAGAGCCTCCATTCAAGAAGGAAATATCTTCTACAGCTTATTTTGTGATGATTGTGTAACGAAAACTCCCTCATTGCACACACTTCTCCATGAAACAAACATGCAACAATGGCTGAAAATTAAAGCAAGAATAACACAAGAATTTAAAGAGTTTGTTAAAGAACTCGAGATCCAGTTGGTAACAACCAACACACCAGCTGGAAACAACCACCAACAGGTTGATGGGGAGGAACAGGTTGTTCAAGAACATACCCTTCCATAATTATGTTTGTTTTTAATTATTACAATTTTGTTTTTCTTTTGTATAAATAGGTTGTAAACATTCGTTTATTCATCATCAATAAAACCATTTCTTACATAGTTCTTTCAAGCAATCCAATGGTGATTACTTGACTTACATCCTTGGAAAAACCACAGCTTTATTAGATCAATTCTTGTTCAAGTTCAATCTACAAACTGTTGGTCCAACTAATGTGGGCCATCCACAAAAAAAAAAAAAAAGAGGGAAGAAGAAAGTCTCTGGCGCGCCGAAAGAAAAGGAAGAAAAGAAAGAAAAGGAAGAAAAGAAAAAAAAAGGAAAAAAAAGAAAAAAAGTCAAAAATCTCTTCGTGTAATCCGGAGAGAAAGATGAAGTTTTGGCTATATAAAGCCTTAGCTTCAATCTCAAATAGATCAGAAGCGGAGAAAACAAAAAGAGAGTGAGAGAGAGTTTCGAGAAATTTTGAGAGAGAAATTAAGAAACACAATTTCATGAAGTTTTTATCCACAAAATCAAGATACACATTTGTTGTATTTTTGTGTAGATCAATCAAGGTGAAGTGTGGTAATCCCATCTTATTATAATGGCAAGTTTGCTGGCCCACGGTCCTGGTGGTTGTTACTTTCATTTTGAAAGGTTTTTTCACGCTAAAATTCTTGGTGTCGTTTTTATTTTATTTTGATTTCGGGAAATTATCCCTGGGTGTGTGGAATTTATTTCTTTAAAACCATCCATTTTTCCCAACAAAGTGGTATCGAGCAAAGTTATTTTTAGTAAGAGAGGCACACATATACAAGATTATTCATATATACCGTATTGTACTATTCACGGATACTATTCACTGGGGTACTATTCACGGTACTATTCACGGTCGATTTAAAAGTATCGGTTCTATGAAAAACCTGGTGACCTGGATTCAAATCTGCACCGAGGAAAGCACAAGTAATATGATAAAATTAACCGCATTTAATTATGCGTAATTTGGAAGTCAAGACGAGGATCTTTTATACATTAAAGATCTATGGAAGCCAATTATAATGCCGAAGGAGAAAGAAGTAACCGATGCAGACATTGAACGGGCTATTCTCGAACGAAAGCCGTCAAATCAGGTACAACGGATCGACAAAAGCATTTTTTCAAAATTTTGCTAATGAACACGACGCTTATGTTCTTTGGCAAAAGTTGGAGAAAATGTATTGCGAGGACAACCGCATTAATAAAGCAAACTGATGCGACGATTAGTCAATTTGAAGTATAAAGACTAAGGCAGTATCGTAACATACGAGCGAGTTTCAAGGCATGTAGATCAACTCAACTCTAATAAGATGACCGAAGACAAGCTACAAGCTGTTGATGTTGAAGTTCTCTACCAAAAAGTCGGGATACTCTAGTTGTGTCGCTTAGCAACCCGACTCACTCGACGGGTAAGCTTACCGGATATGGTAAAAGATGTAATGTTAAACGAAGAAGTTCTTGACTAAAAGATGAAAGCTATACTCCTCGACATCGCCGCTTTGTCATGCAGAAACAAGGCAAGCAAGAATGGCAAGGGAGAAGTAAAAGTAAAAATCCCCGTAACCAAAGTCAACAAAGAGGACGGTCGAAGTCTAGATCAAGGTATGACATGAGTGTCATCATCAATGTAAGCACAGACACTTCATTCGAGAATGTGTAAGGTTAAAGCGCGAACAATCCAAATCGTAAGCGTAACCCAACAAATGACACCACAACTCACATCGGGGTTAAGTTGTCATCGTTCGAGATGCCGATTATGTCGATCTTACATGCCAAGACACTACTGGGTAGTTGACTCAAAGCGCTTCCTATCATGTTACCTCACGACGGGAATTCTTCTCAACCTACACTCAAGGTGATTTGGACGTGCGCGAGGACGGGAAAATGATGATGCATCAAAAATTGTCGGCATTGGAAATATTTATCTGTAGACTAATCTTGGACGCAGATTACTTCGAAAGATGCGAGGTATGTTCGATATCCGCCTCAATTTAATCTCTCACCTAGGTATGCTTGATGATGATGGATACAATAATTATTTTGGTGGAGGAAAGTGGAAGCTCACTTCAAAGGCAAACTGTAATAGCTAAAGGCAAGAAAGATACATCACTCTACATCACGAAGCCAAAATGTGTAGAGTAGAAGTAAATGCCACAGGAAAGAAGTTTCTCGAGCTACGGCATGTACCTCTACCCACGAGTGAAAAAGGTCTCAATTCTTTCCAAAAATGAGGTCTTGCCAGAATGAAAGGTACACCCTTGCAAACTTCGTGTTGATCAGATATGGGAAAACAACATGTAGTTGCATTTCGTAGTCTCACACCATCTAGAAAGGAAAATATTCTAGATTTAATACACACACGCATGTACGTACAACGAGTCGTAAGTCATTAGGAGCGTGCTCACTATTTTGTGACCTTTATTGATGACCATTCAAGAAAAGTATGGACTTTTGCTTTGAAAACTAAAGATCGTTGGGTGCGAAGTTTTCAAGGCCAGCCCATGTAAAAGTCGAGAGAGAAACCTGGCAGACGTCCGGTTGCGGTACGTATAACGCCAGTATCGTGACCATTCAAGAGTACCGCGAAGGTTTTGGCATCAGTCGAAAAATCAAGCATCAAAGACACTCTCAACACACCCGGCTGAGAGTAATGAACGAGAACCATCTCTGTGGAAAGAGTCGGATGTACGCTCTCAAATGCAAACCCGCCAAACACCTTTTGGGAGGCAATGCGACAAGTTAGCCGATTTAATCAACCTTTCTCCATCGGGGCCTAACGAACTACGACGCATCGGAAAAGAGTTTGGACGGGGAGAGACGTTTCTTACAAACACTTGAAAGTATTCGATCAGAGAGCATTTGCTCACATCCCGAGATTTAAGCCGTCCAAGTTGGATGGAAAAGCGAAACAATGTATCTTGGGATATGCCACGAAGAATTTGGCTACGACTTTGGGATCCTATTAACAAAAAGGATTGTCGAAGCGTAGACGTGATATTTCTTGAAGACCAAACAATCGAGGACTTTTGAGAAATCCAGAAAACCACAATGATGAAATTCCGATCCGACTCCGGCCTCCACCAATAAATCACGATGACGGGAGTCACACCAGACATCGATGATGTCAATCCACCACCGGTACCGTAACTGTAACAAGTCTCCAACAAGTCCAAATGTAAGTACGCATGCGAGATCTACCCGAGTACGACAACCAGTCGTGATATATTCTCCTAACGAGATGTAATGCTCACCGGCTGAAGGAGAACCGTAGACTTATGACAAAGCTATCACCGATCAACATGATCGAAATGCTTAAAGCCCACGCAGGAAGAAATGAAATCTCTACGAGAACCACACATTCGACTACTGAAACTACCACAGGAAGAAAAGCCTCAAACAAGCCGGTATACAGAATCAAAAGTGAAGAAGGCAACACATGAACCACGCTTATAAAGCAAGATCGTCGTGGAAAGGATTGAGCGAGAGGAAAGGCGTTGACTTCGATGAAATATTCTCACCGGTGGTTAAAATGTCTTCAATCCGAAGTTGTTCTTGGTTTGGCATCTTAATCCTGAAGTTGAACAACTTGATGTAAAGATCGCATTCTTATACGTGCGATTCTTGATGAAGAAATCTATATGGAGCGGCTGGGTTTCAAGTCAAAAGCAAAGAAAGCGTTGGTATACGCAGACTAAAGAAAAGCTTGTATGGTCTCAAGCAAGCACTGGCGCAAGGTACAAAAGTTCGACTCATTCACGGAGAAAAATGAATACAAACGACGCCAATGATCATCGCTTCATCAAGAAATTCTCGATGGTGATTTTATTATTCTTTGCTTTACGTTGATGATATGTTAATTGTGGGTCAAAAATATTGACAAGATTAACAAGTTAAAGAAGGAGTCGAGCAAGTCCTTTGCAACGGCGACTTAGGACCGCCAAACATTCTTGGCGTACGACATTACCCATAGTGCAAAAGCAAAAGATCCGCCTTCCCAAAAAACGGTACGTTGAAAAAGTTCTTGAAAGATTCAACACGAGCAAAGCTAAAATCGTTAGTTGTCCACTTGCAAGCCACTTCAAACTTAACGTGAGTCAACGCCCCTGAGTGAGAGGATAAATCGTAGATGCAGCAAAGGCCTTACGCATCTGCAGTTAATGGAGCCTAACGTACGCATGGTATGTACTGCATCGCATTACGCATCTTACTCGATTATGCCGATTCCTATCAAATCCCCGGAAAGGAACATCAACCGTCAAATGGATACTCAGGTATCTTGCAGGAACCTCCCCATTGTTTATGCTTTGGTAATAATAAACCCTGTATTAGAAGGATATACAGATTCGTGATATGGTACGCACGTAGACACGAGAAATCTCATATCCGGTACCTAATAACATTCGGAGGGAGCTGTCGTTTACGTGGCAATCACGATTACAAAAGTGTATTGCTTTAAGTACCACTACGTAAGCAGTAGTACATTGCAATCACCGGGCGTTGTAGGAGATCCGTGGATGAAAAAGTTCCCTACAAGAATTGCATCGAACCAAGAAAATTATGTTCTTTATTGCGACAAATGAGTGCAATTCATCTTAGCAAGAACTCCAACCTTCCACTCAAGGTCCAAACACATCGACGTAAGGTATCATCGATTCGTGACGTGTTGGAACATAAACTACCGAAAGTTGAAAAGGTGCATACCAATGATAACGGCAAGATATGATGACAAAGACCGTGACTAGAGAAAAACTTGTTATCTGTAGAAAGATTGCGGGTATGGAAGAGCCTACGTCCCACATAAGGGAGGGAGATTTGTTGGTCCAACTAATGTGGGCCATCCACAAAAAAAAAGGAGGGAAGAAGAAAGTCTCAGGCGCGCCGAAAGAAAAGGAAGAAGAGAAAGAAAAGGAAGAAAAGAAAAAAAAAGAAAAAAAAGAAAAAAGTCAAAAATCTCTCATGTAATCCGAGAGAAAGATGAAGTTTTGGCTATATAAAGCCTTAGCCTAATCTCAAATAGATCGAAGCGGAGAAAACAAAAGAGAGTGAGAGAGTAGTTTTCGAGAAATTTTGAGAGAGAAATTAAGAGAGCTAATTTGTGAAGTTTTATCCACAAAATTGAAGATACACATTTGTTGTATTTTTATGAGAGATCCACGAAGGTGAAGTGTGTAATCCCATCTTATTATGTTTTGGAAGTTTAAGTGGCTCTGAATTCCTGTGTTGTTACTTTCATTTTGAAAGGTTTTTCCACGCTAAAATCTTGGTGTCATTTTTATTCTATTTTGATTTGGGAAATTATCCTGGGTGTGTGGAATTTATTTCTTTAAAACCATCCATTTTTCCCAACACAAACCAAGCTCACAACTAAGGCTAATACAAAATGTTTCTTGAAGTTCTTGGCACAGAACTTCAACTTTCTTTCTAGACTTTGAAACTGATTTCTTTCCTCTAATCATTTTTATGCACTCTGCTCTTTCTTTAGTATTTAGCTTGCATAGCAATCATGCCTCACATAACTATTACACAACCCAATACATGAGATAGGATCCATTATCACATGTGATTACAAGATAAAACAGTTAAGACACGTATGCTAACATAACGAACTTATAAAAGCCTCTAACTATCATAATCCGATAAGACAAGAGGTGATATGCCAATGATGTATCAACCAATGGAGCATAGCACTTGTTTAACCTTAGTCATTTCTGCCATATGTTTACGAATTCTCCAACTTGACATAAATGATCTAACTGAACAAGTCATGACTTCCCAATGCAAATTGTTCAAGTGATATATGTTAGAAAATTTGGATCAAATGATATAATCATAAATTCTTCCTCCCAAAATCTTCCTCAGCAGAATATCAAAGAATAAAGAAATAGAAAATACACAACACAAGAATTGTAGTGTAAACTCCAAATTGAAAAAAAATCACTTTTGTTGTCAAAAGACAACCAACCAGAGAAAAAATTCACTATGTGAAAAATTGTTACAAACACACTCTAAGTAATTTCCTCACAAACCCAAAAGACAAAAAACAATTACAAGCTCAAGAGAATTTTTCCACAAAATTCTCACTCAAAAACTTTTTATACAAGTTTTTTTTTCTATCTTTAGGATGATTAACAATGAAGAAATGAAGACATATTTATAGCATTCAAGTTCTCATTTCATTGCCAAAAAAATTTTCATTCACTAAAATTAGGCTACCTAATTTTTCCATTCTTCATTCAAACAAGATTAGGTATCTCCATCTTTGACAATATGAGAATCCACCTTTCATGATTTTTTTTCTAAATTAGGCACCTCTTATTTTGACTAAAAAACCCAATATTATTTTTAATCAATCATAACACTATGGACTCTTACTAAGCTCAAACAATGTCTAAACTTAGTGCTTGGTACAACCTTGTATCTTATTATGACAATTGAGAGAATATTTATACAACCTAGAAGGAAGAGAGAAATATACTCCTATAAATATACAATCAGTTAATTCTAGAAAAAACAAATTAAGATCTCCTATTTCTAGAAAGAATAAATATACATGATATTTGGTATTAATACCAAATTGATTTCCTGTGATCAAACTCCTAATTTGGGAAATAAATCCACACATTTACTTACACTTTTTTATTATTATATAAATTTATTGATTAGGACTTCTCCAGTGGAACCAGATCATATTAGGAGTCCTAACAAGCATTGGACATTCAAGTGTAGAAATTAATGATACCTGATTCTGAGTCAAAGGGCGCTGCTCCCAATTGCTATTTCGTCGTGTCTTGTTTAAACCAACCCCTAGTATTTTCTACACAGTAATAATCATAAATTTAGTACCAGAATATTACATGAAAATAATGTAAACACCATTAGAAAAGAGGGAAGGAGGTAACAGAATTTACAAAACAAATCAGTTTAATTATCATAATAAGGCAAACAAGCGCTCTTAAAACATGAGCTCCTATATTACCTCAGCAAGTCCGGATAGACCCCCACGGTGTTCTTTGAAAACATTTTGGATGTCCAGTAACATCTCATAGTGCTTGAAACACTCCAACTTCATATAGGAATGAGCCAGTTGATTTATATCACATTGAAAATTATAGCCTAGTTGGAACACAATCCACAAAGAATCATGCTTTTAGGTTGGAAAAGCAACAAGAAGATATTAAAACAGTGAAAATGCCAATTTCCTGACATGATCGTTATAGTATATAACACACACATATCATTCTATAAACACATTTGACATGCCCAACCAAATTAATTCCTGATTAATGATATAAAAATAGACATAAGAAAATTTAATCCATGCATATAGAAGTGCCAAGTAACCTAAATAATTTATAATTTTACAATCATAAGGAAGAAAGAAAGGTTTTTCTTAGTGATTAAGGGAAGAAAGAAATAGCAGCTAGCAATACTTACCAAGTTTTAAAATCCTAGGGGACTGCAAAATGCGGGCTAGACAATTATCCAGAATGACGGGGATATCTTCAAATAACTTTATCAAGTCTAAAATATAA
This sequence comes from Hippophae rhamnoides, assembly GCA_033030585.1. Taxonomy (NCBI): domain Eukaryota; kingdom Viridiplantae; phylum Streptophyta; class Magnoliopsida; order Rosales; family Elaeagnaceae; genus Hippophae; species Hippophae rhamnoides. Next base: position 8,277,985 of record CM065431.1, read on the forward strand.
ACCATCTTCTCAGAAGCAATTTGCATAATAGAAACCTACAACAACATAGATAAGGACAAAGAAGATGAAAATAAGTGGCCATAAGATGGCAGATAACACCCACACCTTTAGATTTTCTCAAAAAAAAAAAAATATTTGTTGCAATACCTTGGTCACTCTGCTGCCTTTTATGTAATTTGGTTTCCATTCACAGTCAACACCTATGACTTTACAACCCTCAATGTGGCATGTCGCATTGCATAAAGCATCAACATTATCAACCCAAACAATGTCTTCTACATATAATTCTCTAAGATGCAAATAGCGACTATGGCTAAGACCTGCCTCAGGAACTGTACAAAATTGTTGAGAAAAATTATGCATTTGTGTCAAAACTTGGTAACAAACCATGAATATTGTTTTAAAAAATAAAGGAAATAGTTTATGCTTGTATTGCCAATGGAGAATGCTTCATACATTTTATTTATTGCTATAAATAAGAATTCTAGCTGTCTTTGAAAACAAAACATTGGATATAAGGTTGCTAGCTTTGCCTGATTATGGGTAAAAGATGAACAATGACAAATGTTATATTTGGCCCAAAACTGAAATTAGTCCAAAGCCCAAACCTAACTAATTAAACCCTTCCCCTCTTATATATATATGCATTTTGTTTCCCTTGCTGTGTGTGGTTTTGTGCAGCAGCTGAAAACAAATTAAAGCTGCAGAGAAAGCAGTAGCCACAAAAAGGAAAGTTGAGCAGCAGCAAACTGCTTGAGAGGAAGAATAGCAGCAGCCACCAGAGAGAATAGAATTGCAGCTGTAGAAAAAATACACAACATCAGCTGAAGACAGAAGCTGCGTGAAGACCAGCAGCTGAAGACAGAAGCTGCGTGTAGACAGAAAGATAGAGAACAACGCAGTTTTTTCGCCACCTCCATGCTCTCTCTTGTTCGGTAATATCAAATAAAGCTGAAATTTATTTGCTGGGTTTGTTTGGTGATTCTTTGCAGAAAATATTTGGGTACATTTTGATATTAGTGTATTTTGTTAAATCTCTCTGGAAATTGGTGTTTGTATCTCCTTTTGATTATTAATGGATTTTCCTCGGTGTGCCGTCGTCAGTGGAGTAGACTTTTCACATTGAAAAGTTGAACCACTTAAATCATTGTGTGCTATTTAATTTCTTAATGATTATTACTTTTACCGTTACCCATTATTATTAATTTGTGCAACCAAAATTGGACCCGATCTTCGCTTCCGCAAGTGCCAATTCGTAACAAAAAGATTAGTAGAGTTTAGTACACCCCTATAAAGGTGGTAAGATGTTGAGTGAAACACCATCAAGAAAAATAATATCTCCCTTTTCTTCCACATATGGTTGACTGAAAGGCTAGATCAAACAGCGAAGAATTTAAGCAGGACAAGAAGTCTGAACCTGAAGTATCTGAATATCTTTTTTCAGCACAATCTATAACAATAATTTCTCCCTTCTCCAATCCAATAGGTCAGATAATAGACTACTTACATTTGGATAAATCATCTGAACCTAAAGCTCTCTAATTAACTCTTTCTCTTTTTTGTATTCTATGTGTCACAAATTTGATCACCAGAGATGTTTGAAAAACTTTTAGCAGAAGAGTCAAATCAAAGTTGATTTCTTCTCAAATAGATGGGAAAGAGGAGGGACAAAGGTGTCAAAACACATGCTTATGATCATTATTTTTATCCCAGCTAACACTAATAACAAGAAGTGGTCAAGTTCAGGTTAAGGTTAGTAATGATTCAAGAATTTCAGGACTTTGTTGGTGACCATAATCTAGTTGTTGTAAGACTTTTGGATGGGATGAACCAATAATGCAGGTCAAGTCTCAACTCTCAACTACGTTACTGACTTTAGAAAATAGACGATCCAACATACCTTTGCCATTCAGAAAACCTTCAAGTGAGTACCTATCGCATAATTCATCAACCTTCTCTAAATAGCCAGCTTCCAATGCCAAGTAGACCTTAAAATATTTAAAGTTAAGATCCTTGTCTTTGAAGTACAAGAAAAATTCAAGTATACGAATTATTTACAAATTGTATATTTCTAGAAGTCATACTAGTGTGATGAAACCATGTTACTTAGGAATGCATGTTAAAACATTAACATCCTAAATCAAATCCATATAGAAGCAAGGACAGACATTCCAACCAGCTCTGATTTTGTTGAATTTATCAAGACCTTAAACACAACATCTCCTCAAAACTTGAGCCTGTATCAACCCACTTGCTAGTTACTTTATTTTTAGACCCGTATGCTATTATTATGCACACCTTAAGACTCAGCATCAATGTAGCTATATCATTACAATGAAAATTAATATGCTAAAGGTAAACTGAAAGTTTCAATGCTTTAATTACATAAATCAAAAATACAAATTTATTTCATCGGTTAACTCTAGGATGCAAATTTATTCTAAACAGTTGGAAAGAATAATAGTTTATAGGATGCCAGTTCAACCACCAAACGATGAACATGTAAGAACAATTTTTTAGGTGGTCAGAGTGTTAAAAACTACTGACCAGATATTCAAGAAATTGCCTATCCATGTTTGCTTTTGTTTCTGCAACATCCCAGCATCCTTTTTCCACAAGTTTCTTTAATGAGCTGCAAGGAATTGTTATTTATTCAAATGCATAATCATAAACTTCATTAGGATCAAGGTATCTAAATCCTTACACAATCAAAACATCTAAAATAGAAAAGATGAATCAATGCAGTACCTCTCTTTACCCTTGTGATAAACTTCAGGAAATTCCTGATGCAGACTGTTTTTCTTTATAGTCTTGTAAGCATCATTTAGCATATTCCTGTATATATATTCTTGAACAAGAACACATAACATTGACTTTCCCATAAATGTAGCCCACTTTTCTGCAGCTTTGAATTGGTTATTCTGAATCATACTATGGAAAAAAGATTGGCCAGACTGGCGGATCGAAAAGTGCTGCAATAGAGTAACTGCAGTCATATAAGACTGAGATTCTACTAACTCAAATATGTATCTCTTAACAAATGTTTTTGCTGTGTCAAAACTACAATCATTTTTTGCCTTCAATGGGCACAATACTTTCTCAATGCATTCCAACTTAATATCAAAAACTTCAAGTATCTTCACAACTATCCTCCCATTATGGTTGACAAAGCCCCGAACAATATCAAGAAACAACTGGGCAGCTAGATCTTTTGCTTCCATGTAGCCCACAGTGGTAGTATCTGCCTTAAGTAAACAGCATAAAGCGGATAAAATCAAATGACTGAAACCTTCACAATATGATTCAAATATAGGCAGGGCGTAGAGGCACTGAAGAACAAAAATAGCTGGCCCAAATTGGAAGTCATTGAGTAGAATTAGAAGGACCTGTTGTTGAAGAGCTTGAAACTTCTCAGTTGCCTTACATGTGCCTAACTTTGTTCAGAATAAGAAAAAAAGAACAGACAGAGAGCAAAATTACAACAAAAGTAAGAGAAATAGCTTTAAGTAGGAAGATATTTGGCAGCATTCATCTTGAAATAAATAAACATCATAAGACAAATTATTAAACATGTCCTTTAGAATTGTCCCATTTGGAAAACCAAATTTTAAGGTGAGGAAGCGGTTCTTTTGTGACAGATTGTTTTTGGACTTGATAAGATCATAAGTCCTTGAAAAAAGATTCGTACCATGAATATAGCATTCTTTGAGGAGGTATAAGAATACCACAGGAGAAATTTGTCTCAGATCAGAGAAAGCATGCTTGGAAATAGCTGTTGAGTGCTGGGTTTTGTCTTCATTGTTGTTATGCTCGGCAGCTCTCTCCTCCAAGCCCATATCAGATTGAAGCAGAATATCCAAAAATGTTGAATGAAACTAGCTTAACAATCACAGTTAAGTTACAAGATTGTCTAATTAATTAAACTTACTCCACTGTAACAAATCCAATTTAGCAACTTATCCATAATTTTAGTTCTACTGTGAGTCATTATTGACAAGTAAACAAATCCGACTGTCAATTAAAGGAGTCAATATTCAAGCACTGAAGAAAAAGATAGTAGGAACTAGAAACATTGTTTCTGTCGATGGGAAAGAAGTTGACAATCTATTCCGTATTGTGGCACCTTATTTGTCTCTTACTCAAAATTTCATAAAATTCTTTTTTTCATAAAACAGGACAAAATTGTTCCTCAGTCCTACACTATGGGACTACCACGTAATTTTTTTAGGTCTCAACTTAGCTTTTATAGTTTAGTTAAACAGAGAAGAAAATATGATTCATACTTTATTTCTTGAAAAGGAAACATAATAATGTTGAATGAGCTATTTACAGCAAACGCAATAATGAAAGTTTCTTCTCAACCTAGCATAATTCCTTTCTCAAAAATAAATAGTTCAAGCATTTTTATTAGCCATCAACCATCTTGCTCAGCATTAACTAGGCATAAACTAATGTTGGATTAAAACTCACACTAATATCAAAATTATTGAACAAAAGTCATTAAAGATTAACATAAGGTAACAAAAACAAGAAGAAAAAAAGGAGAAAAAAAAATCTATGTTACTAAGAATAGCATTTTGATATTTTATCAGCCAAACAAAAGAACTCAAGAAATTGTAAAACAATCATTCATCATGAAACCGCATGATAATATTATTGTTTGAAGCATTGACCAAGGCATTTTAATTTTTTTTTTAAATAACTACACTAATCACGTGTTTACAGTTACAACTCGAACCCCCATCTTATACATGCCCATATAGAGTTTATGACATTGTCATAGCTCGTTGGCAAAGCATTTTAGAACTTTTAAGGAGCTACTTCGACACAAAATCTAAAAGTTACTGCTACATTCGATACAAGAAAATGCCGGGAACAGAAAAAGAGAGAGCTAAAACACTAACGAGCAACTTGATATATCTTCTGAAAAATATTTCTAAGCAATCAAACAATGGAACAGTAGAAAGAAACTTACGAAATTGATGGGTTTCTTCTTCGTCTCACACTTATCATTCATTAGTGAACTTTCTCTATATTCAAAAATTGGTAAAGAGCTTTTGCTCTCGATATTGCGAACCCTTTATCTCGGGTCTGCAGTACTGCACATATAAACATGTCAGCCTATATTGTACTTCTGGATTTGCTAATGGACAAAATAACTAATAATAAATATAGAGAAGCCCTCAGAGCAGATTTGAAGCATTATTCATTGTTATATACGTACTATCGTTATTTTCTCTCTCTATTTTGGTATTTATTTTTTAAGAAAAAATTTAAGATTTTTAACCATAAGATTATTTTATACATTCATCTCTTATTAAATATTTATTTTTTTAAAAAAATACTAATTTTTAATTTTATTATTACGAAAAATTGCTCCAAAAACAATGAATAATTTTAAATGTTACGAGATCAATATTTTTATTTTTAAAATTTTTTTATAATATTAAACTATTATTTAAAATATTTAATTATTATGATGTTAATGTTTTTTATTATAAAAATATCAATTCTATAAATATACAAATTTATTAATCACATAACTTAAGTTTTGTGTCCTCCTTTTAGTTATTATTCATAAGAAAAACTATACTTAATATAAGTTAATTTTAGGTTAAAAAAATATTTTTTATTACTTTAACTAATAATAGTCTATCATATTAATTATAATTACACCGTAATATAAAAAAAATTCTATTTAGAATTTGACACATTGTTAATCATGATTTTTTAAAATATTAATTACACATTTTCTCAAACCTCAATGCATACTTATAATTTACAGGTGTATTATAAATTAAATTATTATTATAGTATAACTAAATTGTAATTAGTTATAATAATATAATAAACCAATAATGATTTTAAAAAGAGTCCAGATCTTCGATCTTCTGTCACAAAAAAATTTATCATCTTCATGTCCCTTTAATCAAAATTACCACAATTTATCTTCTTCTTCTTTTTAAGTTAAATAGTTATATTTTTTATCCATCAATCCATTACACATTTTTGTTACAAATTCACAAGTAATAAGCATAATTGTTTGACTTAAAAAAAATATAATATATTTGACAAATTTTAATTGAAGGAACATAAAGAAAATATACATTATGAAATATATAATTTGATATTTGAGATTATTTGGAGCATTTTTCTTTTTAATGTGTTATAATTTCTCAATAAACAAAACAAGTAATTAATATATTTAATTAATCTGTATCTCATATCATCCAATTCTAAAATAGGAATGAATCTCATAATCAAAAGGATGCAGAAACACAAAGTGACAAAGGAATCTATTCCTAAAATGGGTAGATGCTTTTTCCTCTGCGTACTTGCGAGATTTTGAGTACCGGACTGAAAACGAACCTAATTAAACAGATTTGGATCTTTGCAACCAAGTTAGGGAAAAAAAAAGTTTTGATTTTAATCTTTACAAACTAAAATGGTAAATAAAAAAATGATCATATTTGAGTTAATTAAAAAAAGTATATCAAAAATTGATATGATAAAAGTTGTTAATTAAATAAATATAAAATGTAATATATGTTATTATTTTAAAATATAAGGAAAAAAATTTCAAAATTATTTTAAACTTGATTTAAAGATGTTATAAGATATTTATATTATTGTTTTAATATCTATTAACATTCGTATTATTAAAAGATATTATTCTGCATCTAAGTTAGTTCCCTGTTTTTATACCTTTTTATTAAATCGCTACATACGAAATCAAATTACAATCTCGCTTGTCATGAGTTATAACTTTTTATTTTTACATCTAAGAGATTTTTTATAATGATATTAAAACGTATATTCTGGTTAAGTTAAGGATTGTCCAAGTTTATAAACAATAATGTTGTTTTATTCATAATCGATGTGGGACAAAGATAATTAACAACCTCCCTACACATGACGGACAAAGATAGACATTAGAGATTTTCATAATAATATTAAAACGTATGATTTTAAAAATATATGTTGAACAATTATCATAGTTAAAAAAACAATACATTTATATATGTTGTGGGCGGAAGCAATAAATAGCGGTATATGAATATATCAAAGCGATAAAATGAACACACAGAATTTACGTGTTTCGGCAATTCGCCTAGGTCCACGGGAGGCAGCAGATATTATTTGAGAAGTAGGAAATATACGAGAATACGGTCTGATTTCCTCAATTAATAATATCTCAGTGTTTCCCAAAAACTCACAGTATTTTCTCTCTTTGAGTTTGCTTATACTTCTCGATTTTTTCGATTTTGCGCTGTTCTTGTCAATGGAACTCTTCCTGTTATAGATGAAGAAAGACTCCCTTTCCCTAAAGTGTCCCATAATTTAAGCCTTAAATTAGGCCACCAATTTTCTTAAATTATACCACTAATTTCCTTAAATCATGCCACAAATCATGCCACAAATTAGGCCACAAATTTCCCTAAATTATGCCACTAATTTGTTACTTTTAGAGCCAATATTCAACAATCTCCACCTTGGCGAAAAAGTTCATACGCCCCCTCTCAGATGCGCCTAGGCTCTAAGCTCAGAGATGTTGATCGAGTTGACGGTGTTGAAACTTGATCCATGTAACCACCTTTGTAGCATATCCTGGGGTTATCTGCGATTCGACTTTACGGAGTATAACATTCCCCTTCATCGACGATTTCCCGAACAAAATGAAATCGAACATCGATGTCTTTGGTGCGACCGTGATGAACTTGGTTCTTTGCCAAACAAATAGCCTTTCACGGCTGTCGCGAGAAAACCTCAGCGTTCTTGAACAATACCCCAAATCCTTAGTCGGCAGAAGCCATATAGCTTAACTTTGAATGCTACATTCTGACCATATACTGCCTCTGTAGTAGACAAAGCTACGATTGGCTTGCAATGTTGATCTGCACAACAAACCGGTCCTCACTGCCATTTGTGAACACATAACCGGTTGTAGATCGACACTTATCCAGTCTCGGCATAGTGAGAATCCACGTATCCAACTAGGTGTTTACCTTCGGTCTTGTCTCTCTCAAACTTCAAACCAATATCCACAAGCTAGATGTACCGTAGAATCCACTTCCAGCTTGCCGGTGTCCTTTACCAGGATTATGCGTATGCAGGCTCACCATACTAACGGCGTGGGAAATATCGGAGTCCTGGTGCAAACCATTTACATCAAGGCACAACGGCATTTGCATATGGAACACGTTCCATTTGCTTCTTCTACATCGGTGGTGCTAGGTGACATTAATGCAACGCGAAAGTGAGGAGCGGCGGTGTCTTTCTTTGGTTTGGTTTTTCATCAATGTCAAACCTTTGTAGTACTTTCTTCGGATCTTGAGTGTGTCGATGTGCCGTACTTACTCTATCTCTTGTGATTTCCATCCCAAGAATTTTCTTAGCTTCTCCCAAGATCTTTCATTTCAAATTATGAACTCATGAGCCTTCAATCGATCTCCACTCCTTGCTCTTAGATGCAATCAACATATCATCAACATATAAGAGCAAATAAATGAAGATGCAGTCTTGGAGTTTTTTGAAAGTATACCTGATGATCAAAATGACTACGTGTGTACTTCGCTCTACGATGGAAGCTATCAAAGCGGCTTGTACCATTATCGCGGTGATTGCTTACCGTAAATTGACTTGCTCAGCTTGCAAGCCCAATTCTCTAGATCCTGGAATTTTGAAGCCATCCGGTTGAGACATAGATTTCTTCGTTCAAAGTACTATAGAGAAAAGGCTGTTTTGACATCGAGGTTGAGCTAACTCGAGATCAAAAAATGTGCTACCAAAGCCAATAGTATCGAATAGATGAATGCTTAACAAGCTGGTGAGAATACCTCGTTGTAGTGTATTCCTTCTTTCGAGCATAGCCTTTGCTGCTACCGGCCTCGCTTTGTATCGATGTTGTCTTTACCAGGGGCACCTTCCTTCTGGCATGTAGACCCGTTTTACTGACCAATAGTTTTCTTTCCTTTGGGAAGTTGAACCAAGCTCCCAGTCGGTCGATGTAGAGACTTCATCTCTTCATCCATTGCCATTTTCCACTTCATACTATCAACTCTTTGCACGGCTTCTCCGTAGGTGCATGGGACATCATCATCAGTGCTTGGAAGTGCGAATGATACCATGTCTATGTATCGGTAGGCTTCCTAATCTCCGCTTCTCGGTCGAGTAGTGGCAATAGATTCTCGGCTGTGATTAATCGGTAGTGATGGTGAGAGAACCTCCACCTGAGATCTCTTCTTGATCATCAATTTCATCTTCACCACGATCGGTAATTGGTGCAATCTTTTCTGGATCTTCGAAGTCTCAAGCATCACCTTAGAAAGAGTATTTGGACTTTCATTCTCTTTCTCAATTTGTTTGTCTCGGTAAATTGACTCGTCGAATGTAACATCTCGGCTTAAGACGATCTTCTTGGATGCACCACACCAAAGTCGAAATCCTTTAACTCCTTCCTTAAAGCCCAAGAAAACAACTTTCTTTGCTCTCGGATCCAGTTTGCATTCACTAACATGAAAATATGCAGGATATCCAAATATTCGCAATGAATCATAATCGATGTGAGGTTGTCCGTTCCATACCTCTTTAGGAGTTTTTCCATCTAATGCGGTCGGGAAGTACGTTGACTATATGAGTTGCATATGACAAAGCCTCAGCCCAAAATGCCTTGCTCAATTTGGAATGAGATAGCATACATCGAACTTTCTCAACCAAAGTACGATTCATTCGTTCTGCAACTCCATTCTGTTGTGGTGTACGAGGAACTAAAAAATGTCTGATTATCCCTTCATCTTGACAAACTTTAACGAAAGGATCTGATTTATACTCGCCACCATTATCGGTCCGAGCCTTTTGAAATCTTCTGCCGGTCTGAGTCTCGATCATTTTCTTCCATTTAAGAAAGATATCCGAGAACTTCATCTTTGTATTTCATAGTGTATATCCGGACATATCTAGAGAAATCATCAATAAAGTCACAAACCAACGTTTACCCTCCAAGTGAAGCATTCTTGGAAGGTCCCCAAACATCCGTGTGAATATAATCAAGAGATCCCTTAGTACGATGAATGGCGGTAACTTGACTCTTGTTTGTTTTCCCATTACACAATGCTCGTAGAAATCAAACTTTTCGGTCTTGGCACATTTCAAAAGACCTTGCTTCATTAAGCCTTGCAGTAAAGCACTTTTCAAGCGTACATGCGCGTGTGCCAGTACGGGAAGAATCATTTGCCTTTTCTTCGAACTCTTGAGGCAATTTGCCGCTACTGTGTTGTACACCCGTCCCAGGAAATACAAGTTTGCACTTACGAGTACCGCCCCTTCACTATGCAAATGCACCTCGTACAACTTTCAAGACTCCATTTTCCAATGTTACCTTGTAACCATCGAATCTAGAACACTTAAAGAAATAAGGTTTTCTTTAGGTCGGGAATATACCTTACATTTGTAAGTCGTCGATTGTACCATCGTGCATCTTTAGTCGTATTGTTCCGATTCCTTTTGTCTGACGAGCATTGTCGTTGCCCTTAAGCACAACTCTCCATCGAGCTCTTCAAAACTTGAAAACCAATGTCTGTTTGGACACGTATGATAAGAACATCCGAATCGAATCCAACATGAGTAGGTTTTGATGATGAAGCGAAAAGGCCGATTCTTCATCTTCGTCGGACCTTGTCAGGCAACATTTGCATTTGACTTGTCCTTATTTGGACAATCTTTCTTCCGAGTGCCACTTTCTGGTGACAATAGCGCACTCGTCGGCCCTTCGTAGGACGTCTTACGGATGACTCTCATACCGGACTTTGATATAGATTTCCCTATTATTTGATCAGCAGATTTTTGTGTTAGTCACCTACTGGAGTCAATACTTACGATATTGAGTGTACGTGATCATGTTGATCCTTCTTCTGGTACTCGTTATTTACCAAAGCATTTGAAACATCTATGAACTTAAACTCATCTTTTCCATATATAACGGGGTTGTGGTTAAATGCTAAGCAACTCTCGGTAATGAATTCAACAACAAAAGCTTTATCTTCATCGATAATTTCAACATCTAAATTTTGCGGATCGGCCAAAATTTTATTGAAATTATCTAAGTGCTCAATTATGGGGGTACCTTTCTTGTACGGAAATGGAAAAGTGTCTTAACTTCAAGTAGAAAGTCTGTTCTCAATAACTTTAAATGCGTGTATTTGTCCTCTAGTTTCTTACAGAAGCTATGACTACATTCTCTTTCATGACAAAAGTACTTCGATCTTTTCCTAAGCACGGTCGAATTGTGCCACAAGCTTGTCGGTTTACATAATTCCAATCTTCATTTGAATAATCTCTGGCCTAGTCTCCCAGGCTATATTAGATCGCTTCTCGGAGCAATAGATCTAATACTTCACATTGCCACGTACAAAGTTATTTGTGCCATCAATTTCTCCGCCTCGAGCTTTGCGTTGGACAACATAGTTCTTCGAGTAGAACTTGGTTTTCCATAAATTCTATGAACTTGACTTGTTCACCTTCTTTGATCTCTCCTTTTATCGGCCCATAAACAAGCGATAGCAGAAATTTTGCACTTATGACTTAAAGCAGTGTTTTCCAAATTTTATACCTTATTTGAAAAAACGGAGTCCGTAGTTGAATTTGGAATGGTCCAATTAGCTAGGAATAGATCCAACTCGGTTGAAAACGGATGAAAAATAGACCAACTCGGGTCCAATATCACTAGTGATTGAGTTGACTCGGTCTAACTCGACGAGTTGACTCGATTCTTTAGACGGGACTCGGCGGCTTCGGCGGTGATTCGACTTCCGATTTGAGTGATTCTTTCATCGTTGCGTTCGTATCGTCGAGAGCTTCGATTTGATATATAATCTTTGCTATATTTGGCTCTAATACCAATTTGTTGTGGGCGGAAAGCAATAAATAGCGGTATATGAATATATCAAGCGATAAAATGAACACACTTACATGTTTCGGAATTCGCCTAGGTCCACGGCGAAGCGAGATATTATTTGAGTGCGAGTAGGAAATATACGAGAATACGGTCTGATTTCATCACTAATAATATCTCTCATGTGTTTCCCAAAACTCACAAATATTTTCTCTCTTTGAGTTTGCTTATACCCTCTCTAATTTTTTCTGATTTTTGCCTTGTTATTCAATGCATGAACTCTTCCCTATTTATAGATGAAGAAAGGCTCCCTTTCCCTAAAGTGTGCCATAATTTAAGCCTTAAATTAGGCCATCAATTTCCTTAAATTATACCACTAATTTCCTTAAATCATGCCACAAATTAGGCCACTAATTTCCCTAAATTATGCCACTAATTTGTTACTTTTAGAACCAATATTCAACAATATATACATAGTATTCTTTTTACTTCTTATAGTTTTCTTATAGTTTTGTTTCGATGGGTTCTAACGACAGATAACTTTAATCAATTGGATGAAAACACTTCACTGTTTTTTCTTTTTTTCCACTGATTTTTTTTAAGCAAGATTTTTAAATATATTCTCCGTAGAGTTGAAATCCAAGAAGTAATGTTATAATACAATGGATATCAAATATTATATTACTTGGTAAATAATATTTAACTATCTTGGTTATTATTACGAAACATTTCAAATATAAATTTGATTATTATCAAATTATTAGTTTAAAATCAATATTGTATATTTAGAACCTATTTAGACTTTGACATTGTATTATGAACACAAAAAATAATAATATATATTTTCTTTGTAGTCTCTATTATTTCTGCATATTCTTATTATGCTTTCATTTTCATTTATTCTAGTTTTATGATAATTTTATTATTTTTTTAAATATATTAATTTTTTTACTATTATAAATAAATAACTTAATTAAAAAAAATCAATTATATTAAAAATTATGTATTTTATAAGGTTAAAAAAATAAAAATATGAACAAACAATAAGATACAATTGACATTTTTAATAAATACCAACCAATATATACACATGGTTCTCCAATTAAGTCATCTATCGCGTATCCTTTGTCCGTTTTAATACACAAATTCTATTCATATTAAGTAATGTTTGATTTTGTTAAAAAATCAGGCCTAACTCAACCCAATAAGATCTCGTTGAGTTAAGGGTTATCTAAGCTTACAATCAATTTTGAATACTTATTCTTAATCGATGTGGTACAAGGATACTTAACAGATTTATATATATATATATACATTGCACTTCCCTTCCCTTTGTACATTACAAACAAAAACTAGCAGCCTTTGGCACCCAACAGGCTTATTTCAGATCACAAATATTTCAGTAACTTTAATTTTTGTCTGTCTTTGATTTGTATCAATGGAGTTTTGTATATCAAGTTTCTCTCAACTTTTATAATGAAATGTGAAAACAAAATGAAGATGTGTACATTACAGAAAATATGACAACACAATTTGCATCGGGTAAGGCCTCTCTTTTTTATTCTCATTTTTGCTGTTTGGAAATTAGTCCCTAACTCCATATCTAAGAACAATATCATTTTAGTTCTTTGTTTTTTCAAAAATATCTCACTTTTTTTTTCCTAAAATAAAATAACAATACCATCTTATTTTAAAATCACTGAAACCAAAAATAAGCACAATTACCATCAATCATACCACACTTTCGTATGAAAATTATTTTAACAAAAAGCACAATAACAAGGATGTTTGTTTGGTTATTACAATTAAAATGTAACTATCCAGAATTAAAAATGTAAATAAAAATTGAATTCAATAGAAAACAAAACTATTATAATTATTATGTTTGTTTAAATAGTATACTTAAAATATAATAAATATTAAATTAAAATTTATAAAATTATAAACAAAATAAATTTTTTATTATTTTTAAATGACATAAAATTATAAAAATTAATAAATAATTATAAAAATGATTAAAAAAAATAAAATATTTCAACATATTCGTGATAGAAGTGTAAGGAATAAATATTCATATAATTGTTGAAATGTTTTAGATTTCATTTCAAATTAACAAACAAATCAAATATAAGAATAAATTAAAATTCATGTCAGCTAGAGTAATTAATTACTTATTATTATTTACCTATCTTCTCTAAAAGCATAATAAGAATGAGTAATGATAAGTGTGCATGAAAAACTATTGTATTATTGCTGCCCATGTGACAAAATCATTCACTTTCTACATTGGTGAAGACTATTACGTGAACCCCTGTTGCTTTTTCCATAATTGATCATGAAAACAGTAGTCATATTTAGAAGTATGTTCATCATATAGATGAAGAAAAAGAAGCTTTTAGGTTTCTGTGTTGGTATATGGATATTATTTTATAGTTTTGATTCATAACATTTTAACCTCATTTATCATTCGTTCATGTTCAACATCAATTATTGTTATCAAGTCCACTTAGTTGTCATTTCATTGCCAAAAATAGGTAACAATAATTCACAATTTTTCCGTCAAACTTTTCGCTGCATATCTCTCAATCTCAGGTGGACCTCGTCGGTTTCGTTGTCTTTTAGTTACTTTGGGAGTTATTTGATCTCTTTGGACTCGCCTTCTCCCTAAATTTTCGAATGGAATCACACTTTTTCAGTTTTTCGTCGGATTTTGTTGAGAAAATGGAGGATGATGATGAAGATGATCTGCCGCTGGCCATCTGAGTACCATATAAGAGATTTTTGTAGCACTCTGCTTCTTGGTGATTAATATTTTGTTTAACGTTTTATTTCCTTTTTTTTATTTTTTTTATTTATCTTTGATTTATTTAGAAATTGCAAATCGTATATGTTATTTTTTATTATGTTAGGATTTGGTTTGATTGGTATAATTTTTGTTGTATTTAATGAAATTTCCCTCCTTTGGACAAAAAATAAAATAAAATAAAAATCACAGCTTTCATTTGTCATGCACAATAGTCGCCTAAAAACTTATGTTTTGATAGAATCTAATAAGCATATAGTAGACATCAACCAACTGGTTTGTGAAAAGAGAGACATGTATACTAAAGTAAGCGTGCAAATTTAGATACTAAATCATTATCATGATTTTTGGATGGGAGCAGATAAAGGAAAACACTAATTAGGTACTAAAGTGAAGTGAGTGGCCATTACTAGAGTCCAAAGCTAGCTATAGGTTCATGATTCAACGTGTTGAAAATCCACTACCGCTAAAATGTGAGATGGTCTTAGAAGCACAAACCCTGACAAACAAAAATACAAGAGTGCTAACAAAGAGAATAAACTTATAAGTACTCCACGAATTTATGAATCATAATTTCCCGTGTGATGTTTATCCGAATACAACACTGTCTCAAAATCATTTCATAGTTTAATTGTTTCTATCTATCTATCTCATAATACAATTAGCATAATCGAATCTCATAATTCTCGTTCTTTTATTTCACATTGAAAATATATTTATCAATTAAACTATCTAAATTAAAAAAATAAAATTTTATTCGAAAATCATTTGATAGTTCGATTGTTATCGTCTATTTATCTCATAATAAAAGAGATATAATTGAATCTAATTATTTTCATTCTATCCTCTCGTATCAAAAAAGTACTTATCAATTGAACTAGAAAAGAACTCTTTTAAGAAATCACTTGATAATTTAGTTGTTTTAATTTATATATCTCATGATAATAAGAGCGTGATTGAATCTCATTATTCTTGTTCCTTTCTCTTATATTGAAAGATTGTTTATGGATTTAACTAAAAAATAAAATTTTATTATATTTAAGGATTTCTTTTAAAGGTAAATTCATAAATTTACAGTGTTACTTATATAACTCTGTTAGCATAACGTATAACTCACCTATTAAATAGGTATGTTTTGTAACATATTATGAATTTAAGACAATGTCATGCATACATTATTACATAAGGATAAAAGAAATTAGCGCCAGGAATTAGATCCAGGAGTACTATAATTTTTGTTAATTCTCAAAATGCAAAACTCTCAAAAGGGGGCAGAGTGCCTAGCACAGGGCAAGCATTTTACGGTTGGCATCAACATGGAACTAAAGCCTATGCATGTCAAGATCAAATGATGATGAATTTGATTATCGTTATCAGCATAGTATACGATACTATGATACTCTCTTTGTGATTGTTTTCCTTATTTAATTTAATCATGCATTTTTAATTTATGTCGTAAAATGAAGCAAATACTAAAGAGATTATTTCAAACAACAATATTAGGGAAAATAGTCTTCCAGGTTAGATCTAAAGTGATGATTATTAATCTTCTAGAATATAAAAGAAAATTTTTTTTTGTCACGTTGTTATTACAATATGGACAGTAGAAGGTAAAAAAAATTAAATTGTGAAATTTATAATAAAAGTAAAAATGAGATTAAAACTAATAATAAACTTAACAAAGAAAATTACATACTAAAGTGTTAAAATTGTTATTAAATAACACGAATAATAATTAAAATGAAAATTCTAACTGATAAAATCGTATACAAATCATACTATAAATTTAACTAGAACAAATGTTCAAAAAATGAGTTTGTTCTTCCTGGATCATTTTCTTAAAAGTAATATAATAATAAAAATATTATTCTTAAGTTATCAGACGATCCAAATAGCTCAACATAAGAAATTATAACGAATCTTCACCCTTTATATTAATAGCCTTCTTGAGATTAAAAATAAATGGAGAATCATAACCCAAGCCTTAAACTCATGGATTAGGATATTTTTACATTATATTAGTGATATTTTCTTGTTTGGAATGGTATGGATGTTGAAAATGTATATAATTTTTTCTTTTCTTTTCAAAATGCCTCAAATATGCAGAAACTGTGATAAAATTTTCAATACAATAGAGTTATATCATCTAAGTTGTAATTTTTAATCAATTTCTAATTTTTATATATTTTACACAAAGTTTCATCCATTTCGATAAATTTTAGAGAAAATTACGTAAACATTATCTATAAATAGTTATAATTCAACGTGTCTAAATAGTTATAATTCAATTGAAACAACTAAAAAATTTAGATTTTTTAATAGAAAATATTTAGAATTGAATAGCTATTTTTTATTTTCCTTAAATTTTTCATCCTTCCGCTACAACATCCAGATTTAGAACTGAATAAATTCTCATCTACATTATATGAACCAAAAGACCATCACTATGTTTCATTTAAGTAATAGCTAGGGCTAGGCCACTTTCTATGCAATATGCTTTTCATGCTAAAGTTGAGTTTCAAGGACCACAAACATTTCACATCAAATTACTGTAACAGAAAATTTGTGGATGTGCAGTGCATCTATCCAACCGTCAGCGTAAATAATCAAATGCAAATGCACTTCATTTCATGCATCACAGGGAAAATAACTTTTACATAGTGCAGAAGCCAGAGAGAGTGATTCCAATAGTACAAATATTTAACAGATCAGATGTATGAGTTTACAAACGCCCTCAAAGAAATGTCAGCAGAAACTGTACAACTCCTACTTTATCTTGAATAAGCCAGTTTAAGCTTCAATTATTACAACAACTTTTCTCATGAAAGGTACAATAATACATTGGTTTTCTAACTTCAAACATTAGGATTGGTTGTCAACAGGGATTGGGTTGAAGGACCGTGTATGAAGGGACCTTACATTCAATCAATCCAAGGATTATTACTGTTTGAATGTATAAATGAATTTTTGACACTGTGGAAGGATTTTTGATGAACAGGCTCATATGAAAGAAAGAGCTGGAAAGGATCAGACTTAAACACATAGTAGGGAAACTGATTTTATTTCATGGATTGTTTCATGCATTTGATTTTATAGGTATTAAGAATCATGAACCTTCAATTTATAACTTTTATAAGTTTTATTATAATATTTTACTTAATCAATTTCGGACATTATTTACAATAATATATCCTAACTGGTTCAATGGCATTAGAGAAGTATGCTAACACCAAAATGGACTCAAGTGCTATGAGCTAATGAAGGAGAAGCAAGCACCACTTTGTGAAAGGGACCTCATCGTTCTGATGATTCCTACATGCTTGATTATGCTTTTGCGTATAAATCTGGATGGAATACCTGAAGACCAAAGAAATAGAAAAGGAGAAAAGAAAATAAGCGTATTTCAGTAATAAAGTAAAACTAGATAACGAAATATGACCAAAATAAAATGAAAGTAATTTACCATTTGAAAGTGTTCCAACTCTTTCCTCAGGTCTTCCCCATTTATCCTAGCCAAAGGTTGCATGGTGCTAAGCAGTAAAGTTTGATCATTTAAACCTCTACAAAGCTGTAAGCAACAGCACGTGAGTAAGATACAAGAGGGAAAAACTTAGAAGTTAGCTGATACAAGCAGTACTAAAGATTTGAGTTGGTTAACAATGAAATCCTGGCTAAATTAAAAACGACTCCATTTTTCAAAATCTTTGCACACAGATTCTTCTGATAGGCATAGAAATAGAAAACTGAGACCTGAACATAAAGACATATTTGATTTCTACAACATTAATGCAAAGTAAAGTTACCAGCTTAAGACCTTCATGAGACCCTGAATACTGTGTTTCCAACAAGTTCAAACACTTATCTTGCCTCATTGCAACAGAAACACGTATGATTGCACATAGAAATCTGAATTTCTTCTTAACCTGTAAAAGTTAGGAATAAAATGTATAGATAAGCAGGGTTCTTTCTTTTACTCTTCAAAATAAATTATTTAGTTTGCAAAGTGAATGTCTACCTCCATGGACAATTCCTTGAAGGAAGCATTATCAAAGTTTGGCAATTTCTTCCTGCTGTGTCTTGCAAGAAGTGCTATCAACTGCAATTTTGCTATGTCTAAAATCAGAATAAAGCTCATATTAGATATCAAGGATATAAGATGGATGATTGACAACATACCTTCACTTCCTCAGTGTTGTAACCATGAAGACAGTTACTGTTCTGCACATAAAGGATACGGGTCACTGAAATCCTCCAGACAAACTTAAGGCTATGTTTGTTGAACGGGATAAATGACAGGTACAAGTTAAATCATATACAATACTATGTTTGGTGTTGTTATTGAACTGCATAATTTTAAGCCCATTTGAAATATAGCACCCTTGAAACCGGGCTAAGTTGACCAAACTAGTGGGGTGGGTTTTGGCGGGATAGTAAAATAAAATTTGCCGTCTAAGCACTTCGCAAAGTTTACAAGTAATCCAACTGTACACAATCTCGATTGTTCTTAATTTATGGAGACCCACTCCAACAAGAACTCTACCTCTTTTCCCAAAAATTACTATTCCATTGTTTGTAGAAAGAAGCTATTGTTATTCAGTAATCTCTTCTCTATCACACAATCTCCATCTCTTAGCTTTATTTCCTACTTTTTTTCTTGTGGATATTTTTTTTCCTCTCTATTACATTGTGTCCTTTCTCATTTTCTTCTTCTTTTATTTATTTATTTCCCTTTAACTTTGTTGTTATTTGCAACCTATATTATGGTACATGTATATTTTTCATTTCTTGTTCTTATACCTTGATTGGATGACGTTGATAATAATTGAATTAATTGAATGAAAAGCTTAATTTTTCATTAACACTAATAAGTATTTATACATATGTACTAATCATGTATAATGTATAATGTAGGAAATCAACTTAGGAGTATGATTAGTTTCATGATTTTCAGGGTGAAACCAACCCCTGATTTTAGGAGTATAGTTTCTTGATTTTCAGGGTGGAACCAACCCTTATTTTCAGGATGTTAGTTTTCTGATTTTTAGGGTGATTTGCAGCTATATACTAATGACTTCCAACAGTATATTAGGCATAACAAATGTATATATAAAGGGTTATGATATTAAGAAATAAATGAAGTAATTTTCTGTAAAATAAAAACAACTTCATGGTATCAAAGCCTTAGGCTCATAAACTGATGCTCTTAGCCTCTTGTTCAACTAGTTCTATAAGTTCAACTAGTTCTATAAGTTCACCTAGTATGATGTCAAATACTCAGGCAAGGAATGCACCTTTTCAGTTTCCAACTCAAGTTCCAGCTTTTGGACATGAGAGTTATGAAAAAACTGAAAGTTTAAATGTTCTTAGTACATTGGAAGATGACATAGATGAGGAGGTTCCAGGGACAAGTAACAGGCAGCTTTGGGCTTAGATCCATTCTTGATCCTGCTACTAAACATAATTCTTTTGGTGTTCTATTTAACAGTGCAACTATTAATGTTTCTACTTCTCCTTTTAACAATACCAGTCCTCAAGGAGAGTTATTTCAGCCTACATCTTTTCAGTTCCAGTCTCTCCAACCATCGGTACAAACTCAGCCTTCAAACTCAAGTGCATTTTTTGATAATCCTATCTCATTCACTAAGGAACAGTTAGAACTTCTCCAACAACTTATACAAAAGGCAAATATCAACACCACATTTAGTAGCAACAAGAATAACTCCACACATATTTTCAGTAATTCAACAAAGCATGATGGAAAATTTCCCTCCTCATCTTGGATAGTAGACTCAAGTGCCTCCAATCACATGACAAGTGATCAATCACTTTTCACAACCTACTCACCTTGCAACAGACTTCAAACAGTGTGTGTCGCCAATGGTACTCGCACCACAGTGGTCGGAACAGGGACCATTTGCCTCTCAAACAACCTCACTCTCAAATCTGTGTTATTTGTGCCTGGATTTTGCTGCAATCTCATATCAGTTAGTAGATTAAATCATGACCTTAACTATGAAACTAAATTATTGACTAAATCTTGTGTTTTTTAGGACCTAAGCTCGGGGAAAAAGATTAACGGTGCTGATTTATGTGCGGGCCTCTATGTTCTTGATATCAACACTCCTTCAAACTATTATGTTAGTCATCAATGTCAATTGAGTCATAATCTTAAGTCTTAGTCATACTAATAAGGAAAGTGAAATCATGATGTGGCATTTTCGTTTAGGTCATCCAAATTTTTCGTATTTGAAACGTTTGTTTTCATCCTTATTCATCAATAAAAATCCCAATTTATTTCATTGTGAAGTTTGTCAGTTGGAAAAACATACTCGAAACACTTTCTCATCACGCACGCACAAACCAAATCACCAATTTCCCCTCATTTACGGTGACATTTGGGGACCATGTCACGTTCCCAGTATTATTGGTGCTCGATGGTTCTTATTGTTAGTTGATGATCATACTCGATTATGTTGGGCATTTCTTAGGAAAGACAAATCTGAAACCAAACACATATTTCCACTTTTTCATGCCATGATCCAAACTCAGTTTAATGCCAATATTCAAATCCTAAAAACTAATAATGCTAGGGATTTCTTTAATTTCGATCTTAATGGATATCTCAAATCACATGGTATTGTCCAACAAAGCTTATGCGTTGACACATCACAACAAAACGGTGTAACCGAACGCGAAAACCGTCATATACTTGAGGTTGCTCGAACTTTACTTTTTCAAACCAATGTTCCTAAAAAATTTTGGAGTGAAAATATTCTTATTGCAACACACAATTGATCAACTGAATGCCTTCTCGAGTTCTCAACTTTCATTCACCTTTACAAGTGCTTCAGATTCAATATTCTACCTCACAACTTGTGTCACCAATTCCTTTCAAGGTTTTTGGTTGCACTGTTTTTGTCCATATTCATTCACAATATCGTGGCAAACTTGATGCCCGTGACATTAAATGCATCTTCGTTGGTTACTCAGCCAATCAAAAAGGCTACAAATGTTTCTCTCCCATCACTCGTAAGTTTTACCATTCCATAGACGTTACTTTCTTCGAAGAAACTCCATTCTATTCTAATTTTGCAATTCAGGGGGAGAATCACACTATTGAATTGCAGAATTATGATTGGTCATCACTCATTGAATTGAATTTATCATCTCATTTACCCTTCATTACTTTGTCCTCTTCTAACCTGATACTCATTCTAGATTCTCTTTCAAAAACCAAACCTGATCAATCTCTCATTGTCTATCCTAGACATCTTCTCCTTCCTAATGATGCTATAAAAGTTTATGGAAGAAAGAGAAATCCTAACTTGCCCACACGAAATCAACAAAGCTTAGAAACTCTCCTGAGCCAGACTGAATCTGAAAGATTACAAGATAAAGCAGAATCTAGTCCAAAACTTGGTTCTGATCCTGAGTTAGATCTTCCTATTGCACAAAGAAAAGGCGTTCGATCATGCATTCAACATCCTCTTCAAAGTTACATTTCTTACGCAAATTTGTCCCCAAAATTTCAGGCATTTGTGACATCCTTAGACAACATCAAGATTCCTAATTCTGTCAATGAGGCTCTAAAAGTTCTTGAATGGCACAAGGCAACTTTAAAAGAATATACTGCACTTGAAAAGAATGGTACATGGATGTTAACAGAGCTACCACTTGGAAAGAAGACAGTAGGTTGTAAATGGATATTTTCTGTTAAACAGAAGGCAGATGGAAATATCGATAAATATAAAGCTCGACTAGTGGCTAAAGGGTTAAGCCAATCATATGGAATTGATTATCAAGAGACTTTTGTTCCTGTAGCAAAACTTAACACAGTTCCTGTCTTGCTGTCTATTACAGTTAATGAGGATTAGCCACTGTTTCAACTCGATGTCAAGAACGCATTCTTAAATGGAGATTTGATCGAAGAAGTTTACATGGATGTGCCTCCTGGCTTTGAGACTAAAGATACACAAGGGAAGGTATGCAAGTTGAGAAAGGCACTATATGAACTTAAACAGTCACTTAGAGCATGGTTCGAAAAATTCACCAAGGTCCTCAAATAGAATGGATACTCTCAGACACATACAAACCACACTTTATTTGTCAAACACTTCGCAGATGGGAGAATCACAACTTTGATTGTATATGTTGATGATATAGTTCTTACAGGAAATCATGTAGGAGAAATGAAGAGACTTAAGATGCTATTATCCAAGTAATTCGAGATTAAAGACTTGGGATATTTGAAATATTTCTTAAGGATGGAAGTGACACGTAGTACCAAAGAAATCTTAGTTTCTCAACGCAAATATGTTCTAGATCTCTTGTGTGAGACTGACATGAGTGGGTGTTAGCCTATTGAAACACCTATGAACCCTAACACCAAACTAATGCCTCGAACTGATGAATTGGCAACTGACAAGGGGCAATATCAACGTTTGGTAGGTAAGTTTTTTTATTTGACCCATACACGTCCAGATATAAGTTTTTTAGTCAGTGTTGTTAGTCAGTTTCTTAGCAACCCATCAGTAAATCACTTGGAGACAGTAAACCGTATTCTAAGATATTTGAAGAAAGACCTGAAAATGGCTCATGTTTAAGAAAACAATTAATAAGAAATTGGAAATTTATACTGACGCTGATTGGGCTGGATCTCCTAATGACCGAAAATCCACATCTGGATATTGCTCATTTATTTGGGAAAATTTGGTGACATGGCGTAGCAAAAAGCAAGCAATGGTAGCACATAGCAGTGCCGAGGCTGAGTTCTGTGCATTGGTTTTGGGCATCTGTGAAGGAATTTGGCTAAAACGACTACTATACGAACTCAAGGTTGAACATTTAGAATCTATTAGAATTATGTGTGACAACCAGTCAGCAATTGCAATTGCCAAAAATTCAGTCCACCATAATCGAACTAAACATGTGGAAGTTGATAGACACTTCATCAGTGAGAAAATTGAAGGCAAGATGATCTCCCTCAACTATGTTCCATCTAGAAACAAGTAGCACATATCTTAACCAAAACATTTTTTCGACCTAATTTCATAGAGCTAAATGTAGCACTTGGTTTGGAAAACATATATCGCCTAGCTTGAGGGGGAGTGTAGGATATCAACCTAGGAATATGATTAGTTTCCTAATTTTCAAGGTGGAACCAACCCCTGATTTTAGGAGTGTAGTTTCCTGATTTTCAGGGTAGAACCAACTCATGTTTTCAGGGTAGAACTAACCCTTGTTTTCAGGATGTTAGTTTCTTGATTTTTAGGGCGATTTGCAGCTGTATACTAATGACTTCCAGTAGTATATTAGGCATAACAAATATATATATAAAGGGATCTGATATTAAAAAATAAATGAAGTAATTTTCTGTAAAATAAAAACAGCTTCATATAATTCAACTCTACCCTTAAAGTTAGAACATAAATGTCACACAATGTCATGAGTCATAAAATTAGCTAATTGATTAACATTCTTGATGTATAGTACTCTAATGACATCAGCATCCAAATTGTCCTTAATATAGTTTTTATCAAATTCAATATGCTTAGTTTGGTCATATGATTATTAACAATTTCAATGTTGTGGTATTATCACAAAATAAAATCATAGATTTTTTTGAACCAAAACTAAACTCACTTTATATAATCGTTAACCACAAGAACTCCTTAATATCATGGTGAAAGGCACGGTACTCAATTTCTGCACTAAACAATGGTATTACGTTTTGTTTTTTACTCCTCTAAGTCACAAAATTACATCCAACAAATATAAGATACCCTGAAGTAGATTTTCTATTTATCTTAGAACTCGCAAAGTCCGCATAAATATAACCTATAATGTTTAGGTGCCCATGTTTTGATAACAAAATACCTTTGCTTGGGGAGGACATCAAATAGGTCAAGATACGGTTCGTAACATCCATGTGCTGGTCACTTAGATTATACATAAATTAAATTACCATGCTAATAGCAGAAGAAAAATCAGGTCAAATATGTGTCAAATAAATCAATTTTCCTATCAATCTTTGATACTTCTCCTTATTAGTTGGGATCTGATCAGGATAGACAGTCAACCATGATTCACTTCAATAGGTGTATCTATAGAAGCGCAAGTAGAATTACCAGTTTCAACCAAAAGATATAAGGTATACTTCTATTGAAAGAGAAATAGTCCTTGCTTAAATCGAGAAATTTCAATACTTAAGAAATATTTCAAATTCCCATAGGTCTTTCATTTCAAATTCTTTTGCCAAGTAGCTACATAACCTTTCTATCTCACCAACATTACTACCTGTAACAAATATGTCTTCAACATAAACCATCAATAGGGTATTATCATCACCATTCAATTTATAGAAAAGGGTGTTATCTGTTTGGGTTGCTTAAAACCATATTCTTGCACTGAGCGACTCAATCTTCCAAATCATGCCCTGGGTGACAGTTTTAGCCCATATAAAGTTTTCTTCAACCTGCGTACCTTTCGTTCTTCAGTGTGAAACCTAGAAAGAGGATCCATATACACCTCCCTAATCAATTCTCTATGAAAAAATGCACTCTTAACATCAGATTAAAGTAATGATCAGTTTACATTCATAGCAATATAAAGTATAACTCAAAAAATGCTCATCTTGACTACCAGAATAAATATCTCTTGATAGTCAATTATAAGTTTCAGCATATTCCTTAGCCATTATTGTAGTCTTATTTCTCTCTCATGTTCAATTTGAATGAAACTTGACAGTGAACACCTACTATAACTCATAATCTTTTTTCCTTTAGGTAACTCAACTAACTCTCAAATACATAGCTTTTAAAGGACATTCATTTCTTCTACCATGGCCACTCTCTACTTATGATCTTCAAGAGTTTTTTGAAAATAACTAGGAATAGATAAAAAGGAAATCTGAAGGACAAAAACTAAATAAGTTTTAGATAATAAGTGATAAGAAACATAATTAAAAATTGGATAAAAATATTAGATGAAGGCTTGAAGAAACCCAATAATACAATCTAAGAAGGGAAAAAAAGGAGAAAAGAAAAGAAAAATTTAGACTATTAAAAAAAATTAGTTGATAAAAAAAAGTTTGAAGGTCGAATATAAAAAAGAAAATAAAAAAGGAGTCCAACAAAAACAACAAAATCTAAAAGAACACAAAAATTAGAAATTACGAAACAAGAAAATAAGACAAGCAAAATTAAAGAAAATAAAAGGATAGAAATTTGAATTTTTAGAGCCTGAGTTCTAATACCAATTAATGCAAGCCCAAAAGGCAAGAGCCTTGAACCCACAAACAAGATGGTGAATAAATCTCAAAAAAGCTTAAAAAGTTCAGATTTTAATAGAACCTCGATTCATTGGATATATAAGAGCTAAGAACCTTAGTATAAGAATAATACGACCCTGATCTTATGACTATTATTGAGCCATGAACTTTGGTATAAGAGATGCCACAAAGGTAACCAACCTTTGATAAGCCTGAGTTTGTATTAAGAACACACAAAAACTTAAAGCTTTCAACTTTACAAATTTTTATTTATTAAGTGTTTTTTTCAAAAGCTATAGGTACATATATATAGCCGAAAAATAAATCACCAAATTTAACTAATAAAGAAATAACAAAAATTTTAGAAAGAAAAAAGATTTTAAAAAATAATGCAAATCTATTCAGATTTCGTGGTGCAAATAGAGAGCCCTTTTTGGCCTAGTATACATACAAATTGGAAAAATTGTATTTGAATAAGGTTTGTTGGACGTTAAATTATCTTTCTGACGAATTTTGAACCGTAGCAATCGGATGCCAAACAAGAAATATATAGCATTAATACCTGACAGCTATCCAGGATAACTTTCAATTGAAGATTCTTTCAAATTGTTTGCAAGTTACTCCAAGTGTCCATTAAAATAATCACTGCTAATGCAGCCCAAAAGTTCTTCCTTGTCCATAGCTAGGACATCATTTGATGTCCTTGGTTTTAGTTGCTTAAATTTTAGTGAGTTAAATTGGACCCTTCTTGGATTCTTCTTGGTATGTCAATGAATCAGCTCAATAAGTGCTTCATTGAGCTTCTTGAATCGTATCACACTTTGTCAAAAAAAAAAAAGTTGAAGATTGAACTATTTGCATGACTTATGTTTCAACAAAAGAACAAATTATTAATATTTTTACCAAATGGCTTCCTTGGTAGAATTTCAATAATTTCATTTGTAAGTTAGGTATGATTAATATTTATGATTCAACTTGAAGAGGAGTATTAAATTCTCAATATATTTTGGATTTTGATTATGTAATTATTAGTGGTTATTAGAGACATAATTAAGGGTTTAGTGATTACTAGCACATTTTTTTATTTATTTATTCTATATTAAATAGGATATTTCGTTTATTATTTCTATCCTAGTTTTTCTTATTAACTTTTAGGTTGGACAATTGTAAAAACACACAGTACAGATACAATCTTTCAATTTTCTATCATCTTTTTTCTAGAAACATCGTAAAAGGAAAAGAGAAATACCATGATAATAAGGCAAGACTGCTTGTGGAAGCCTTTTCTACCAGTGAAAAGCCCAATATTGTGCAGCATACACGCAGCTTCAAGATATTCCAGATCCTTGTCATCCAAAGAGGCAGCATCTTGATTGTCAGGACCATCATATTTCCTTAAAACCTCAAGAATTTCCTGTAAAGGTCAAAATATTAGATGTTGCAATAAAAATTCTCCCACATCTGATCTGATTTAGAATAAAAATATTAAGTACAATAAGTCTATGAGCTTTAGCTTCATTGAACTTAAAACCCCAAACAGAACTGTAATATCTTGCATTAAAAAAATGAAATACAACAGCACTAAAACGCATGAATTACTTGAATTGATACTTTTTTTGGATTAAACATGATTTAAATTCAGATGTATTCTTGGAATTGCATCAAGAATTAGCTTGAACTATACATCGAATGAAACAAGAGTTCAATACGTACTCTTGCAATACCAGCACATTGAGCAGCATCTATCATCCTCTTCCTGCTATTAAACCTTGCAGCAAGTTGTACAACAAATTGCCACCTAGAATTGACATTGTAATCACAAACATTGTAAGCCTTACCTAAACTGTCTGCTACAGCACCTTCAGCCAATGCATACCCAGAAACCTCCATTTCCTCAATCCCAAGCGCCTCAAATATCTCCTCCAACAGCACTGCCCCAGCCACAATGAATTCAGACCTTCTCTTAAAGAACCCCTCTCTCCACTTCTTCTCTTCCTCTCCTTCACTACACAACCTCTCAACAACAATTCTCAATTCTCTTATGCTTAACCTCCAATCTCTCTTCCACTCCCCAGGCACCTGCAGATTGTCAAAATTCTTTCTTGCATCCAAATGTCCAACAAAAATAGCCTTCTCAATCTCACGGATAGTACCAGATGACCCAGCAGCCACCTTAAAGCCACAATTCTTGACATTCTCGATCAATCCAGATGTTTGAATAACCAATCTTATGTACTCCCTCATACGTACCACTTCCTCTGCATTCTTTCCAAACCTCTGCGTCAAAATCACATGCCCCAACCTCAATGAATCACTAAAAATAACATTTCCTCTCTTCCCAATCACAAACTCCGTAGACCCACCGCCAATATCAACACCCAGAACCTGTTTCTCAGATATGGGCAAAAACTGAAGCATACCCAGATACACAAGCCTCGCTTCCTCTTCACCGGACAACACCTCAACCTCTAATCCAGTCTTTTCCTTCACAAGCTCCACAAATTCCGATTTGTTCACAGCTTCACGTACAGCTGAGGTTGCTACACAGCGAGTGTGAGGTATATTATTACTAACCTTATGGTATTCCAATACTCGCTGAAATTTTTGCAATGCTTCAATAGAGCGACTTGTTGAGTCAGTGGATAGAGTGAAAGGAGAAGAAGCAGGAGTATCGTCTCGCCCAAGGACAATTGGGTCTTTGAGATGATCAATGGTGAAGAATTTTCCATTTGGGTATGCGCGAACTATGAGCATCTTGAAGGAATTGGTGCCCATATCAATGGCCACAAAGATCGATGATGAAGATTTTGTCACTGGGGTTGAATCTGTAGACGCCATGATTTTGAAATGTAGATATTTGATCGTCTTTGGTTAAGTTGGTTTCATATCCAGAAAACATAGACCATAATTTCCTTGATTCGAAAGGAAAAATGCTCGAACATTCAGTGCCATGACTTATTTTTACAACTGATTTGCATATATATTGTATTTTTTTATTAATGATTTAAATAAATAAAATAGACTAATTTAAATGGATAAAATAGAGTAATGATATCAAACGTAATTCTAAAATCGTATTTCTAGCATTATTGATGGAAAAGATGAGATTCATGGTCCTTAACGCTCGTCGTGAGCTCGACGGCCGCCTTCATGGCTTCCAAACTTTTATTAATATGTATAAAATATTAAAATTTATTTTTAATCTTTTAATTTACGTATTTTAATTTCTAATATTTTTAAATTTAATAAATTATTTTTAAATTTCAATTTTAGTGAAATTAATTTAATTGTGTTTTTTAACTTTAATAGGAATTAATTTTTTTAATTTATTCTATCTATTTCAAAATATATAATTTAATTTTTAATTTATAATAAAATTTATGTTAAGATGATGATACGATAATTAAATATAATATGATTAAAATAATTTAACGAAAATTAAACTTTTAAATTAAATTTAAAAATATTAAAAATTAAATTATATAAAATAAAAAATTAATATGGTATATAGAATACAAATAAATGAATAGATAAGCCATTAGAAAATGCCTAATGGGTACATTTTATTTATGATTCAAAAATAATATTTTAAAATAAGAGATATAATTTGAAAATCATTTTAGTGTTTAAGTTGTATTTACAATGTTTTAAATTTGAGTTAGTATTTGTAAAAACTATTTTTAGATATTAATTAGTTTATATTAGGATAGAAATTTTAAAAAATAAAAAAATAATATTTAATCATTTTTTTAAAGTATAAGTATTTTTAAAATTTATCTAAAACATGTATTTAAAAATATTTTGGATAAATCTACGAAAATATTATTGAATTATTTTTCTTTTCGTTTATAGCACTCAAGTATTGTATTTGTTCTATTTATATAATTTTGTTAATATTTATTTAACGGCATAGATTTGTAACAATTTAAATAATTAAATGATATATTTAAAACAATTTAGATAATTATAACTTAACTTTTTAACATGTAATGTCATTAAACAGTAACTAACAAAATAATATAAATAGAATAAATGTAATAATTGAGTGATAAATAAGATAAAAGATCGTCTTGTGATATGAACAAAAGAATATAATAATTTAATGATATTTTTATAGGTTTATTTAAATATTTGTACCTGTTATATATTGCTCCTTAGTGAGAAAATTAGAAAAGTCCCACATTAGTTAGGAATGAAGATGGGTGTTGGATTTGGGGCTATAAATAAAGACCTCCTTCACCATTTGTAAACATCCCAAAATTTGTAAATCTTCCCTTCTATCGTAAAGCGGCAATTGACAATTAATTTTGCCCAATTAGTTGTAATATTTGAAGTTCATTCATTCGAGATAGATGGAAGCGTCAACCGGCGACTCAGTAACATTTATACCAACCTCGTTAAATTTCCTCGTGTTATTATTTTTCTCGCTTTAATATTTCTCGCTTCAATATTCTGTTTTAGTTTATTTTAGTATTATATTTCCAATAGCATTATTTTGTCGTTAGTTTGAGTTCTATTCATTTAAATCATAAGTGAATAGTAACTACTTTTCATGAATAGGAAAATATACCCATTTTCCCAACAATTGGTATCGAGCAAAGGTTTTCTACCTAGGCATTTGTTTGTATTCCGCTTGTTCGCTATTTAATATACTGCTTGTAATTTTGAAGAAACGGCGAAGAAAAATTTCTTTCAAATAAAGGCCAATCATCCACGTCAAGCATACGGTGATTTAACGCAAGGTTCGAGGTGAGAAGTTTGACGAACTGGTCATTTCGGCACGTGGCAAGGCGAAGGTTTCAGATGCTCTGTTTTTCAACAAGGTCTACATTGCCATTGAAGAAGAGAAACCGATGGAGCAGATGAAGTAGTGGAAAAATATCAACCGACGCATGTACGTGGTACAATCCGCTCGTGGTCTCTCAAGAGAACAAAAAGTACACGTTCACGACGAGACATCCGGCAAGTAAGTCATGGAAGGCGCGAGAACAAGTTCATGAAGAAGAGTGACAAAATCGGCCATTTATTCAAGAAAAAGGATGAAGTGTCGGGGATTTTTCTCAAGTGGAGAAGATGATCGAGACTCAAACCGGTAAAAAGATTGCCGCCTCGAGGTCCGATAATGGCACCGAGTACACAAACGATCCATTTATGAAAGTTTGTGAAGAAGCGGATAAGGCGACACTTCACAATTCGAAAACACCACAACAAAACGGAGTCATAGAACGTATAAACCAGACTTTCCTCGAGAAGGTTCGGTGTACGTTGTCAAATGTCAAGTTTAGGCAAGCAAGATTGGGTCGAGGTCGCGACTCCATGCATGCCATCTCGTCAACCGTCTACCATCGTTCGCTTGAAGGCAAAACGCCCATGGAGGTACGTGTCCGGAAAACCTGCGAGATTACGATTTCTTACACGTGTTTGGTTCAATTCAGATACTACCATGTAGAATCAAATTTGGACCCAAGAGCCAAGAAAGCCATTTTTTTCGGGGATCCCTTCTCGGTTCTAAGCGGATATCGACTACAGTGTGCTCTTGAAACGAAAAAGATACTCTTTAGCAGAGATGTTACCTTTGATGAATCCGCATTGTCGAGAAAGGTAACTAAGAAGATTGATGGCACTTTAGAAGAAAGTGAGCAAACTCCGAAACAAATGGAGTTTGAAAGCAAAATTGTTAATCCCAATAGCGAAGATAAGACAAAAGTTGATCCTCCATTGACAAGATGAATCGGATGAAGAGGTTTTAACCTAAGAACCTCCACAAAGAACAAGAAGAAATCATAGCTTGATAGGCCACTTATGACAAAATGTCAAGGTACTGCCGATACAAGGATTTTGAAGACCTACCGCTTCGCTTAAGAATACTGCGGCTCGTGTGCACTTTCAAAGGCATACGATGACGTTCCTTCCATATATAAAGAAGCAATCGAAGCCCTAAAGTTGAAAGATGGAAGGAAGCCGCGGATGAAGAACTTTTGTCCCTTCGTAAGAATAAACATGGAAGTTGACACAACTACCTAAAGGCAAGAAGCGCAATTGATGCAAATGGGTGTACGGAAGAAAGATGGATTTCCTAACAAAGATGGTATTCGCTACAAGGCAAGGTTGGACAAGGCCACGCTCGTATGAGTGGAATCGATTATAATGAGGTATTTTCTCCGCTTGTAAAACATTCTTCCATTAGAATTTTGTTGGCCTTGGTAGCACAATTTGATTTGGAATTAGTTCAACTTGACGTGAAAAATGCGTTTCTACACCGTGACTTAGAAGAGAAATCTATATGTCTCTCGCGTAAGGGTTTATTGTCACGTAAAGAGAATTGGGTTTGTGTTTAACAAATCATTATATGGATTGAAGCAATCTCAAGTGCGTTGGTACAAACGATCCGATCATTTACGTTGCAACAAAAGTATACCGTATACACACGATCATCAGGTGTATTTTCGTGTTACAAAACGAGTCTTTCATCTATCTCCTATCAGACGTCGATGATATGTTGATTGCAGATCGAAGAGTCAAATAGAAATTGAAAAGTCAAGGCTCAACTAAGTCGAGTCTAGATGAAAGATTTGGGAGAAGCGAAGATTCTCAGATGATGAGATAAGTAGAGACAAGAAGAAGGAAGCTTAGTTCGACCCAGTCAATATTTGAAGTGGATACTACAACGTTTTGGTATAAATGAACAGACAAACCCGTAAGTACTCCGCTAGTTCCTCAATTCAAGCTTAGCGCTCAATTATCTCCTCGTAATGCGTAACGAGAATATATGGCAAAAGTACCATATGCAAAACGCTAGCTGGTAGCTCGATGTATGCAATGCGTGTACAAGACCCGACATTTCACACGCTCAGTTGTAAAGCAGTACATGTACGATCCTGGTAAAGGACATTGGTTGGTCAGAAATGGATTCTACGGTATATTATAAATACCGTAGACGTTGGTTTAGTATTTCAACAGATAATACCATTGGTCAACGTGTGCGGATATCGTGATTCCACTACGCAGGAGACGAGATAAGCGTCGGCCAACCATCGGTTATGTGTTTACTCTTCACAGAGCACCATTGGAAGTCTACCTTGCAAATTCACGCTTGCTTGTCTACTACAGAGGCAGAGAGTATATGGCAAGGCTATTACAGAGGTCATGGGTGAAGCTATTTGGTTACGAGATTTGCTTAAGACTCGTTGGTCAAAAACATATTAAGGTGTTTTGCGATAGTCGTAGTTATTCATTTAGCAAAGAACCAAGTCTACCATGCACGTACAAAGCACATTCGACGTCATATCATTTCGCGCGAGATTATTGAAGGCGTGGGAGTACTAGTTCGTAAGATTAGCACGACGAGAATCCCGCAGAGCATGTATTTAATTAGCGGTGTAACAACAATCAAGTTCAAACATTGTCCTGGACTTGATTAACATTCTACAAATCTGAATTCGCACCATTGCTGATCTAGCAATTGAAGAAATCATTTAAAACCACTAAGTCGCTAAGGTGAGATTTGTTATATATTGCTCCTTAGTGAGAAAATTAGAAAAGTCCCATATCAAGTTAGTGAATGTAAGACGTGGATTTTGGGGCTATAAATGTTAAAGACTTCCTTCACCATTTGTAAACATCCCAAAATTTGTAAATCTTCCTCTCTATTGTGTAATTGATTAGCTCAATTTTGCCTCAATTAGTTGTAATATTTGAAGTTCATTCATTCGGGAGATAAATGAAGGTTAACGACGCTCGAGAACCTAGGTAACATTTATACCGAACCTCAAGTAAATTTCTCGTGTTATTATTATTTTTCTGCTTTAATATTTCTGTTTCAATATCTGTTTTAGTTTATTTTAGCATTATATTTCCAATAGCATTATTTTGTCGGGTTAGTTTGAGTTCTATTAATTTAAATCATAAGTGAATAGTAACTACTTAGAATAGGGAAAATATACCCGATTTTCCCAACAGTACCAAAGAAATTTATTTATGTTTTCTAATTTTTGTTTTAGAAAATGAAAAAATTAAATTTATATTTTTCTGATTCATTTTACTTTACCATGTATTTTTTATTTTGTTAAATATTGGTTAACGAAATTAATTAAGAAATTGACAAAATGCACATTTCAGTTGTCTATTATCAGGGGAGTTGGTTTTTTTAGCACAGTATGGAGGGGTCGATATATATTTTTGAAAAAACTGATGAACATACTAAATCTAAGAGTAAATCAAGCATACATTATTTGCCTTATAAAATGATTGTTACAACGTATATAGGTCTTAAATTTTGAAAAAAAAAAGACTTATTTGGATCAATTTTATATTTTTATTTTATAAAAGTGATAAAAAAAATGTTTATATTATAAATATATTTTAATTTTATTATATTTATAATATTTATAAATATTAATTAATATATTTTAGATTTTTATTAGTTATCATTTTTCAAAATTATGCTTTCTAAATTTAAAACGTATGAATACTTGTTAAAAGTTTTTTTTTTTTTAAGTGCCGGATAAACATGTTTTAATAATTTTTTTCAAGTAAGTTTATATAAGGTTATTTTCTTATTTATTTTAAATTTAATTACTTTGATAAAATTTATTATCGTGATTCATTCGATTGATTTAGAATATGATGCATATTTTAAGTTCTTTTATACATAATTTTAATTTTTAATAAAATTAAATTTTTTTAAATTAAAATATATATCATGTTAAGATTTCTTTTTAATTTTAGTTACTGATTAAATTTTGATAAAAAATTGTATATCTAAAATCAAAATCTCCCAAATAAGCACTTTAAACATCAATTTTTAGGGATTTATAAGCCTCTTAAAGTTTAGATTTTTTTCAAAACTATGGAAGTAAGATCTACTTGTAAAGTACACAAATAACCGATCAAACAGATCGCAACTTACCCTATTGGATCATTTTATTATCTAAATAGATTCAAGGGGTATGTTAAGGATTTTTTTTAAATTGAAAAAGCTCATTCTCATTCAAACAAGATCATTAAAATCAAAAAGTACATTCATATCTTCTTCTTCCTTACTACATACATTCGAAATACCATTTGGAAAACCAAAAGTAAAAAGCATAACAGTTCAAAGGTAGCAGAAACCATACAAGCAACAAAATGAGCAACCTTGTTTTGCTTGCATGACTTAAAAGTAAAACTAAAATCCTTCCCTTCAACAAGTCACCAAATATCTTCCAATAGAATACCATTAGGAGCAAAATAACAATCCTAACTATTAATTAAGGAAATGGCTTGATATGAATTAGATTAAAATATAACATAGATCCAATTCCTTTCTATAGCAATTTTACAAGCCCTGGCCATGGCTTGCAGCTCAGCACAAAGTGGAGAAAACATACCATACTTTGAAACAGACATCATGCATAACGGCTTGCTATTCTCATTTCGTGCCATGCATAAGCCCCAATCCAATTCTATTTTAATTTAGTGGT
This sequence comes from Hippophae rhamnoides, assembly GCA_033030585.1. Lineage (NCBI taxonomy): Eukaryota > Viridiplantae > Streptophyta > Magnoliopsida > Rosales > Elaeagnaceae > Hippophae > Hippophae rhamnoides. The sequence goes on from CM065431.1 coordinate 8,313,408, forward strand.
AAAGATATATTAACATCCATGTTGATTTTAATTTTGCCTGGACAAGGCTTTTCCCAACCAATTGTTCTGTCAACTAAGTTCCTCATATTACTAGGCTTAGTAGGCTATAATTAGAGTTACAATTACTCTTCATGAACTCAACAGACAACATATGATATCATTCCAGCATATCTTTAGCATTTCTTCCAAGTTTCTCATTTTCAAGCTCCTTTCTATTATGCCACACCTACCAATCCAGGTAGCTAAATATAATTCTCCATTGTTAATTGTGACACATAATAATATTAAGCCCATTTGCATATATTAAACCATATTCTACGTCCTATATATATTACTCTTTCTCTTGTTCCGCAGTAGCTGAAAATAAGAAAAAAGGAGAACAGCCGTCAGAGAACAACGCAGCCAAGAAAAAGGAAGAAGCTGCTCTGCCATTTGGATTTGGTTTTTGTCATCTCACTAAACCAGTTGATGGAAATATTTGATTTAATAACAAGTTTGTTAATTTATCTTGCTATATATTACCAGTAAATTAGAGGGAGATATTTTCTGGATATATATTTAGATTTTGGTAATTTGTGAAGCTCTCTAAAAATTGGTGTTTGTATCTCCATTTGATTATTAATGGATTTTCCTCAGTGTACCGTCGTCACTGGAGTAGACTTTTCACATTGAAAAGTTGAATCACTTAAATCATTGTGTGTCATTTATTTTCTTACTGCTAATTATTTTGTTGTTATCCATTATTATATATTTGTGCAACCAGAAAAATTGGACCCGATCTTCACTTCCGCAAGTACTAATTTATAACAAATTGGTATCAAAGCATTGAATTATTCTGATATTTATTGAAACTGATCAAGTTTGCACCTTTGGACTTATTTTGAGCTTCTGGTTATCTGATTGGTTTCATATTTTTTGAGTTGTGCTTTTGTTTATTTAATATTGGGTTTTCTGTCGTGACAACAAAATATGAAATTGAGAAATTCAATGGTAGAAATGATTTTAGTCTTTGGCGTATAAAGATGCGGGCCGTATTAGTTAAAGAATGGCTCGTTAAGACACTTGAAGGCAAGGATACATTGCAAGAAAAATTGACTGATGAAGAAAAAGATGCATTGATGGAAAATGCTCTCAGTTTTATTCAGTTATCCTTGTCTGATGAAGTATTACGGGAGATTGGTGATGAGGAATCTCCTGTTGGGTTATGGCTTAAATTGGAGAATTTTTATATGACCAAGTCTTTGACAAGTAGGTTATATTTGAAGCAGCATTTGTATACATTCAGAATGTCAAAAGGTACACCTTTACACGATCACCTTGATGAATTTACTAAAATTATTTGTGATCTAAAAAATGGTGGTGTTAAGATTGATGATGAGGATCAGGCCTTAGTTCTATTATGTTCTTTACGTAATTCATTTGAACATTTTGTTGATATATACCATACTATATGGGCTAGACATCAAAGCAGCTTTGAATTCCAGAGAGTTGAAGAAAAAAGTGTCTACAAGCAACAATGATAATAGCAGTGGTTTATTTGTCAGAGGTAGAAATTAAGAAAAAACATAAGTAATAATAGAGGCAAGTTTAGATCCAAATTTAGAAAAAGAAAAGATAAATGCAACTATTGTCGTCAGGAAGGGCACTGGAAAGTAAATTGTCCAAAACTCAAAGGTAAAGGAAAATCTACCACAACGTCTTTTGGTATTAATGATGTTGCTGGTATTGCAGATAGTTCTGGTTCCGATGGTGAAAATGTTCTATTAGTGCCTATTGGTTCTCCTAAAGATGTTTGGATTCTTGATTCGGGATACACTTACCATATATGCCCTAATAGAGATTGGTTTGCTTCTTATCAGTTTATTGATGAGGGTGTTGTCTTGATGGGAAACAATATGTCCTGTAAGGTTGTTGGTATTGGTACTGTCCGAATTAAGATGCACGATGATATTGTTAGGACTTTGAAAGATGTTCGCCATGTTCCAGATTTGAAAAAGAACTTGATATCTTTGGGTACTCTTGATTCACAAGGCTACAAGTATGTAGCTAAAGGTGGAGTCTTAAAAGTTAGTAAGGGTGCTTTCGTTTTTATTAAAGGGAAATTTTCATGTGGTCTATATATACTTCAGGGTAGCATTATTATTGGCAGCGTTTCAGTTTCATCCTCATCAGATCAAGATTCAGACACTACTCGATTATAGCATATACGGCTTGGGCATATGAGTGAGGCAGGGATGTCTATTTTGAGCAAACAAGATTTGCTTTGAGGTCAGAAAATTGGGAAGCTTCATTTTTGTGAGCATTGTGTTTATGGAAAGCATCACAGGGTCAAGTTCAGTATAGCCATCCATAAAATGAAAGGTACTGTTTATTATATTCATTCAGATCTTTTGGGTCCTTCACGTGTTGTGTCTACGGGTGGTGCACGGTATATGTTAACATTTATTGATGACTTCTCTCGTCATGTTTAGGTGTATTTTATAAAGAACAAGAATAATGCGTTCTCAAAATTTGTAAAATTCAAGGCTTGTATAGAAAACTAAACATGCAAGAAAATCAAGTATTTGAGAACTGATAATGGTTTGAAATTTTGTGACAACCAGTTTAATAAGTTATGTGAAAGAAATGGCATAGTGAGATACCGCATTGTGCGTCATACACCATAACAAAATGGAGTAGCAGAACGTATGAATAGGACTCTCTTAGAAAGAGCTCATTGTATGCTCTTTCAAGCTAACTTGGATAAATCTTTTTGGGCTGAAGCTTGTAACCATGCCTGTTATTTGGTGAATCGGTCTCCATCAACTGTAATTGAGTTAAAGACTCCGTTTGAGGTATTCTTTGGTGCTCCTACTAATTATTCTAATTTGAAAGTTTTTGGTTGTCCTGCTTATGCTCATGTTAATGATGGTAAACTTGAGTCTAAGGCATTGAAATAAATATTTTTGGGATATCCTTCTGGGATAAAAGGTTATAGATTATGGTGTGTTGAACCTAAGTCACCTAATTTTTTTTATTAGCAGAGATGTTAAGTTTGATGAGTTTTCCATGTTTTAAAATAAAAAATAGTTTATTGTTGCAAATAAAGACCACGGTGTTAGTGAGCAGGTAGAGCTTAAGATTTGAGCTCCTAATCAAATGCAAGAGGGTATTTCAGATCAGCCATCTAGGGATAAGATAGATGATTCTACAATGCAGCAGAAGAGCAACACGAGCAACCATATAGTATCGCTAAGGGTAAAGGAATAAGAGAGATTCGATGCCTTCAGAGGTACGCAGATGCAGACTTAGTTTCTTTTACATTGTTTTTGGCAGAGTCTATTGAGGTGCATGAACCTTCTAGTTATCATGAAGTTGTCACTTGTGATGAGTCTGTTCAGTGGCTAGTTGCTATGAATGAAGAGATTGAATCACTTCATAAGAATCATACTTAGGAATTGGTGAAACCGCCTATGGGCCAGAAGATTGTTGAAAACAAATGGGTCTTCAAGAAAAAGGAAGATATACCTGAGGTTGAAGTAGCTAGGTTCAAGGCACGTGTTGTTGCAAAGGGTGTTATTGTTGTCAATAAGATAATCATTACAGAAAATCTAGTTGATATGTTAACCAAACCAGTTCCATTTAATAAGTTCAAGCATTGCTTGGACTTTATTGGTATTTGTAGAAGATGATCACCCCTTTGGAGCTTTGGACGACAGTTATTTGATAATTCGAGGAATTTCATATTTGAAGAACTTGTTTTCTGTTATGAGCCAAGGTGGAGATTTGTTAATTGTGGCCCAAAACAATATTAGGCCCATTTGCATAAACTAAACCCTATTCTACAGCCTATATATATTACTCTTTCTCTTGTTCGGCAGTAGCTGAAAATAAGAAAAAAGGATAACAGTTGCCAAAGAACAACGCAGCCAAGAAAAAGGAAAAAGCTGCTCTGTGTTCTTGATTTTTGAAATCCATCTATGCGTTCCTAATTTTCTCAGCCATTTGGTTTTAGGTTTTGTCATCTCACTCAACCAGTTGATGGTAGTATTTGATTTAATAGCAAACTTGTTAATTTATCTTGCTATATATTACCAGTAAATTAGAGGGGATATTTTCTGGATATATATTTGGATTTTGGTATAATTTGTGAAGCTCTCTGAAAATTGGTGTTTGTATCTCCATTTGATTATTAATGGATTTTCCTCGGTGTACCTTCATTTGTGGAGTAGACTTTTCACATTGAAAAGTTGAACCACTTAAATCATTGTGTGCCATTTATTTTCTTACTGCTTATTATTTTGTTGTTACCCATTATTATATATTTGTGCAATAAAAAAAATTGGACCCCATCTTTGCTTCTGCAAGTGCTAATTTATAACACCCATACCAATGAAAGAGCAACTAGCACCCTTTTTGATATGCAAATAAAAAATATAAACCTTACAGATCTATCTAGCCACCTTGCACCAACCCCAAAGTGCAAGAGTAATATCCCTAAATATAGCATTATATAAGCAGCACCAAGGTTCCCCGATTATCTTCCTCCATTGTAGTTAAGTTTGCACTGGTGGAATACCCTTACAAGCTCTCCATATGAACATCTTGACTTTATTTGGTACCCAAAGGCTCTAAATCCTTCTTCTCCAAGTTTTTCCCGAAGAATGAGTAAACTCAGTCCCGTAATCATTTCTAATTAAAGACCACCTCACTTGTTATGTGAGCTAGTAACAACTCTTGATTGAAAAAGCCCCATGCAATTTGGTGATTGTTTTGGTGGTTGTTAAAATTAAATGTGTATGGTAATGGATTGTATGATGGTATGTGAATTGAGAGATATATTGGGATGAGAAGGCCACAAGATATAATATCTTTTAAATATATTGTTACATTAAAATAAAATTTTGTTTTAAATTTTATTTTATAAGACATTTTTTTGTCATGATATTGACATAATGTAAATTATTATTGCAAGTCTTATAGTCCTTGTGTTTTTATTAGTATTCTCATGTGCAAAACATGGAGTTTATTTATTTTACTCAATGTTTATATATTCTTTTGTATAAGGTTGGTTAGTATTGATCAGTAATGTACACAAGTACATAATTACATTGTGTTTGAAAGCATGTTTTACACTCACCATGTGATTGGTTTCTTAGTATATATGTTAGGTTGAGAGTTATATTTTTTGTTGTGTTGCATATGCAAGTATTTATGGACAATTACCCAAAAAAATTGAATAAAAAAATGAGATTTTTGTGCATCTCGATAAGGCCATCGTCAGACTCGTTAATAGTCCCCTAATGAAGTGGTTGGTGAGGACCCCAACGAGGCCCCAACAAGGGTGCAAGCGGTTTGGGTGTTATCTATAAATACCCCTCATAAATGCCTTTTCCATTCAAAAATTCTAGCGAAATTCTGCCAAAATTATTAGCAATTTGAATTTTGTTTTCACTAATTTTCTTAAGTGTTTTTTGTTTATTATGATACGTCTTAGTAAGAGTAAAATAATGTTATTAGACTGTGAGAAGCTAAGACTATTTAACAAGCATGATTTGGGCAATATTGTGCTATTGGGATTGTTAAGTGTTCTCAAGTCAATAATTGTGGGTGATCATGGTTGAGTGTATTTCCCACTTTGTTAGTTCACTACTTTGTTTAACTAATCTATGGTTTTCAATCATAGTACTAAGTATGGTATTGGATTTGTATGAGAGTCGGATCCATATGTTAGATCACGTAATTGCAAAATCAGTAAGCAAGGGTAGGAATATGTAGTTAGAGTAGAGGTTCCGATCTATAGAAGTATTAATGTTAATATTTTTATTAAGTTGTATTTGTTTATTATTAGTGGTTTTATTTACTGTCGAATAATTGTCATAAGCAACACGAGGTTTTATCACATAGACATGGGTTCAATATGGGTTTGTCTCATTATATGATTGTGTTTGTATGATCTATTTATTACGAGTATAATCTAAGTCTTGATCATGTATGTTACCACATATAGACTTTGGACTTTTATTGGAAATCTATTTACTTTCTATAAGTATGCTTAATGTCCTGACTGAGTAGACTGTGTATAGTAGTCTATTTGTGATAATTATTTTTTTTCCTATTTTGTTCCACTACTTATAAGACGATTCTTTAGGAGTTCGTACCTCTTTAACTTTGTATATTTGATTCCAAACTCTTTTAATTAGTATTAAATGAGGTACACTCTTTTTAGGTTTAACTGTTCCAGTATTGATCCTTATCCCTTCTCTCTGCATTTAATTTCATTAATCTTTTATATTGGATGAGGTAAGAGGCTTGGTTAGTGAACTAATGCACAAAAACTTGATAGTCAAATTTTGTAATATTTATAATAAGTTTACAGATGCACAAATCACTTATAATAAGTGATAAATATATTCAAAATGTCTGTCTAAAAAGAAACTACGTAGTTTTAAATAAATCAATAAACTTCTTAAAAACAAACACGAAAAATAAACCTAAACATTCTATAACAATATTTGGTTTTAAAAATTCTAATCTAATAACATATAATTAAAGATAGGAATATGATTGATTCAAACAATTATAGACAGATAAGAAATTAACAATTAATGAAGAATTTATGAAAATAATTAGCTAACTAACCATACTTGTTTAGAATTAATTAGGTTATTGAAGATGTAATGTTATTTATTTTTCCTTTTATGTATAAAAAATTCTTTTGGTGGGTTATCAATTAATTTGTTAATAAAATCAATTAATATATTATGAAAAAGATCATTCATTTATAGATTAAATTATGTTTCATTTATAATAAAATAGCAAACTATTTAAATCAATTCTTTTAGCAAAGTTATCAATTTAAACTCTTATTCAAGGTGTCAAAATTAAATTTAGATGACGTTTCTAAAATCTAACTTTCATATTTTAAATCTATTATGAAAAAAATGTCGTCAATATATTAATAAATAATAAATTTTGTAAAAATCTTGAATAAAGAAATTATCTTAAATTATTTTATAGAAATGTTCACCTGAATTAATCTTCAAAAATATAGAAACAAAACTAAATTCTCATAGTAATAATCAACCATACATGTTTAAATTTAATAAATGATCAATAAGTTAAATATATCCTTCAAAAAAATACACAAAGATTGAATCTACATATAAATTAAATAAATATAAATAAGATCAATAATATAAATTAAAGATAAATAGGTATGTCATACTCTATAATTGTGATCTTCTGTGATTGTGATCTTGATACAAATTAAAGATAGAATTACACCAAATTTTAAGTTAACTCTATTGTGATGGTTCAAAGAATTTTTCTAATTTCTAGCCATCTTGATATCATATTATTGTTGTAGTATCTATAGCCCCAATAGTAATGCAAAAGCCCTTCTTACAGGTGCTTGCAGAAATAGCCAGAGGATTACTAAAGTGAACAACATTCAATATATTGCATTGCCATATCTTATGGCACGAGGATTACTAAAGTGAACAACATTCAATATATTGCATTGCCATATCTCATGGCATCAGGGTATATTTGTTAGGTTATATTTGAATATATTTTATGGGTTAATTATAAATGTATAAATTATATTGTATTTAGTCTATATATTGTTATTAACAAGCTGTATAATAAAATTAGAAAAAATTAATTATAAATATTTTAATAAAATAATTTATATTAAAATAAATTTTATTTAAATTAATATTTAATTATTTTTAATTTAAGATAAAAAAATAATTCAAAATACATAATTTTATAATTAAAAATTTAGATCGATCAAGTTACATATTCAATATAATTAGACTTATTTTTTGATTGTATTAATTTTTTAAATAATTGTACTATTTTTATAAGGTACGATATGATTTAATTTTAGAGCGAAATGCACGATAATATAAAAATTAGAACCAATAATGTGTAACAAATACGGGTATTCAATGATGACGTTGTCACACATTAGTTGTGTCTACCGTCAAAGACTTTGCAAATGACTTTAAGGAGGTGCACTTTGTTCTGTTCACTGGCAATATTTACGATGTTTAGTTGAAGAAGGCAAACGAGTAGATCGAAGCTTAATCAGGGCTAATTGGCAACTACACTAATCCTGATGCAGAACAGTTCATGAACAATGGCTGAAAATAAAGGTATCTCGTCCATGGAACAAGTAGATGAATCGGCATATTTTGGGCTATAATAACTCTTAAATAGTAGGCTCTTGTATTACAAAACAGTTGAGTGTCCAGTCGAGACCTATCCTTTTTCAATACCCAGTACGTCACTAGTCGTACCTTGTAAAAACTGCTTTAACTTGAAGTTTACGATGGTATTATTATAACGATAGATATCCAAATACTTTGGATTAATTACATTTTACCCAATGTATGTATAAGTTGTAAAATTGTTTAAAATGTAAATCATAATTTGATTTAGAAACGTTTAGGAAAACATATGAATATAAAATTTAAATACAACGGAAGAAAAAATAGATTAAAAACATACCTTCTACTATTAATCAAATTTCAACACTTGTATATAAATTTTAATAAATTTTTGATTTGATGTTCTCACTAGTTTCTCATACTTACTCTTTGCATTTTAATGTTGTATCTGAATAATTCAGTGAGTAGTGAAAAGACCTAATACCTTTATAAATATTCTCACATCAAGAATCTCGTATGGTTTCGCAACCGACGTACGGTTACGAAACCAAACGGTTACCACCATGACAACCGTTGCACCATAAAATATTATATAAAAAATTTACATAGTTATAATTATATCCACAAAGTATAATGATAAAAACATACTCAATCGATAATTATTGTTTAATTATAAATATAATTGTATCATGTGTATTCAAAGTACATTTTCTTGAGGATATTATGGTAAAATTATGTATTTGAGCAATTTCAACATGCGAAAACGTTTGTAGCTGGTTACAAACATGCATAATTTTATTGCACGTGATATTATTCTGTTAAAAATGTAAACGGAAATTATCAATTAAGTATGTTTTTATCATTACACGTAACATTGTGGGCATAATTACAACTGTGTAAATTTTTTAGACATTTTTAAAATTTATCCCAAATGTTGTGAGTATAAAACATAATTAATCCAAACTTTTTTGTGTTTTAATTTTCAAGTGTAACGTTTGTTTTTTTATCATTCTATGTAATATATTATATCATTTATATTTTTGTATGTAATGTATTATATTTATCATATCACATCATCTATCTTTATATATATTATGTTACATTCTTTTATATATTTGGTTATAATATATTACATGCAAGAAAAAGCTAGAGCTCTTATGGATATCAAGGGGTGAATAATGTAGATGTTGTTGTCATTTACTTTAAGTATTTTAATATAAAGATGTGACTTTTGAAATAAGTTGTTATTAGTTAGAAAAAAAATGATAAATTTGTCGAAAATAAATTATTTAATTATGAAAAAAATTAAAATTGAGGCTTTTAAATCAGTTTTTGCTTAGATTAAAAAGGTTGTGTTATAAATGGATTAACTTATCTTGAGATGTTTATTAAATACATTATGTTTGAATTGAGATTAAATAAACGTAACACATACTAAACATGTTGGCATGTGAGTAGTGTGGTAGACAACAAGCAGACAACAATGCAGTAAATTACATGTTACGTTGATTCTGTTCTCCTTTGGTTGATTTGGTGTGATATGCTCAACAGATTGTGTTAATCTGTGGGTATTTGGTTGATTATTTGGCCAGGATTTAGGGTAGCCGTTCAAGCTGCTCGTTGGAGTCATAACAGTTCATACGTTCCATTCTAGCTAATGTTGTGGGGTAGCCATACTGTTCTTCAACCCTGCAATTCTGTAAAACAAAAATTTGTTTTTGCAGTGATCAGATTGATGATGAGGATGGTTCCAAGTATCGGCAAAAAACTGAGAGTAATAGAAGGAAAAAACCTAATGAAAGCGTTACCATCTGCACGCATTAGTTCCTGTAAACACAAAACAACAAGCAGCTTCATTTGCTTTGCTTTCTGTGAACTTTTTTTCAGGTTTAGAAATCACAAGTTGTACCAACGGATCTTCTAAAGGTGGAAGCTACATCTGGATGTTGTGGTTGGCTAGGGTTTGGCCATCTTGATCGTCCATCAGAAGAAGGAAGGCGCTGCTCTTCTAGGAGGAAAAAATTTAGGGTTCTATCACAACAACGCAAGCCTTCAGCAACTGTGGCTTCACACCAGCTGGAAGTAATGACTAGCTCGAACACAGTTGAGGAACGCAGTCGAAGAAGCTGAGTTGAGGAACGCAGAGGAAGCTGCGCGAATTTGAAAAAAAAATGTTTTAGGGTTACAAAATGTTCTATATATAGTTGTGTGTGAAGTGTAAAAAAAAGGAAAAATTTTTAGATTTCATGGCGGAATCTAGAGATTTAACTACCAATTTCATACTGGAAGATTTGACGGCAAAAATGACGAAAGTTCTAACTAGAGCTCAAATAAGCTCACAACCTCTGCTAATTGAAGCGTCGACTGCTCCCATTAGTATCAAGTTGGGAGGATCCAACTATGCCTTGTGGTCCCAGGTGGTGGAGATGTATATCTCTGGCAAAGACAAACTGGGATATATTAATGGGGATTTTCCTCAACCTATTGAAACCGACCCTTTATTTAGGAGATGGCGCACTGAAAATGCCATTGTCAAAGGATGATTGATCAATTCGATGGACCCTTGATTGAAAATTTTTTCTGATTCCCAACTGCGAAACAAGTTTGAGATTCTGCTGCTACCACTTACTATAATGGGACAGACATGTCTCAAGTGTATGATCTTCCCCATCGAGTTACTCGTACGAAGCAAGCGGGTGGATCCATTGAAAAATACTACAATGACCTTCAAGGGTTGTGGCGTGAAATTGATTTCTGTCATCCTAATCCAATGGAGTGTGCGATTGATATACAAAAATACAACTCCATCGTACAGGAAGATCGAGTGTATACCTTCCTCGATGGGCTTGATGATAGATTGGATAAAACTCGAAGTGATGTGCTTCAGATCAAACCATTCCCTACGGTGGAACAAGCCTATGGATTCATCCGTAGGGAAGAGGTCAGGCAGACCGTGATGATCACAGGTGCATATATGACACACGAATTAGTTATGGCTTACAAAGGGATCAAGGTACACCATAATCCGATGCCACCAAAACTATGAACCTTTTTGGGTAGCAAGAAATCCACCATCTGTTGATATGAAATGTGGTCATTGTGGAAACTCCAAACACACCCGTGAAAAATGCTTCAAACTACATAGGTATCCAGAATGGTGGAATGATCTTCAAACAAGGAAGAAGAGGGAAACCACTGGGAAAGCTGTTGCGGCTACCAATACTACATCACTATCCCTTATTCCTCAGACCGAATCTTCTTAAGATCGAGGTATTTCAAGTAAAGCATTTCATACTCGTAGTGATAATGAGGATTGGATTTTAGACTCTAGAGCTATCGATCATATGACATTTGACCCAAAAGATCTCTCCAATACAACTCAGCCGAGACGGAGCCGTGTTGCCAATGCCAATGGGTTCACTTATCCAGTTACAGGGGCCAGAACAGTGACTTTATCTCCTTCATTATCATTATCTAATACATTACTTGTACCCTCTCTTTCAAAAAAACTAATGTATGTAAGTCAAGTCACTTCAGATCTTAACTATATAGTATTGATGTATTCTACTTTTTGTCTCCTGCAGGATATTCTCACCAAGAAGATCATTGGGCGTGGTACTAAGAAAGGAGGGTTATATTATGTGGATGACCTCAGTTTAGGAAGAGTCAATCATATGCAACACACGGTTAGTAACCAGGAATGAAAATTTTGGTTATGTCATCGTCAATTTGGGCATCCATCATTTGGGTATTTAAAGCATTTACTACCTAGTCTATTTTCAAATATTACACACTCAGATTTCAAATGTGATACCTGTATTTTAGCAAAGAGTCATAGGGCATCTTATCCTATGAGTAAGCATAAAAGTATGATTCATTTTGCTTTAGTACATTCTGATGTTTGGGGACCTTCCCCGGTAACTACATCGTCGGGTCATCGTTGGTTTGTAATTTTTGTTGATGATTGTACACGAATGACATGGCTTTACCTTCTCAAACATAAAGATGAAGTATTTTCTACATTTCACTTATTTCATACCATGATTCAGACACAATTTTCTACAAAAATTAAGATCCTTCGGTCTGATAATGGGGGGAGTATGTTAATCAACAATTTCGAACATACTTGGACAACCATGGTATTCTCCATGAAACCTCGTGTTCACAAACCCCACAACAAAATGGGACTACAGAGAGGAAGAATAGACATATTTTAGAAACTGCTCGGGCCTTACTAATCAGTGCACATATGCCTAGTAGATACTGGAGTGATGCTATTATTACAGCTGTGTATCTACTGAATCGCATGCCCACAAAGACCTTACAGTTTCAGACTCCATTAAAGGTATTATCCGATCATGTTCCCCTGCCTACTATTTTGATGCTTCCGCCCCACATATTTGGATGTGGTGCTTTTGTCCACCTCCACAAAAATCAACGAACTAAGTTGGATCCATGTGTTGTCCGATGTGTATTCTTGCTGTATGGCGTACAAAAAAAGGGTTACCGATGCTATGATCCAATTACTAAAAGAACCTATATTACCATGAATGTCGCTTTCCTTGAATCAGAATGTTTTTTCCCATCACTAGTATCCAATTACACTCTTCAAGAAGAGAGTTATGATGAAGAACGAAATTGGCTTGATTTGAAATATTAGACACTAATAGATCCAACATACTCGGATCGTGCCAATAATATGGAGGAGTCAATATATAGACCCGAACTTGAACTTCCAAGAACTGAAGTTGAAGTAGTAATTGAATCTCCAGAAGATGAAGTGGTTGATGTACCCCTCAACTCTCTAGTACCCAATGATCCTCCTGTTGAGAATACTCCTGAGATAAGTTATCCTATCACACCTTTACAAACTAATGCTATAGATACATCTGTTGGTTATGTTTTACCTTTCAGACACAATCAAGGCAAACCTCCAAATCGATACTCCCCAGAAAGAGAAGAACGACAATCCAAGTATCCAATAGCAAATTATGTATCTACTCAAAGGTTATCAGAACCTATCAAGGCATTTGCACAAACACTCTCCTCGTGTCAAATTCCAAGTAGCATTGAAAAAGCCTTATCTGATCCAAAATGGGCCCAAGCTATAAAGAGGAATTTGAGGCATTACAGAAGAATAACACATGGGTGTTAAGCGAGTTGCCTCAAGGGAGGAAGATGGTAGGATGCAAGTGGATTTTCTCCATTAAGTATAAAGCATATGGGTTATTGATCGATACAAGGCGAGGCTTGTAGCAAAAGGATATACACAGAAACACGGGATAGATTATCAAGAAACCTTCTCACCAGTGGCTAAACTAAAAACCGTTAGAGTCTTGTTATCTCTTGCGGAAAATTTAGATTGGCCATTGCACCAACTTGATGTAAAAAATTCCTTCCTTCATGGTGATCTTAAAGAAGAGATTTACATGGATATCCCACTAGGATATACTGTTACATCAGGAAAAGAAACTGCATGTATATTACAACGAGCATTGTATGGACTAAAACAATCACCGTAGAAAAAGCTACACGGTAATATATTTTTTAATATATTATTATATACTATATAAATTGTTGTTATACAATGTATTGATATATATTGATTTTTTATTATTATATGATAAGAAAAAGCTGCAGATTTATATACTTTAAAACACAACTATACTTACAATTAAAATAGTGTATCTGTGTAGCAGATACACACCATATCTACCATAAGAGACTTTTCTTTATAAAAAAATAAAAAAAAATAAGGGACTTTTCTAAATAAATTTTAAAATAAGGATTCAAAATTGGTAGCTTCTTCATAAATAGCATTTCTTTACAAATTGTAAGTAAAGGGCTTGTCTTATAAATATTTTAATTTTTAAATTTTACATTTCATAACTAGTTTTTAATTTATATTTTCTTAATTTTAAAATTTAGGTTTAAAATTTGGCGAAATTTTGAACTTAAAAAAAGTTTAGTATTAGCATTGAATTTTTATTTATTTATTTATTAATATTAAAAATTAATAATCTAATCATGTTTAATCATATTCAACCATACTTAAAAATGATTAGAAATGAAAAATTATCAAAAATATCAAAAATAAATTAAGAATTAAATTTTACAATATAGGACTCATTTGATAACAACTTTAATTCCTAATTTTCAATTTTAATTTTTAATTTTTATAAATTTGAAATTATGTATATTTGTTAACTTATTTACACTAAATTTGAAATTCAATTTTAGAATTAGGCTAAATTTTGAAATTCAAAAAAAGTAATTTTTGGAATTGAATTTTTATTTTTTTATTTCTTGATCTTAAAAATGTATAACTCAGCCATATATATTTATTTATACTTAATCTTACTCAAAATTATTATAAAGTTAAAATTGAATGAAAATTTATCAAAAAAAAGTTTAAAATTAAAATTTAGAGCTTAAAAAGTTGTAAATTGAAAATTAAGAATTGATTATCAAATAAGGATATCCAAATTTTAATTTATATTTTTTCAAAATTAAAACTAAAAATTATTTTTCAATCCACTTTAAATTTTTCTAAAAAAAATTGAAATTGAAAATTTAGTTCCAAAACTAAAGAATTATAAATTATAAACCAAAATAGTTATGGTAAAATTGTAAATTGAAAATTAAGAATTGATTATCAAATAAGTAATATTTAAATTTTAATTTATATTTTTTAAAATTAAAACTAAAAATTATTTATCAACCCACTTTAATTTTTTTCTAAAAAAATTTAAAATAAAAAATTTAGTTCCAAAATTAAAGAATTATAAATTATAAATTAAAATAGTTACGATAAAGTTGAAAATTAAAAATAACCATATTTTAATTTTCATTTTTGAAAATCAAAATTAAAAATTTGTTATCAATGACTTTTAAAAGAAAATTAACTAAAAATTAAATTTTAAATCTAAAAAATTAAAAATTAAAAATTAAAATGATTATCAAAACTTCAATAAATCAAAAATTAGGTGGTTTATAGTTTCTATCGAGATTAATAGCTAAAATAGTATAGTTTTTTTTAAATATTTGATTTAATAATTTATCCATCGAACTAAGTAAGATTAGTATACTAAATATAATTTAATATACTAATTTTTTAATTAATCAAAATAATGATTTTAACTCGGTAAAAGCTTCAAATAAGGCCAAAAACACGTTAGGTTAATTTTTACATTTTAAAAATTTGAACCGAAAGTAACATAATACAAAGAAAACCCCACATATATAGAAGCGGGGAGGAGCATATAAAATAAAATTTTAAGTATGATTTTATAAAATTATTGACAAATTATACGTAGATATATTTCAACTGAATTTTAAATTTTAAGTTTTTAACATTTAATATTCTAAAAAAAAACTCAATAATTTGAACATATTTTATTAAAATAATATATATATATATATATCATTTTTTTAAAATAAATAATAACTAATATTATTATTATATAAATTCTAAACTCGCTACTGTCTCATGAGCCCGTCGTATCCCCATCCTCGAGCCCAACCTCCACCCCTCCACTCCCCTCACCCACTTGCGTTTTTTTATTTATTTTTTTCCTAATTTATAAAATGCCAAAATTGTCTTGAAAAAAATACAATATGTGGAATCACGTGGTATATATAATTGACCTAATTTACTTACATTAAATGAAAGACATTTTGACCTATGAATTTGAGATTGAACTTTAGAGAAATGCTTCAGGTTAGAGCTAGCTAGCTTTCAAAGTATAAAAAACGTTAGTTAACAACCGCGTAGTTGTGGATTATACATTAAACTTTGTGGAAGTACCTTTCAGTAATCACGCGGTTGTCCCTTTACTTTCATTTCTAATAATTTAAATGAATCTCGAATTTGTACGATTGACTCTTATAATAGCATTACTTAAAAACTAGATTTTTTTTTTTTGTTTGAAGTTGGATTATCTATACAATTGGCTCTTATATTAAGTTTAATACTAACAATTAACAAGTAGCATTTTGATCAATTCTAATAAAAAAAATGAAGTTTCTGACTACCTTCCTCTCCATACTTAGTCCTCTATAATCTATATATATAGTACAAGACTTGGGCGTTGTGGTCTACTTTTAATTTGTAAACCCAAAGTTGTTAAGAATTAATTGCTAAATTTTGATGGTTCAGAAAAGGGACTTTGAAGAAGATGGTGACGATGATCTTTCTTTTCCACTTCGACAATCCAAAAGGATACATATTTTTGGGAGGTTAGTGTTTTAGTACTGAAAGTAATTATTGAAGCTTGTATATATTTTGTAGTATTATTAGCTTTGACTTTTGGTTTTGAATCTTGGTTTAATAATTTTCGTGCAGTGATGTGAAAGACATGTCACTTATTGAAAGGGTATTGGATCCTCTTATTCGGAGAGTGGTAAGAAAATTGTCCCTTTCTTACCTGTATACTTTGAATTCAAGAACAATTGCTCAACAAATCAAAAAAGTTTTGTTTGTTTAATTTTAGTAAGTAATTCTCCCGTTTAAGGTATTATAGTTATCTCTAGTTGATATACAGAGTAGATTAATCTCAAAATTTGTTTTGTTTTAATAACTCTCATCTTAATCATTTAAGACTTTAATAAAAAACGAGTTGATATTATCTCTATCAAGTTTGAGAGCTCTAAAGAACGAAAAAAAATGCATTATTTTTCTTGAAATTGTTATTTTGTGTATATCAATCAGGTGAAACCATAATGTATATCGATATCTTTAAAAATGTACTAAACAAATTCGTTTAAATAATCATGATTATCCCTTATTAAACATATTTAATAATTTTTTTAATGTATGGTTGAGTATGTATCTATGTGTGTAAAGAGGATGGGTGTAGAATTTTCACATATTAAATTGAAGTGAAGATCGGGAAAATGAATAATAATATGAATAGTGATCAAATTATATTATGAAATAAGATTACCTCAATTTTGACATGAAGGTGCGAGAAGAGCTGAATCACGGGCTCGCTTCTAGCCTTTGTGCGTGTCCAGGGTTAGTTCCTCAATTCAACCATCTAATTTTCTATTGGGAAATTTGGTCCATGTTTTTTTCTTTTCTTCCATTATTAATTATCAAGAACTTGATGCTGGTTTTCATGATGACCAAACAGGGCCTCCTCCCAGCTTAACCAGACTGGAAGAGGATCAAGACGCTTGCAGTTGAAATTCAAAAACAAGCTGCCTTCTACTATATTTTCTAACAGTACTATAGAAGCTGAGAGCAATTCTTCTATTTGTATTGCTTTATTTGACTCAAGTTCTGGAGCCCTAGTTAATTCTGGTACCTTATCTTCAATAAAGATTGAGATTGTCCCTTTAAAAGGAGAGTTTGGTTATGACGATCAAGAGGACTGGTCTGAAAAGGAGTTCAATAATTATATTGCTAGGGAAAGAGAAGGTCGTAGGCCATTACTTGCAGGTGATTTGACAGTAACATTGAAAGAAGGAGTTGGCTACATTGGTAAAGTTATCTTCACCGATAACTCGAGTTGGACAAGAACTCGAAAGTTCAGATTGGGAGCTAGAGTTGTGTCCAAATTTTCTGGGGAAGTAGAAATTAGAGAAGCTAGGAGTGATCAATTTATGGTGAAAGATCATCGTGGAGAGTGTAAGTTCTTGAGCCCAATCTCATCTATTGTTTTGTGTTAAATGTCAATAGCGGGATATTTATCGTATCTGCGTATGTTTGTTTGTGCTTTTCTGTCAAAAGTGGTTTTTCTTTTTAGAAGGAAGCACATAGTTTGTGCTGTGAAGCATAAAATGTGCTTTCTGACCACTGAAAATACTTGAGATAAACTTTAATCTATTTACATAAAAAGCCTCTTTTTAATGTCATAAGCGCTTTTACAGAGGCAACATTCATGCAACTAGTTGTTTGTTTTGAACTGCCAATATGTTTTACAATGCTTGTAGTGTTAATCTTCTATCATGTAAGCAGAGCTATGAAGTTGATAAACAATTGGTTCATGTACAGTGTACAAGAAACACTATCCACCACACACCAAAGATGAAATATGGAGGTTGATTAATATATCAAAAGATGGGGTACTCCAAAACAGATTGGTTCCTCATGGAATTTGCACAGTCAGGGATCTTTTGAGGCAGTATATGAGAGATCCCGATGCACTTCGCAGAGTAAGAAAAACATAATTCTGTTATTTACGAAAGCCTAAGCAGACTATATAGCATTTTACATGTTGACATAATTCTGATGTGTGAATGTAGATGTTTGGTGCAATCTCAGACAGCACATGGAGAAGCATTATAGATCATGCTTCGGCTTGTGTTCTAGATGAAAAAGAGCTCTATCGTTACCAAATCGGACAAGATATCAACATTTTGTTCAATTCCATCTACAAGGTAGTAGGAGCTTCATTTAGTGATCAATATTATCCTGTGGATAAACTCAACCCAGATCAGAAGGTATTCCTTTTTAGATTTTGTACCTAATTTATGTGTTAACATGATTTTTAGAAGGTGAATTTGTACATAAATTTGTCTTCAATGATAATATGTTATTGTCTGACAAAAATGCCTAACTCGTTTGCAGAATGTGGTGGAAAGGTTTAAACCACGTGCATATAGAAATATAGGTGATTTGGTTCCGGTGAATGAGCTATGTACCGGTCATATTCCGAAGCCACTGAGATGTCTACAAACTCAACCATCATACAATCCAAGCCTTGAAGTGCATAGTATTGACTTCCAAGTTGCTCATCAAGGTATGTTACACCTATTCATTTGTTCTTGTCTGTGTTTAAAAATTTGCTCTAGTCAAATTCTTGACAGTGAATCTGTGCAGCACCCAATATATCAAAACTAAACAAAGCCATTTTCCTGTCACTAATTACACAGTGCTAGATTATCTTACTTGCTTAGAGTCTGTTTACTTCTGCTTCTGAGACCCTGTAAAGTGATTATGAATCAAACAAATTTGTTTTCTAGAAGTGCTCTCAAGGCAGAAAACACAATTTTGGAACTGAACCTTGATGCTTTGTGTGTGTGCATACGTGCACTATCTACCAAAACTACTTTTAACATAAGCACAAGCAAACAAAGCGTAAGCATTCCTAGTTTTGCTTTGATATTCGTCTTCTTACTTTTTCATATGATTTCATTTGTAATTTTTCAGATCAACCTGTGGTACAACTAGATGTCAACCCGGCATATCCTTTTGAAAGCCATCAGTTAGTATGTTCCTCAGCACAGAATAACTATCAAATTCCAGAAATAAGGAACAACTTTTTGATGACTGGTTTTCTCCCAACACATTCTAATGGAGAACCAAGTTGGTGTAGTTCACAAGAACCATTTATGCCAAATATATCAGTATCCTCCGGGAATTTATATCAGGTCCAAACATCAAATTTTTTTCCAAGTACAGTAACATGGGATCAAGGGAACAATCTCCTCTATAGTGAAGAACAAGAACCTGAATTTTTCCTACCTAGTTCAAACTCTTTACTTAGAAAACCCAAGGTAAGGTGGTGTAAGATTCGAGCCGCAGTCAATTTCCTAAAAGCTGCTAGAAGAATTGCAAGACCTCCTTTGTTTGAGATACTATAATTCTAGTTTGATATTTTGTTTTTCCTCCTTTGAGTTTAGTTGGTTACTACTTAGTACTCACTAGGCTCTAGTAAGCAAGCAATAACTAAATTTCTAGAGTTTAAGAAATGTTGAGCTTAGTTTTGTACTTCTTGTATACTCTGTATTCTTGTTCGCGTCCTCTTTAACCCTACTATTGCACAATGAGCTTTAAAGGTGGTTTCATGTAGGATGTTTTATCTTGTTATATTTTCAGAAAACTGAGTCATGATGTAATTACTATTTAGTGATCACATGATCAATGTAGCATAGCTTGTGGAATAAATAAATTCATTTATTTGTTCATTTCAAGAAGACTGTATAAATCATATTTTTTCATCATTTAGCTTGTTTCCATAAATTTGGAGGTTTTAGTAGAGGTGTAACATAGGTTAGGCCCAATAGGCCCGTCCATACCCAACCAACAATAGCCCAGACCAGGTCCAGCCCGTCAACTTGTGTGCTTTACTGGGCTGGAGTTTATCATCTCGCTGGGCCATCAAGCACGTTATTTTTTTTACGCAGTAGAAATAGAAATGCATCTGTCCAGACTCTCCCATTGCTTTTTACTTTGAAAGTCTCTTCCTTTTGTAGCTAGGCTTTTAAGTTTTAAGTTTTATTTTCTGTTTTCTTTCTCTTTGGGCTTAAAGTTGGAAACATTTTTCATGGAGTTTAAAAAAAAAATTGAAACGGATTGGTGGGTTAGAGTTGGATTAGGTCACTACTTATTGGACTGGGCGGGGCCTCGCACACCAACCCAACGGGCTCTCTTAAAGGGGCTTGTGTTGGGCCGGGCTATCCTTTTTACACCTCTAGGTTTCAGGACTAAAACTTATTCACTGAAGTTAGATACATCATATTTCTACCAGTCTTTATAGTGTTATTTGAAAGAAGTAATGTCACCCCTATCCTATTCTAGTACAGTTAGTAAAGACTTGATATTTATTTTAAGCAGTTCGTGATTTGATTCCTCACCTCGGAATGTATTAAAAAAAAGTGTTATTTGGAAGAAAATCCATTTGTGAAAAATCACTTTTTCATTATGTGTTAAAAACACATGGTTTCTTCCAGCTCACAAGAGATTGTCAAATGTTTTTTTAATGGATGGGAAACTTTCTGCTTGTCCAAGCCTTGCATCCTAAGTCAGTGCCAAAGACTGAAGACTTGAACTATCATGCCTCAAAAAGAGGACAAGGAAATAAAAGACACGACTTACATGGAGTTTTAAAAAAATACAGCTTGCACTAAAATTAATTTGGAATAAGGAATTATAGCCTATAACTTTGACTTGATTGAAACATTGAAGTATTGAACAAGGGAAAGTAAGTGCTCGGATAATAATTATCAAAACATCTTATTTGTAACAAGTTTTGTTTTCTGTTTTATAAAATATAAAACTAGAATAACAATAACTCATTTAGTAAAACTGCCTTCGGCATAAGTTTTTATTTTTATTTTTTATTTGTACATTCACAGTTTTATTGGACATATATAACACGTATTTTTTATTCAAATCTCTGCTTGATCAATTGGATTGTCTTTTTCACTGCTACAAAAAGGAGTATTTAAGTCGATATGTAAAGTTAATTTTTGAAAAAGATCAATTTATAATTAATTTAAAGTCGGTTCGGTATATAACCGACGTTATCCATGTAAGACGTAGCGTCGGTTGACGTGTTGAACCGACGCTATGTTCACGCATAGCGTCGGTTCGACACGTCAACCGATGCTACGTCCTAAATAGATAGCGTCGGTTCACCATGTCAACCGACGTTATCCACATAGCCTAGTGTCGGTTGACACCTGGAACCGACGCTACTTACGTGGATAGTGTCGGTTGACATGTAGAACCGATGCTACACACGTGGATAAATTCTTTTCTTTTCTTTCTTCCCCAGACAGAAACTATTCCAAATGTTGCATAACTCTCAAAAACTCAAAACATCTTTCACTTCTCCTCCACTCTTTCTCATTTTCTGGCCACCTACGACCACCATTTTCAGTGCCGGTTAGTGGGTTTTCTTCCTCTCTAACTAATCTTTTAAATCCCCTATTTGTTTAAGCGAAATACTCAAATTTTTTATACCAATTTCTCACTTACAAAATACAATTTTTTCTTCATTTCCTTCATTTTGTCACTTCATTTACTCTTGTAAGTATTTTTATTAATTCTATGTACTTATTATTTATATTTTTTTCCTGTTATTATGTGTTGTTATTTATGTGTATAATTTTTTGTATTATATATGTAGGTTTGTATTATAACATCAGGAGAAGAATACATCATGATAATTTTTCTATTATTAATTAATATTTTATTTTTCAATTATTTGTATTATTTAAACTATTTGTTAAACTGATTTTGGTTTTTTTTTCTACTCGAATACAAGTTTTTATTTGAGTATAATAAAAAATGAGTAAATTAAAAAAAAAATTAAAGTCGGTTCACTGCATGAACAGACTTAAAACTTTAAGTCGGTTCATCGCGTGAACCAACTTTACATTTTAAGTCATTTCATTTAAAGTCGGTTCAGCGAACCGACTTTATTGCCCCTTTTTGTAGTAGTATTTGTAGATTCTTATATAAGGCTCTTGTATTTGTAAATATATTTTCGGATATTGCTTTATAATTTCGTCCAAGAAAGAAAGGTATTCTAATTATAAGAATTTTTTTAGAATACTCTTTTTTTGAATATCATTCAAAAAAAATTTAAATATTTATTATTCCAACAATTAATAACCCAAGATTTTAGGCTTTTATTAAATGAGAAGGAGATTCAACACTTTCATTTACATTCTTTTTATAAGTGTAATTTAATTAACATTATTTTTTAGTTTCTCTCTCAAGAATTTCGATGGTAATACTTATAAATTGACATTCTTTTTATTGAAAACATATTTGAATGTGTGCATATTTTGGTTTAATATTTTATATTTTAGCCTATTTTATTATAAAATAATAAGTTTTGTGATTATTTATAAAACTATAGTATCATTTTTAAGAAATGTGTACAAATTTTTTTTATACTAACAATATTTGGCTCACTTGTGATTAGTCAATGTACTGTTTGGAGTCCCTTCCAATTTGAAACGCGTCGTCCTCTGCCTGGAATTCTAATGTGTAAATCTAAATGTTGAATTTGCAGATTTTAATGCATATAAAGTGATTATTAATTCTAGGTTATTTACTTACTTTGCAATTTCATTGTTGAGTTTGTGTTCTATTATGACACATGATATAATGGAATGAGTGCAAAAATACTTTAATAAATAATTAACACCGTCCACCATCCTAGATGATGATATTTGGCGGTTAGAAAAAATAACATAAGAGGTTGGGTTCTCGCAACATTATCACTCTGAATTACTTCCTGCAGTGGTATATGAAACATCCACTACTATAAAAGTACATATGACCTCGGTTTTTAACCGTGACCATAAATCTATGACCACGGTTATAAGAACCGAGACCTAAGTATGAGAGACCATAAGTAACAACCTATGGTTTCGGTTTTTTAACCGAGGCAATAGGTATACCCTATGACCTTGGTTTTTCTAATAACCGAGGCCATAGATACACCCTATGGCCTCGATTTTTCTAATAACCGAGGCCATAAGGTATACATAAATTAAAAAAAAATACAATTATTAATTACAATATTAAAAATTAAATTATTAAAAATCATATTATAGTAAAATTAAAAGTATAATTACATTATAGAGTTTATTATACACTAAAAATTAATACACACAGTGTACAATAGAAATAACTAATACACACAGTGTACAATAGAAATAACTTGAGTATAGTATTTATTTTTATCTATTTTGAGACTCAAAACAGTGTGCCTGCTGCCTGGTGCGTGGTGTGCTGGTGCACTGGTGCGACTACTGCATGAGTGCACCTGCTGCGCTAGTGTGCCTGCTGTATGGGTGCACCTGGTACGCTGGTGCGCCTAGTGCCTGGTGTGCCTGCTGCGTTGGTAACAACATATAAAATAAGAATGAACCATAAACACAATGTACAATAGAAATAACAGTAGATAAAATAAGAATGAACCATAAAAACTGTTCACAATAAACTCAAAAAACAATCTAACATAGCATAAGCATAGCAAGCAAGCTAAAATGTATCACCAGAGGATTTTGAAACCTATCACATAGAGGACTGATATATCAATGTATCACCAAAAACTTAGTTACACTGATATAACTAAAATGTAAATTCAATACCTAAATTCCAAGATGAAGCAAATATGGAATGAGGACAGACATTTCCATTCGTGTATAGATCAGTGCAAAGATGGTGATATAAGCTAGAAAGATTGTCACAACACTTATAAGTAATAAAAGGAGGGCAAATGTGATAGCACACTTGTATCTACAAACTAAGCCAAATAGGACAGAGTATCATATATTGTGAACAAGTAGATAGAGAAGTAACAAAAATAAAGTGCAAAAGAAACTTGTAGGTTGATCAGCAGCTTGTTTACAAATCACAGTATAAATCTTTAATTGCAATAAGAGAAAACCCAGATTCTACAGCTCAAAGAAAAAATGCTCTTAGTTCATAAGAGATAGAACTTGGACACAAAATCCACAAAGAAACTACCTTGGAGACGTGCATGTATTTGGATTTTGGCGTACTCATTATCCTGTCAAACTTATGCTCACAGTGATAACAACTGTAAAAGGAGACGTGCATGTATATGCAAAATCAGCCTGAAAAGATAATATAATTCGAAGGGTAATTGGATGACAACAACAAATAATCTCATTTGTACCCCTTAAATACATATATACTTTCTGCACAAACCAAATAAAATTATGAAATAAGATACCATACTTGGGATAGGAACCAAATTCAAGAATAAGAGTTGAAATTTGTGATAAAAAATAGCCTTATCATAATGAGAGAGCTAAAGGTTATTTACCCTACTACTGAAGCCAAAGAACATCATAAACAACCTCCAGTAGTAACACACGTTTAACCAACACAATTGTACAAGAATTATGAAATTTGCATCTAAAGCTAATAAAAGAAAATTGAAGAATGAGCATTAACTTACCCCTACCAATATATGGTTAGAGAATACATCAATTGCTGGCAAAATGCCACTACAATATTATAAACAAAAAAAATTATAATCAACAACAGAACTTATATTTTTTTTATCATAACAGAAGAATTTATATGAGAACTCAAATAGTAAAATGAATTTATTTCTCTCAGGATTAAACAGCTGATGATTAAACTATAGGATTCCATAAATTCAGACCAATTATCACCCATTAGAGCAGAATTAAGATAGATAAAAACAGAGCCAAATATCTTCTTCTAAAGTTCACCAGCTCTAAACTTTGGATCTAGATCTTGTCCAGCATAATGAGAACTAAGAAAAATTTATCAGAAAAAAAGAGCCAACATGACTAGAGATTACAGCTTCAATGTAAACTAAAATAAAGAGTAATGATATGATATCCCAAAAATTAAAACCTGGGTTCCATTAATCAGATCAAAGTCATCCCAAAAATTATAAACAAGAATTTTCAATAATGGGTTCATCGCTGAGAAAAAACAAAAAAACAAGGAATAATGACATATTGGCAAACAAAGAACAGATGTTGCAGTAGGAGGGAAAACAAGACGCAAACCATCCATGGGATGATTACCTAATAAACAAAATTTGAACATACGTACCTCAACTAGAGTGAATTCGAAGTGCAGATCAGTCGCACGATAAGGAAATACATATACAGCGCGCGAGGGGGAAAAAGAAACAAGGGAATGAGAACAGTGAGACGAGGACGGACGGGAGTGAGACTTAGAGCGGCAGCTGGAGATTGGACATCTCTAAAAAGAAAGTTATATATATATATATATATGCTCTGTATGAAAACCCTAGCCGAGAAAGGAAAAAAAAAGAAGAAAAAAGAGAAGAAAAAAAGAGAAGAAAAAAAGAAAAAGCAAAAAGAAAGAAAGAAAAAGGAAAAAGGAAAAAAAAAAAGAAAAATAGGGAAGCAAAAAAAAAATGATAAAATTTTTTTGTGTTAATTTTGTGTAAAAAGAAAGAAAAAGAGAGAAAAAATTGATAAAAGTTTTTGGTGTAAAGGAGAAAAAATTAATATGATATGTCTATGGCCTCGGTTTTAAAATAACCGAGACCATAGGGTATATCTATGTCCTCGGTTTTAAAATAACCGAGATCATAAGGTATGTCTATGGTCTCAGTTTTTAAATAACCGAGGCTAAAACCCTATGGCCTCGGTTTTTTTAAAAACCGAGGCTAAATGTACGAGACTATATGTATGTATTGTAGTAGTGATTTAAGAAAAAAAAGTTTACGATATGACAAAATTCTGATAACTATCTCACATAGTTTATTTGACAAGAGAGTCTATGTACATTGAATTCTTACCGAATGAATTAAATTTTTATCGAGTGAAATTAATTTGACTATTGCAAATATGAAAAAATAGATAAAATTTGAATTTAAGATTAAGATCAAATATTCAAGATCAAATGAAATTCATTAAATATTCATCAATTATCAACCCTAATGGGGATATAATATTTTGTGAAACATAGCCAAATATGGGAAGTATGACCCTAATATCCATAATTGTAATATTGAGTTTTTTTCTTAAACTCTCTTGTAAATTTTGCTACATAGTATCCAAATTGTAATATCTTATTTTATTTTACCAGAATCTAAATAAGTATAAGGCAATTGTTTATTTTAAATACAATTTTAGATACTATATGTGTTTAATATGTATATTTGGTTGCTATTGTTATTATCTTTTCATGTTACTTGATATATAAATAGCTATAGAGTTCGATTGCTCCTTAGTTGATATCTAATATGCATACGTAGATCATCCCTTGTTGTTACGTTGATTTTAATGCAGGATTAAGATTATTATTTATATATTATATTATTATTTTATGTTAAAAGATCAACAGATTTTTTAAGCACTAGTATTTGATGTGTAAGTGAAACTTATATTGATTAATATTTGTTGCTAATTGCATATTGTAACTTCTGTTAATTTTTGTTTATGAAGTAAGCGATTCATAGATACATTAGATTACAATCTATATGATTTTCAGCTATTTTCTTAAGGTGTAATAGAATAATAATCACAACATTTTGTATTATTAAAATTGATTTTGATTTATTATTAAAAAGCTATTGTTATAGTTTTCTAAAACTACAAATTGATTTATAGCACCATAACATGTAGTTATTGTTATTTAAAATTATATACTAACCATTTGTAGATTAAAATTACTAATGGCGACTAACCAATTTTAGTATTGAGATATTGAGAGCTTAAATTTTTTTAAAAAAGAATTCACGTTTAAATCCTATGAATTCATAATTTATGAATGATGACATTTCACAAACGACGTATTATTTGATTTCATTTTATAAAATAAGTGAATTTGTATTTGTAAAATAATAAATAGCTTTATTTTGAATTTAAAAAAAATTGTGATATTCGAAAGAATTGATTTTTGAAATGAAAAAATAATAATCAATTTTGTATCTACAACCAAAAATTTTGAATTACTTAATTTTGTAATCTATGGATTATTAATATTTTATATTTATTGAATATAAATTGAAACTTTATTTTAAGAAAATTAATTTCTAATTTTGAATTTATTTCTTGATTCTAAATTAATTTTGGTTCTTTGGTTAACTTTTTACCATCTAACAAATTACTAGATGGTATCAAGTGTAATAATAAGTAAAATTCATAATGAAAATCTAACAAATTCGAGGCATATAAAAAACTATGTGGTTCTGACATAGTTGGTTGTGATTTGTATGAATCATTATAAGAATCCTGATGGTTGATTTTCAAAAGATGGCATTAAAAGATGTTCTTTTGACCACCTAAATCTTAAGAGATTTTAAATCAATATTGATTATGTAATATTGTCTTTCTACGTTGATAATGTTTACATTATGACTAATAATGAGTAAATCTACCAAGAAAATACCAAAGACATAGGATCAATTGATGTAATATTAGGAATAAAGATATCAAGGATATCTATTTGTCTCATTATAATTATGTGTCATTATGTTGATAAAATATTTGAGAAGTTCAACGATGATGATTCTAAAATTGTCAAAACACATGTAGATGTTAATCTACACCTATTGAAGAATATAGGTTAAAGTGTGTCTCAACTAAAATATTTAAGGACGATATGAAGGCTTATGTACTTAATGAGTTGTACAAAACTAGAAATAAGAGTATGTTTTAAACAAACTAAGTAAATACACCAACAGTTCAGAATCTAATCATTGGAAAGGTATAAAAAGATTACATAGATATTTAAGATATACGTGTATCTTTAGATTACACTACACAAGATATTTAACTATATTAAAAGGATACATTGATGCAAATTGGATATCTAATATAAAAGACTCAAAGTATATCCATGGATATGTATTCACATTAGGTGGTGCAACTGTATCATGGAAGTCCTCTAAATAAACTTGCATTGCTAGATCTACGATAGAATTAGAATTTATCGCTTTGGATAAATGTGATAAAGAGGCCAATTGGTTGTACAATTTCTTATAGGATACTTCAATGTAGGTAGAGCATATGCCTACAATTTACATTTATTGTGATAGTCGATAAGCTATTGACGGGGGCACAAAGCAATATGTATAATGTAAGTCATGACATATATGTTATAGACATAATACCATTAGGTAATTATTCTCAACTAGGATTATCTCTATTGATTATATGAAGTCAAAGAATAGTATAATAGATTTGTTAATCAAAGAGTTAAATCGAAAGTTAATTAATAAGTCATCGAGGGGAATAGAACTAAAACATATGAAGTAATAAGATTTGCAAAGGAAACCCAACCTATTTGATTGGAGATCCCAAAATCTAGGTTCAAATGGACAACCTAATTATATAGATTCAATGAGATTACTATGATGGTTTACCCTCAAGTCAATTTCTATGATGAAAACAGTAATACCCGTAGGATATAAGTTAAGCTAAGGCTTTTAATTATTCTTACGAAAAGAATACCGAGTAGGGTATTCAATTACTCTAAGTTACTATTTGTAAATTACTCTTATAGATAAGAAATCACCTATGTGAAAAAAAGTGGGGTCATTTTAAAAGGAAATTATATGGAAGGCATATGTTTATTACCAAAACGAACATAACAGTGAGAACTGAGATATGTTAAGAAAGACTCATGTGTTAAGTATGTCATCGTTTACATAAACATCATAATAGTTCAAGGACATTGTGTTTACTGTCTAGCTAGTAAGATAAATATACCTTCAATATTGGAAGGTTTAAAGGTAGCACATACCTATTCTATGCAAGTTTTAAACTATTGAATTCTATCACCGTGTGTCAAATTGATTTGAGTCAGCTTCTTTTAAAAAAACTCTATCAATTTTTATTTATGTAAGGATTGTTGGAAAATGGAGTATATAATGATATATACGCCAATAATGATGTGTCATTGTAGGACATTAATATGAGTGAAATACACTTGATAAAATATTTTAATACTCAAAATAATATCAGAATGAATGAGAAATTGAATCTCAAAGATCACTCATTAAGATGGAAGAATATATATTTTATTTATCCACTCAACACATAAATCTTTGGTTACATTTGTAATAGTAATGGTTATTTTTTATTTATATTTACATTATGACAAAACAGTTATTACATTTATGTTTATATTATGACAAAAATGTTTATAGTCGTTATGACAAAACAGTTATGACATTTATGTAAATAATTACAAATCGTTGATGTTTACATTATGACAAAAATAATTACGAGAAGTGAAAGATTATAGCATAAATGATTATAAATTGGCTTCTAAATATTCGTAAAAATTGATATAAAAGATTAGATATTGGATTTTAAATTTTTTTCTTTGTCATAAATTTTTCTTATACTCTCTCTAGAGTTAGTGTCACCGCACGGTGAAGTTTAGATATATTTTTAGTTGTCAAAATTTTTCTTATATTCTCTCTAGAGTTAGGTTCACAGCACGCTTAAGTTTAGATATATTTTTAGTTCGTAAAAGTAGTTACATTGACTTATATACCATTTTATCCCGGTAGATAAGCATCTATGATAAGTTTTGGTGTCATAGGTTTGGCGTTGGTTGTGTAACATATAGTTAAGGCATCAACAGGTTACTCAGCATAATAAATTAAAAAGGTCTCTTAATTAATTGTCCCATTATCAGATGAAAGTGGGAACCAATGATTTGATGAAATGCCAATCTATGTTACATGTACGCTTTAATAGTTGTAAATTATCAATCTTCAAACAATAAACGATATAAATATGAGTATAGATACTCGACTCTATGATGTCCAAATCAATAATAGAGGATTTTTTTGGCCGTAAACTACAATAAAGAACCAAGTTGGTCTACTAAGTAGTTTACCAAAGCCAGCATCTCAAGTGGTCAATTTTAAACAACAGAGATTTTTTATCAGGTGGCAACATCAACATTTTTTCTCATTTACACCACCAATTTTTTACATGGAAATATAAAATCCAAGATGTTACATATACAACACTTATGAGGGCCAAAAGGATAGAATTGATATGGATAACACATATCAAGAGAGGAATGCCAGGAAGGGACACCCCCTCCAATGTCTAAATCAAACATGAAATAGAAATATAAACTATTTAGAAGAGAAGATAGGAAAAATCTGTAGGCTCTAAAGATCGGTTCCCTCTATCAATAATTTGCTAGGACCCACTAATTAGAACAAAATTACCTCTAAATAGGCTTGGGCCTAATGCATGGACCATCCCTGTAATGAGTCATGTGTATTACCAAACACAAGGCAAGGTGGTCTAGGGTTGGCGCAGCCATTAGTTTGTTGTTAGTTAAACCCTACTGCTAAATCATCTGCACCATTTGAATTTAATTGCTCAATTAGACTCTAGTTGATAGGTAAGGACCTTCAAGTATCTCCTATATATATAATAGATTAAGCTCAGTAGTGAAGTCATTCAATTTTAGTGCATCAAAACTCAAAAGGATTGGCAAGATCTTGACAAAATAAAGACAAATATTGAGTCCATTTTCAACCAAAAATTAATCTATCAAGACTGCAGTATCTTATATAACTATATATTCAATTTATTTTCTATATTTTTTTTTAATATAAAAGTTGTTCTTTACAATTAATGATATTTAATTAAGCAAATACATTTATATATATAGTTCACAAACCCTCCACGCCAATTATTAATAAAAATACAAGCAGTAAAGCTGAGATATAAAACAGACTTAATTTGGTACTCTTATCACATCATTCTAATTTACTGAATTTGTAAGATACGTCAAAAACGTTCTTACTTTCATTAAATAGAATTAAAGTATCCATAATGATTTCCTTTCATTGGATTATTAATTTACAAAATAAAATAAATTAAAATTCTTACAAATATTGAAAATCAAGTTGATTTTGTATTATTAACTTTATTCCCTATATATGAAAAGTTCATAAATTAAATTATTGCACAAAAATATAAACTTTATCTTCTCAAATTAACATCTTTAAAGATAATTATTATTACATTAACAAGACATTTTAGAAAGAAAAAAAAACTATTTTTATTCTGATTTTAAAATAATATAAGTAAATACAATAAAAAATAATATAGTTATCAACTGTCATATCTAATATATTTTTACTTAGTATTTTTTTTAACTGTTAGTAACCGTCATAATAGCCTTATTTTAAAGCAGTGAACTAAATAATACTCGCCCCAAATCTCCTCATTAATTATTTACTTTAAATGTTTTTGGGCTAAGGCTTTACAACAATAGTATATGATTCATTTTTGTCCTTGTAATAGTAATATGAACTCGATGAGTTATCATGTATTAAAATCTAATATTTTGGATAAAATTTGTTAAAATTAAAAAGTTAAAATATAAAATTTATAAAACTTAAGGAGTTATGTGTATTGTTTAATGATTAAAAATGAGAATAACGTTATGGAAATGAACTATCACACTATAAACTTACAACTTTCAGTTTTGACCCAAATCTATTATTTTTTTAATTTTGATCATATTATTAAAATAATTATATTTGATCTCTTAAATTTAATCTCGATATTTTTAAAAACTAAGGCTATAGGTTTTTGATTATGGTCTAATAAAAACCAAGGCTATAATGTATACATATAGCTTCGATTTTTATTAGTAATCATAATCATAAGTTAAAATAAAAAAAATATATTTAAATATAATGAAATTTATATAGTCACGATTATTAAATTATCATGATTTAATTAAAATAATAAGTTTTTAGTTTTCTAAAATCGAAATCAAATAATATATATTGTGTGTTATTCATTTAAAAAAAATACAAAAAATACTTTACAATTTTTTTCATTTCTCTACTAATTTAATTTCATATTTTTTCTCTCTTTTACACTATACACCAATTTTTTTAATTTTTTTCCTTTTTTCTTTCCTATTTTTTTCTTTTTCCCTCTCTTTTTTCTTTTTTCCTCCATTTTTTTTCCTTTTCCTTTTCCTTTTCCTTCTCTTTTTTTTTTATTTTTCCCCTTATTTACAATGATATTTATTTCATTAGTTCGTCACACACCTCCCCTCTTTTCTTCCTTTTCCCTTGTCGCACACTTCCCTTCGTCAATCGTTTCTTTTCCTTGTCCCTCATGACCCATCTCCGACCGTACCCCTTTCTGTTTCTTCCCAACCTTGATTTTATGTACCCAACTCACAGATTCTAACCTTTCATTATTAGGTAACTACATTGCTTCTCACGCGCCTCCAACTTAACCGATGCCTCCACCTATTCTCGATCATCCCCCAACCTTAATTGGACCACCAATTTTTGGCCTACTATTGTAGTTGATCCCCTTCCTGTAACTCAGTCGGTGAGTAATGAGTAACTATTTTGTTGTAAACTTAACGATAGTCCTCTTATGGTAAGTTGGTACAATCTAAAGTTGTAACTATTAAAGTGATAAGATTTCGAAGTTATGTATTTTTAGTTCCAAATTGTTCTTGATTGTTATTTTTGTCTAGTAGGACACCAAAAATACATCATAATGATGATGAATACATATAAATTTGGTGATTTGGGTTTTGGAAAGGTGAGTGGAGATTTTGAATTTATTAAATTGGTAAATTTTTCCCTTTCTTTGTATAGAAAATAACAATAAAAAGTTGTTATTAAGCCTTAGCAATCAAGATATTAATTTTGATTGAGTTGGAATTTCCAACAACTAAAACAGTAAGTTATGGTTTTGGTTTTAAGGATATAGTATAGTATTATTATAAGTAAATTGGTTGATAACTTTGAAGCTAATTATGATAAAGTAATATCGTCTCTCCATATTTGTTTGTTTGTTTATTTTATTTTTATTTTTTGGTGGATTGTGTGAGAATCTTATGTGTTCTACAATGCTCTTGTGACCTCCTTCTGCAAGTCCTATATTATATCTTATGCCTAATTATAAGGAGGCACCCAATCACAGGTATTTCAACCATAGGATTCATAAGCACAATTGTAAAGTATTTGTTGATTTAGATGTTATTTTTTGCCAACAATGTTGACAGTCGGTAGACTCCAATATTTCAATCTTTAATATTTGATCTTTTTGGTATATATGATTACTTCTTTATGGAAGTTCTGTCCCTTTAGAAAACCAGAATATTTCACTTTATCCAAGAATAGAAAGTTTAATGGAGTTCTCATATAAGGTTATTCTCCATATAGAAGATGCAATTTTCATTCCTAAATAATGGTAAGGCTTTAAGTATACATTGAATTATCCTTCTACCAATTCTCATTGTTACATATTTTTGCTTATCATTTTTTCTTATATGCTCATTGTGCTCATGGGATAAAATTAACTTAATCAACATTTTTCTTCCTATAGGTTCCACCAAGTAGATAGCAATGATTTGACCATTGCTCTTAACTTTTGGTGGCAGTTTGGGCTTATGTCAAGCATGTCAAAGCATATGAATTCATATTATTTATGAAAAATATTGAAAAAGTTCTTGTGATTGAATTTCTGTTAAAAAAAGTCACTTAACACTATTGTATGATGCTAACTTGTTTATTTTTTCTTTTCTTTTCATGGTTATGTCTCACATTAAATCCAAATTCTGAAATGAAGATTGATAGACAACGAAATGGTGCATACCTTGCCTTTTGTGTTGTTATCTATATTATACTATTATCAATTTTACATTAAATTTCTATTTTTTTTTTCAATTTAGCATCATCGTTTCCGTGAAAAATCTTTTAAATTCATGCATTTTATTGATCATTTAATTGTTTGACACGCAAGAAAATGGTGCATATTTTGCCCTTTTATGTTTGAGCCATTCCAAAAATACTAATTATTATTTGGATTTAATATGGGATAAAGTGTTTTCTGTATTGAAAACATTATGAATAAGTAAGTTATATTTGTTTATTAACTTATTAACTCAGAACATTTATTATTTATTATTGATTGTGAATCATGACAATAGCTAGGAATAACTTATTTTTTATGCTCAGGTTTTTGATGTACTCTATGTAATTTTTGTTATTTATTGTGCAGTTATACAATGGGTCATGTTGCCTTGGCCAATGCCAAAGCAATTAAATCCAATCACCATCTTCAATCTCATCTTCTTCTCCATAATTGGAAAAGGATTATGTTTTTCCTTCTTCAATACAAGGGATGTTTGACAAACATTGAGTTTCCTTGCATACAATACAAAAATAGTGTAAACATAAAAAGTTAGCACCTTTTGTTCCCCCTATTTTGTATTAATATTTTTTCTCATGATATGGCATTGAAAACTATATTGTAATTAGCTAGCTATAGTAAGTTTTTATTATGTTTTAGTGTATATATAAACTCTCAAAAGTAATTACATTTTTAATTTTAATATAATAACTTTTAATTTTCTTGATTGATAAATTTATTGTAATTTATATTGAAAATGAGGTTAATTGAGATGTATATGGTCACAGTTTAAGTGTAGTTAAGATAATAGACATATCATTTGGTCTCTGTCTTTTATAAGATCGTGATCAAATGTATATCTATGACCTCGATTTTTTAAAGATAGTGACTAAATGATATATCTATGGCCTCGATTTTTTAAAAACTGTGACCAAATGATATGTCTATAGTCTTGGTATTTTAAAGACGAGACCAAATGTATGTTTATGATCTTAATCTTTTAAAAACCATAACTAAATGGTATGTCTATGGCCTCGATCTTTTAAAGACTGTGACCAAATTGTATGTTTATGGCCTTGGTCTTTTATAAGACTGTGACCAAATGGTATGTATATAATCTCGGTTAAAAAAGGATATCATAGGTAACAGTCTATGATCTCTCTTACTTATGTCTCGATTTATATAACCATGAATATAGACTTACGGTCACGATTAATAACGAAAGTCATATCTCCATATTGTAGTAGTATCACATAGTCAACTAATACTAAACATACTTTCAACAATGAAAGCTAATTTCTAAAATATGTTTAATAGTTGTATTCATAGTTAAAGGTTTTTGTTGGAGTAATTACATTGTTTGTTATCCCTTGTTGAAGTTGTCAAAATTTTGATGAAAACTTGATACGTGTTTAAGACTAGTGTAAATATTTCACAACTTTTGTTTAGAGCCTCGTCAATGTGATGGTTAATAGCCATTTATTGCCAAACTTTTGTGATATTTATATTTTTGATCGCATATAGAAAAAATTTACTTGAACACTTGTTATAAAGTAGAGTTAGTCTAAGATGTTTATCTAAAGGCTTAATGTGATCCATTAGTATAAGAGATATTTTAATTTAGACTAAGTTTTTTCCTAAATTTATGATTGAAATAACATTTATTGATTAGTTAAATCAAGAATCAAAGTAGATTAGATTACATCAAACAAAGCATTTTATTCACCTAGCTACCTAATCATGTGGACATCATGATAAAATGACCCGATGACTTTCCATGTTTCTACTCCATGTCCATACAAGGGATGTCTTATACGACCTAATCATAGCGAACTTATTCTAATCGTAAGATTATCATATTTAGGTAAACTCTAACACCTCAAACAGAGGGCATACTAATGTAACATTGACACATACATTCTATATATTTATATATACCTCATTGATAAAATGAATAAAGGATCGTATTATTAAATTCTCTCTAACATCTCAATATAATCCTTACACAAGCATTTCTCCAAGCAGTTAGGGTTAGAAATTATTAGAAAATCAAATCTTTCGTAAGCTTAAGCTATTAAAAAAATTAGATAATGTTATTTTTTTATATATCTACTATTATTTAAAAAGTGTTAATTTTATATATCATACACCATGTATATTAAATACTTATATTTAAAAAAATGTAACATGTTTAAAATTTATTAAGAAATCAAATATTTTAAAATATTAGACTATAAAAAAATTACTAATATTACTTATATATATATATTATAATTTAGTTTGTAATTTACTTTTTTAAAAATTTATAACTTTAACATTAATAATTTGCACATCTATCTTAAAATATAAAATTTAATGATAACATAACAAGTAATAATGAAAAAATGAAAGCAAATTACAACTGATAGACACATAATACAAATATACGTGGATAAAAATGAATGAAAATTGGATAAATGAGAATATATAAACACGTAATATTAAAAAAAATTAAACATATTTATTAACAAACTATACTTGGATACGTCACATACGTCACTTTGTTTAAGTTTTGGTTTGTGAAGCTTAAACCAAAACCGACCTACCTAACTCGGTTTTTTTCATTTTAAGAATTAATATCAACCTACTTTGATATATAAAACTAAAAAAATCAATTTATCTTTTTTGCTTATCTATTGTAATTAGTGGGTGTATGTAATAAGTAGTATTAATAATTATAATTATTTTATATCAATTTTTAGTATATTTAGTTGATAACAATTTTTTATCACAATTCTTAATTTTTAATATTTATTTAAAAATATATTTAATTTTTAAAAATTAAATGTTAATATAATCCTTATTTTACGACGTTATTTAAAATATTGATATTGATTTTTATTTTTAATAATTTATTATATGTTTTTAAGTAAAATAAAAAATATAAAAATAAAGATAAATAAAATTCAATTTAATTATTTAAAGTATTGTATGTTTTACTATTAAAAGTATATTTTTATGTGCAATCATACGTATATAAAAAAATATTAATATATATTCGATTTCGATTAATTATAATTTTGATATTATAATAATTATTTTTGTCCTATTGTATTTTATAAATAATTAATATTTTAATTATAATATATATATTTTTAAACATGTATATAAAAATTAAAATAAATCGATTTTGTTTTTGAAAATTAGGTGTGAAAATAATAGTTTATTTTATGTATATTTTGATAATTGATATTAATAGTTATGAAATTTTTTAAAATATTTTTTGTCAAATAATAATTTTTAACGTGATTATATTTGATTTGTATAATAAAGTTGGTATCTCCCGAAAATATTGTGTGGTAATCAAAAGATGTGTCGTAAAGTGGGAAAACATAACCTTTTAGATTAATAATATTAAGATTGTTTTTTCCTCAGATCAGAAGTTATATTATTTAAATTTTTATTTTTTAAAAAAATAAGATAAATTTTAATTTTAATAATTTTGTATTAATATATGTTTTTTTATTAAATAATTAAAATATGAATCATTTACATGAATTGAAAAGAAATTTAATTTAAAATTATTTTAAAAAAATCAACAAAAAATATTTAAATAACTTAAATTTTTTTAAAAATAAAAAACTGAATAAAAATAAATATTTTATAACTGTTAAATACTCATATTTAATTATTTGATAAAAAAATTAATATTTTTTGTAAATAATTTTAATATAATATGTTTTTAATCATTTGATTATGTAATAGCACTAAATTAACCACGAAAATACAATGGGATCCATGGCAACAAGTTGCACACTTTGTCACGAAATCGAGCAAGTAGTATCATAAATGGCACGACGTCGTAATTAATAAACTTCCAGTGGTAATACCATAACATCAGAAGAAAATATCTAGCTAGTAGCCGCCGTGGAGAAAATATTGTATATAATAAGAACATCAACGTGTGAGGAATTCTTTATTTTTATAAAATGAAAAACAAATCAAGAAATAAAGACGAAATTAGCAAATAAATTAGTATCTTTCAATTTTTGTAAAATAAATATTTAAATTATATTATTTTAAATTATAATATTTTAATCTTAAAAGTATAAATTTTATGTCACTTTGGTTAAGCCTAAATATTCTCTTTTAAAATTAATATATATATTGAAAAAATGTTATAAAATTTATTATTTTAAATAAAAAAATTGTTTAATTTTTTTAATTTTAAAAATATGTTTATTAATTATTTTATATTCATTAATATTTTTATTTATAAAAAATATTAATTAATCATTTTAATTAAAAAAAAAAGAGGCATAAATATTTTTTAAATAGATATGGATGAATTACAAATGAAGAAATCTACAACATGATCTATCTGAACTTTTCTCAACCGGCCCAAGTTCAAAAGGGACCACAACTCATCTATGGGTTCCGATTTCAACTTATAAAGAAATTCTCGAACTTTCATTCCGCATATCTCCAATTCCACCCCTTTCTCGTACAAGATATTTTATCTCTCTCTAACCCATTCTTACAAGAATCTCTCTCTCTCTCTCTCTCAATTCCTTCTATCTTCTCCTCTCTCTTTTAAAGTCCCACAGTTATTAGGCTCTGTATTTTCAACAGGCCCCTCTCTGTGGTCTGTAAAAGAGAGAGACAAATTTCTTCACCTGATTCTTAGCTTTCAAGAGGAGGCTCTCAGATATTTTTGGTGTCTGTTTTTGAAAGGTTTGTGAAGGACTATAGATTAAGATGGATCGAGACAGAGGATCCAAAGCCGGATCTTGTTACTACTCTGTTCTTGGGATTCGTAAGGACGCCTCCTTCTCTGATGTTCGTACCGCTTATCGCAACCTCGCCATGGTTAGTTTTTTAGAAACATTGCCGTTTGTGTCTTCCTATAAATTACTTTAAGATTTTTTTTTTTTTTTTGGGGGGGGCTTTGATAAGTTGAACAACATTGTTGTTATTTGGAGTATAATCGAGACGAGTTGCTTTTATTTTGTCAGTTTATAATTGAAAACCTTTGATTCTCATAAAATTGAAACGCCTTCTTTCTATTTGAAGAAGTGGCATCCAGACAAGTGGGGGCACAAACCAGACGTTGCCGGAGAAGCTAAGCGGCGGTTTCAGCAAATCCAAGAAGCTTATTCGGGTAAAACGTTATTTATATAAACAATTTTGTATTTTCAACGTATTTGGTGCAGACGGAGATCGATGTGATATTTCTTGGTTTTGTAGTTCTTTCCGATCAGTCGAAGAGGTCAATGTACGATGCTGGACTCTACGACCCTCTTGAAGAAGACGATGAAGTCCGTAATTTGATACTCTCCTTGCTACTTTTTTTCAGTAATTTAACAATGCGGTAAAAAAAAAATCAGAAGTACAAACGGTGTCGTTTTAAGGAGACATAATAGCAAATAAATCAAATCAAATCAAATGGACTGGTAATCCGTTGCCAGTAACTTATAACAGACTACGACACTTCCACGATGTTTTTATGTTCTCTGTTTTTTTTGCTGTTTGTCTCGTATATAAATTAAAGTTAAATTGTTATTTTTTTTATTAATAATTTTTAATTATTATATATGTAAAATAGGTAATTAAAATTTAAAAATAATATAAGATCCTAATTCAGTGGCATGTGGTGGCTGGAACAATTATGTGAGGTGTGATACGAACACAAGGTTCGATTAGAATTTATTATTAATTATTTTTTATTTGATATTATTATATATAGTAAATAGATTTTTTTATTGTTGAATTTTAGATTGTTATAAAAATATTATTAAATTTTTTTGTTATTTTTATATCATTGAATTTTTTTTTTATTATTTTTATAAAATTAAATTTTACAAATATTATAAAATATCGTCCGTATACATTTGATTTATCATTAATTTTTGTTAGTTGATTAGTGTTGATAGTATTTTTCAATATTTATAAAATTTAATAAAATGGAATTAATAAAAAAACGTTTGAAAATATTTTTATAATATTTATAAAGATTAATGACATAAAAGTAAAAAACATTTAATAATATATTAGAAATAATGCACAAAATTTTATGCCAGAAAATATTATTTATAATTTAATTCATTAAAGTTTTCAAATCTCTTATTCTCTTCCCGTCGGTGTCACACCTTTTGTTTTGTTTTTTGTTCTCTCTTTTTTTTTAAAGGAAAAAAAAAAGAGGGATGTGTTTGGTAAAGAAAATTAATATGCACAACATTTTTTGCGACATTAGAAAAAATTACTTTGGAAATAGGGTGATAATTTAATTAATCTTTCTTGGTTTCCAACTTGCTCCTGAATTTCGCAGGAATTTTGTGATTTCATGCAAGAGATGATCTCAATGATGAACGATGTCAAAGATGAGGTAAAGTTTTTCATAATGCTCATCTAAAGATAAATAATGCATGCTCGTATACACTTTGTAGTCTTATTCATAACAGTAGGCACTAAAATACCCACAAGCACAAAATCCTCTCTCTAGAGCAAAATTTTCAAAAATTCCATAGAACATACATTATATATATATATAATTAATGGTTGGTCTTGTACTGCTATGGTGGTATTCGAATTAAACGTGTATTTGAACTAATAATTTGTATGAGCATATACCATGTGCTACACGTTTGACCTTATTGGTTTGGGAAGTTGACGTTTTTTTGTACAAGTTGTGTGAAAGTTGTAATAATTTTTGGTGTACTGATATTTTTAGGGGAATAGTTTTGAAGAGCTCCAAAGGATGTTTGTGGAAATGGTTGGTGGAGATGGCATGGGTTTTGACCTTAATGAAGATCCGACAGCAAGAAAGAAGGCACGCGTGAACACATCCAAAGTTACAGTGCCTAAGCGCAGCACATCTCGCTGCTAGTTGCTGCTCATGTCATTATTAAGGAAATTCACTTGGTTCATATCCCATCTATTGTATTTTATTTAACTTCTCTTTGATTCCCCAAATTAAGATCTAATTAGGGATCGGGGATTTATTCTTTATCGGGAAAAAAAAGGGGGAAAATGGAGGGGGTGGGATTTTAAAGTATGGTGATTAGAAATCTAGGAATTAAGCCTTGTGCTATCATCAATGAACAACTCTTTCTTTTCTTCTTTACTTTATTTCGTTCCTTTTTTTATAAAGTCATTATAGATGATTCGTCGAGTTTTTTTATTTATTTACAATTTGGTCGATTCCTTTTTCTTTTCTTTTCTTTTTTTTTTCCTTCTTTTCCTTGAAGCAATCATCTCTCGTACAACTTGGTCAGTGGTCAGGGAGAGTTAGGGGGATTGAGGTATGATTTTTAATATTTTTAAAATAAAATAAGATATTTAGATCATTTTAATACAATAAAATTATTGTTATTATATATAAAAGTAAATAAAAATAAAACAATTAATTTTATATTTTATATTTATCTATTATATAAATATATTTTTATTAATTATTAATTAATTTATAATATAAAGTTTAATTGATGTTGGTTTCATATGAAATAAATTTTAATTTTGTACCAAGTTGATTTTTGAGAAATTTATTCTGGTTTCATCTTTGTTAGTGATCAAGTTTGATCAAGTCTGAATAATAATTGGATCTGATTTAAAGTTTCACTAGGTTTGAATAAATCATGATTAATGCAAAATATTTATAGGAAGAGTTTGATTTGAATTTGACTAATTTTATGAAATATATGTATATTATATATTATTATTTTATAATTTTTTTTTGTATTATATCATTTAAATTCTTGTATAAATTTAAGTTAATTTAATATTAAAGTCAGATTTCAATATTATCGAATGCTCTAACGTGAGTTTGTCTTAGTTTAAAAAAAATTGATTCAATTTTGATATGATATAATTAATATTTAGGCACGGCCTTGACCTAAATTTTAAAATTTTTGGTTTGGATTAGGCTGATATGTCCAAATTTATATTACTAATTGTCACTAATTAATGTCACTTGCGGATTTCAAGAATTAAAATTTTGGAATATTTTACCATTCAAAATAAAACTTGGGTTTATAGTATAAGTTGATTTATTCCATGGTTTTAGTAAAATTTAGCAGAATTGCGATCGATTTTACCATTAATTCTAATATTTTATAAATTTACAATATTTTTAAATATTTTTTTCTAATGAAATATTTATTACAATTGAACTATACAAAAGATATTTAATATTAAACTATTTAAATGTTTAGATGTATTGTTATAATAGTTTTATTTTATAATTAATTATAAGATTTATTTTATAATATATTTTATAATATTGGAGTATCTTATTACTTAAATTTTACATATTATT
Source organism: Hippophae rhamnoides (assembly GCA_033030585.1). NCBI lineage: Eukaryota > Viridiplantae > Streptophyta > Magnoliopsida > Rosales > Elaeagnaceae > Hippophae > Hippophae rhamnoides. Next base: position 8,355,741 of record CM065431.1, read on the forward strand.
TTATCATACAATATTTTTCTTAAAATAATAATAAATGATACCTTATCCATTAAAATAAATTTTATAGAGTTTTATTTGTAATTTTTATATTTAAAATAAATTTTCATAATTTTTTATTTATCAATATCAAAACAAAAATTTAAAATTTTCTAATACGGTGAATGGTGAGAAATGTCTTATAATTTTTACAAAAAATAATATTTTAATATTGTTATTTTTACTAGAGCACTTAGTCTTATAATTATTAAAAAAATGTGTATTTTAATCTTAAAAGTTTAAAGTTATAAGATTTAGGTATATTTTTTTGAATTAAAATACATTTTTCCAAAATTATGATATTAAATTATTATAATTGAAAACTATAAAAATAAAATAGGTGTTTCTACGCAATTATGTGATCACAAGCTATTCTCCCACTAAGTAAAATATCTACCATTAAACATTTTCATTTTTGCTTGTTTTTAGTCATGCACTTGGAAAGTGGAAAACATGAATGACACATTATTGAAAAATATATTTTCATCAAAAATTAAATGCAATGATTTATATTTTTTATTGGATGATTTTACAATAATGTTAAGATGATTGACTTATATAGCATGATATGTTAAAATTTATAGTTAATAAAATATTGTTATTTTGATTAGAAGATTTTTTTTAAAGAAAAGTAAAATATTTCTATTAAAAAAATACAACATATTTTAGATAGTTAATAGAGAAGAAACACTATAAGATTCCAACAATTAGCAACATACAAGCAACCATTAGGAATCAAACTTTATAGGAGACAAGACTAGCAACAAGAACTTATAGAAAATCATCTTGAATCAAACTAACTATTTTGTTAGAATAACTAAAACCATAAGCTTTTTATAAGAATGGAACAATACTCAAGCTACGAGACACAATTAAAAATTAATAACATTCCAAACAAGAGTTATACAAGCTTAGCGAGATTCATCAAGAAGAAGAACAACCCTTGAGCGCATGTGTCAACTATTAGTAAAATAAGTATCAACTAACCTTATCACCTATTTTCCTCCTACTAATTTCAAACACAAAACCTACATTGTCCTTTTTCCTCGAACCACCATCCCTCGTATGTTTAGAAACTCACATGTTCATGATATATTAAAATCATTCCCTATATTTTGCATACTTTTCACCAAAATCTATGAAATCATTCTAGTAAACTTACAAAAATGTGATTGATATGTTATACATCCAAAATAATAGCATAATTTGAAAAAGCATTCATACTTTACCTTAACATAAATATTAGAAAGCACAAAAGAGATCTAAACCTCTAGAATCAATGCTCAAGAGAGCTTAAAGTATACTCAAACACAAACTGTTGTCATAATGTCACTAAGAGAAAATTTATCGATCTTAATGACTAAACAATTTTTCTCATCAATCCTTCTTAAAATGGACTCAATCCTCCAATCCACGGAGATCGTGGAATTGAATCTAAATTAAAATTTGCTCCAATTTAATCTCATCTTCAAAATAAAAAGACGAAAATATAACAACCAATCACTTTCATGTCAAGACTTTCCATTTTTGTTCAATTTCTATGATGAACTTGGAATAAAGAATCCGAATTAATCAACTTTTGAGAGATTACATGCAATATTAAAACCAAATATAAGGAGTTTTTATCATTCACAATCAGATGCTCAAGACCCAAAGTCATATCAATACTATCAACACAATTCATCAAGTCATTCATTCATATTTTGCAAGCAAAAATAAATAACCCTAAATTTTAAATTCATGAACCAAGAATGAAAGAAAAGAATGTGTTTGGATACTAGAATTGGAATAGGACTCATAATGACCAAGGAAAGAAAAGAGATATTAATTTGAATCATGACAAATTAAATCAAATTCAACATTAAGATTAGTTACAAGAATTCATAATAAGTATGTTAATTTATCCTGTAAGAATTAAAATTCATGAGAAAAAAAAAACTCTAATTTTTATACCAATAAGGAATGACCCTTTGGGGATGCAGTGAGATTGAAAATTATCTTCCCATTTTCGTCTATTTTCTAATCTCCATTTTCTTAATTTTTTAAATATATTATATATTTGTAAAATTTTATTGTTAAATAAAAAGAATATTGTTAAAATATAATGTTTTCATTAATAAAAATTTAATATTATGATAAATGAAACATAAATTATTATAATAATTGTTAAACTAATAACATAAAAAAATTATTTTTAATTTAAAATTTATTATATTTAATTATATAACAAATAAATATATTTGAGATTTTATTGATATTTAATTTATTTATTCAATTTATCATAGTTTATTTATTAGTAAACAATCCTTGATACTTGCAAAAAAATTCGAATCCTTGGATGGAAAAATCCCACCCCGTCACCTACTGTTGATTTTCTTTGATTTTTGTTGAGAGAGTTATTGAATTGATTTTGGCTTAATGTCTAATGTTATATTTATACATTGAAAGGAAGAAACTAGCCGTTATTAAACTAGCCGTTAAACTAGCCGTTATTAAACATCCGTTACTAAACTAGCCGTTATTAAACTAGTCACATTAAACTAGTCAGCTAAACTAGCCGTTATTAAACTAGCCTACTAACTAGCCGCTATTAAACTAGCGTTAACTAACTAGCCGTTATTATTATTCTCAACACTCCCCTCAAGTTAGGTGTGTAGATACATCTGGCCAACCCTAACTTGCTTAAAATTTCTTCAAATGATTTTAAATCTAAACCTTTGGTAAGATGTCCGCAATTGTTTTTCACTTCTCACAAATGGAGTTTCAATTTCCTTTGCTTGAATTTTTTCTCGAATGAAGTGGCAATCCACTTGATGTGTTTTGTTCTCTCGCGGAAACACCGGATTTGATGCTATATGTCGCGTCATTGTTATCACAAAACATCTTCATTGGTTCTTGAATTTTAATTCCAATATCCAAAAGAAGTTTGATCCAAGTTAGCTCGCTTGAGGTTGATGCCATGGCTCGATATTTTGCCTCCGCACTTGATCGTGCCACAACATTTTGTTTCTTGCTTTTCCATGTGACTAAATTTCCGCCTACAAATGTAAAACCAAGGTGGTTGATTTTCTATCAAAGCTACCACTAACTGCATCACGGGAAAGAGCTACACACTTCATTAGAATTATTACATTTCATGAGAATTCCTTTACTAGGTGTCCCTTTTAAATATTTTAAAATTCTATGTATAGCACTCTAAATGTGGTGTTCTGCGTGTACGCATAAATTTACTAATTTGGCTTACCGAAAAAGAAATATCCTTCCGTTAAATAAATTAATTTTCCTACAAGTCTTTGAAATTGGCTTATGTCTTAAGGGTTCGCCATCCTCAATATTTAATTTGCATTTACTATCTATTGGTGTAGATGTTGGTTTACTCCCTAATTTACCGCTTTCTTTCAATAGGTCAAGTGTATATTTTCTTTGTGAAATAAAGAGTCCTCGGTGAATGTGCTATTTCTATTCCTAGAAAATATTTTAATAAACCTAAGTCTTTGATATCAAAATTCTCCTTTAATTTCATTTTCACTTTTTTAATTTCTTCCAAATTATTTCCTTAATTATTATATCATCTACATATATTAGAATTATGGTCAGAATGTACCATAATTTTTGGAAAATAATGAAAGGATCGGCATTACTAATTTTAAAATCACAAGAAATTAAATAAGAGCTTAGTTTTCCATACCATGCTCGTGGAGATTGCTTTAGTCCGTAAATAGATTTTTTTAACCTACACACTAGACTAGAATTGTTTTCTTTTACGACCTGTGTGAAGTGTCATATATACCTCTTCTTCAAGTGTTCCTTGAGAAAAGCATTCTTGACATCCATTTGATGTAAGGTCCAATTTTGGTTTACCGCTATGGAAAGTAAAATCCTAACGGTATTCATTTTGGCCACGGGTGCAAATGTTTCTTGATAATCTACACCATAGGTTTGAGGTAACCTTTTGCCACTAATCGTGCTTTGTACCTTTCAATAAGTACCATCACTATTAAACTTAATCTTATAGACCCATTTGCATCCTACGGGTTTCTTTCCTTCGGTAGTTGTACCGACTACCCATGTTTCATTTTTTTCAAATGCTTGAAGTTCTTCTTCCATTGCTTTGCACCATACAAGTTGGCCTATTGCTTCCTCGTAGTTATTTGGCTCATTTTCTTTGGAAATCGAGGTCAAATAAGTCCCTATATTGTGGTGTAACATTTTCATAAGATAAATAATTTTGGATAGGATATTTTACCTCATATGTTACAAAATCCCGTAAACTAGGTGTAGGGTGCGGAGTCCGATGTGACCTTCTCAATGGTATTATTTCTAGTACCATCTTCCCTCATTTTGAAAGTTTCTTCCTCTTCATTCTCATTGATTATTTCATTTTCTACTACTATATTTCCTTCTTCAGAATAAAAAAATGGAAATGTAAATTCATTTGGTTCCTCTTGGTTATTAGTCTCCTTTTCTAGTGTTTTGTAATATGGCTCATTTTCTTGGAATATCACATCTCTTGAAATGTAATGTTTTTTGTTAATCGGATGATAGCATATATAACCCTTTTTTGAGATGAATACCCCAAGAAAATAGCTTTGATTGATGTATAATCTAACTTGTGTTGTTTATTTTTGTGCACATAACATACGTACATCCAAATACTCTTAAATGATAGATATTGAGTTTTTTCTTGGTAGAGGATTTCTAAAGTGGGCTTTTGAAATTCAAATTGGCACTTGGCAATCTATTAATTAAATATGTCATGGAGAACAAAGATCCCCAAAAAATTATTGGAACATTATTTTGAAACAAAAGTACTTCTTGTTACTTCAAGTAAATGTCGATTTTTTCTTTCCGACACACCATTTTGTTTGCAAATACAAGTTGTTTGATGTAAAATTCCTTTTTTGCTTGAAAAAATTTGTAAAATTTTGATTTACAAATTCCGCTCCATTATCACTTCTAAAAGTTTTAATCTTTGCATCATATTGATTTTCTACAAAATTATAAAATTCTTGAAATTGAGAAAACACTTCACTTTTATTTTTTAACAAGTGTAACCAATGTAGTTCTTGAAAAATCATCTATAAATATAACAAAGTATTTATAACCATTAAATGACTCAATTGGAGCAGGCCCCAAACATCGAGAATGTATTATCTCAAAAGGTTTTTGCTTTTACAATTGGATAAACTAAATGGTAACCTCAGAAGCTTTCCTAATTTGCAAATTTCACAACTACTACAATCTAGTTGTTTGAAATCAAAAAATACATTTTAAAATCTTATCGGAAGGATGACCAATTCTCTTATGCCAAAGAAAGGCCTAATTCTTCTTCTTTTTTAATATTGAAGTTGCACTTTTCTTCACTTAGAATATAAAGCCCATTTTCTAGAAAACCTTCACCAATGATATTCTTCGTTATCAATTCCTGAAAAAATCACATTTTTGGATGTAAATGTAATTTCACAATTTAAGTCTCGTATGATTTTACTAATGGATAACAAGTTAGATGTACAATTATTCACATGCAAAAACATTTGAAATTTTTCTTGAAAGGAGACTAATTGAACCATTTCCTAAAATTTCCATTTTTCACCATTTGCAACGACATTACAAATTGTTTAGTCTCAATTTTTTTGTAATTATTTGCAAGTTTTTATTTCCAAGCATGGATCACCTTGAACTCCGAATCAAGAATCCATTTGGAATTTAAAGAATTTTCGAGTAAGGTTTGTAATCATACCAGAGGTTTTTTGAGATTTTCCCTTGAAACATCACGGGATAATCAGGTATACACTCATTTGATCCATATCCACCTCACCTTTATTTCTTTTTCACCCGTTTGTACTCATATCCTCTTTTTTCCTTTTCAGTGCAGTAACCCATTTTCTCTCGCTTCTACCCGATTTTGTCGCCGATCTCCCTCTCGACGAAGCCTCCACCTCGCCTTCCCTTTCACGGACGGTGGCCGAGACACCAAGCATTCCTCGCGCTCGTGTCCTTCCTTCTTACAATAATCGCAACGAGCCAGTGACTGGCAAGATTCCTCGCGCCATGTCCTTCCTTCTTACAATAATCGCAGCCGAGCGAGTTGTTTGGTCTCCCGACGTTCCGGCCTGTGGTTAGATCCGCGATGAAAGCCTTGGCTTCCGGGGTGTCGGGTGCAGTTGAGTACCCATTACTATTCTTCTTGTCTCTTCTCTCTTTCAACCATCCCAACAACCTCATCAACCGTATGGCATTTCACCCATGAGAAGAATTTGTGAACGTACTTCATACTTGAATCGAGCTTCGAGAGGAAGGTGAAAATTTCATCCCGTTCCTCTCTTCTTTGATTTCATCAAGATCGGGTGAGAGAAGGTCGATACACTCTAATCTCATCATTCTTTTTGGATTTTTTTGAATAGTTCTATGGGACAGACATTGATTTTGTTGTTAACTGCTGAAGTTCTTGGCCGAAGTTGATAAATAAGAGAGTAATTTTTCTTCTTTCCGAACATTGTCTCGCTTTAACCCACATATCTCGAGTCAGTATCTAGATATGTCAGCGAGATCGAGATATGGGGTTCCATGGTTCAAATAACCAACCTACGACGAGATTTTCACTCTTTTCTCCATTCTCAAATTTCCTTTCTTTTCTTCAACTGCTGGGTGTGTTGGATCTTCTCGGCTTTTGGTTTTGATTTCTCACCAAGGACATGCTCAAATTTGTCTCCGCCGATTAGACCAAAAGTCACTGACGTGCCCAAAGATGGTAATTTTTACCATTTAGCAAAGACACCCGTAAGTCTCTATATGTCAGGACATTTTCTAGATTTCTTGAACTTATACAACTTGCTTTTGTGGGATTGATTTGGAGCAAGATCAACTCGCCTCCGATACTACGTTGATTTTCTTTGATTTTTTGTCGGTAGAGAGTTATTGAATTGATTTTGGCTTAATGTCTAATGTTATATTTATACATCGAAAGGAAGAAACTACTGCTATTAAACCAAATGTTAAACTAGTCAAAGTTATTAAACATCCGTTACTAAACTAGCCGTTATTAAACTAGCCGTTATTAAACTAGCCGTTACTAACTAGCCGTTATTATTATTCTCAACACCTACATTATCTAAATGGGGATGGGATAACTTTCTTGCTCGTATCCCATTAACATCCCTAATCCATATTGCTCTATAAGACTCTTGGGAAAAGAAATTTATTTATTTATTTATGTTTTTGAACAATTAGCTTTTTGTTAGGCTAAACAACAACTAGTTGTTTGTAGTTGGAAGATCTTGCTTGGATATAATTTCTAAACCAAGACCTTGTGACAATTGGTTGATGAATGTAATGTGTTTTGGTTAAAACTTTCGATCAAGATCAGAATTAATTAAACTATTAAAGTCAGCATTTGAAAATTTGTGTGATTAAACACAATATTAGCAAGTAATTTGCTCATTGAATTTTAGAAAAAAAAAATTAGGAGGTTTAGTAGGGCAATAGTTGGGGCTGGGCAAGTGCAATTAATAATAATTTTTTTTCTCTCTTTTTATTGTATAAATCCTGATTCTATTTACTTTATAATATGGGTCTTAACGGCAGATACCGGATTTTAGTGTTGTAGGGAGATGATATAAACAATAAAAATTAATATTATTTATTTTTTTAATTATTATTAAAAAATATATTATATATATCTTAATATAAATATGTTTAAATTATTAAATTTATAATATTTTTTTGAAAAATAAAAATTTTAAAAAAATATTCCTTAATTTTATTCATATATTTGTTATAATTTTATAAATATTATACTTAAAATTTTTATGAAAAATTATTTATGTTTTTACAACGTAGAAAGGCAAATCTATACATAAGTAAGTAAGGAGTGACACATGTTTCATCTTAATTTTTCATAAATAAAATTTTAGATATAATATTTATAAAATTATATATACAAAATATAACTATATTATATCTAAATTTTAAATTTTAAACTTTTAATACTTAATAACACACTATAAAATTAACAATTTATACATATTTTATTAAATGAGATATATAATATCTTTTTATAATTTAAAATCACTAATAAATCAAAATCATTTTTGTATTCTATGTACGATGATTCTTCTTAATACAAATAGTAAATATATTACATGAGTTGGATTATGTTATTATTAATGGGGTCGGAGGTTGTGGATTTTGGATGGGTAAGTAGTTTTTTTAAGTTTTTTTTTATTAAAATATTTTGATTAAGTAAATTTTATAAAAAATATATAATTTATTTAATTTTTAAAATTAATATATTTTAGTCTTATAATTTTAAAGTTACGTAATTAAAATATTTATTTTTTTTACAATAAAAAGAATATTTTAATTAAATAATTTTAAATTATGTAATTAAAATATTATAAATTTAAAAATTATATATTTTTGTATTTTTTTATAAAAATTAAGTAATTTAAATTTTCAAATAATACATATCAAATGATTTTTAAAATACTTTTTTTCATTTTGGTATTCAACTTGGAATAAGGGTATCGTGAACCATGGTCATGGAAGCATATGGCGCATGACCAGAAGAACTAACAAAGCTTTAAAAGAGTACTTGCTGAGGTCTCTGACAGGTGTGTTCCGGCATTTATTTATATAATGAATATAATTATAATTAATAAAATAAATAATTATTAATTAGCATAAAATTTATTTTTTAATTTATAATTAATTGATATATTAATTAGGATAAAGTTATAACTTTAACAAACACAATATCTCTCTGTTCCACGTAAACTTCTAGTTCCTAGCCTCTTTTATAAAGGAAAAAAATGTCTTGCAAAAATATATTTTATTCCGGTTGGGTTCTTTTAATTTAATGATTATGAATATTGGATACTTAAATATAAATATAAACTTAAAAATATTTATATGAATAATTATAAATAATTATGTGAAGTATAGTGTTTGTTTTAAAAATTATGAAATTAAATATATTTAATTTTTATAATAACAAATTAACTAATATCTAATTTAAAAATTAATGAATTAAAACATTTTTTTAAATGAAAATTTGTGGCCATCACACTTTTTATATATAAAAAATGATGTTATAAAAATAAAAATATATTTTAAATTTATATTTATTTAAAGCATTACAAGTATATTTATAACAATAATATAAAATTATATAAATACGGAGTTTAAAACTCATTAATATATATATAGTAATAAAAGATATTATTATACTTTTTATAATAATATAAATATATATAACATATTTCATATAAATATATTGGAAATAAAATATAAAAATTTGTACATAAATGATGAAAATATGTGATCATATAACTCTCTCTATCTTTTACTTATAATTCAATTAATTAAGTTAATTTTTATATTTTAAATTAAATTTATAATTTTAAATCATTTTTAACTTTTCAACTTTAATTTTAAAATATTAGTTACATTGAAATTTTATAATTTTTTCTTTCGATATAATTGATTAACAATTCAATTATTGACTAAAATAAATCTTAAACAAACTAAATTTATATTTATTGTATTTAATTTATTTATTACATTAATATAAAAAAATTAATAACTAAAATAGATAATATTAAATTCGTTGATAAATCTAAGTATTTTAACTCTACTTAGAAACCACAAGATGTTACTTTAAACAATAACATCTTAAACTATCAATAAATATATCTACGAAATAAACTAGTTTATCACTAGTAGTTTTGATATTTAAACATAAAATTAAATGCATTAAAAATTAAGAATATATATTAAAATAATTCATAACATTAAATAATTAAATCATAATCTAAAGCTTAAAATTACGTATAATCACGTTATTGAATTAACTAGTCATAGATTCTTTAAAAATCAACATTATTTCCATAAAAAAAACTATAAAGAACATTAGTAAAAAAAGCTTATAAAAAGTAGAGAATAAAATTAATAAAACTTTATATTTTATTTAAAACAAAAACGTAACTTTATGGCTTTTATATAAGTGCAAATGCCATTTTCTCTATCGGTAACTACCTCTATTCTACATCATGTAGAGATTTGCTTATTTAATAGATAGGTCTTTGAATTCTATTATCATCATTTACTAAGGTTGTACTAAAAGTTATTTACAAGATAAGCACGTCACCTAGCTGCAAACTAGCCAGTAGTTGTAGACTGCTCATATGTTTCTTTAACACTTTAAATGCTTTCTCATAATTTTTGTCTAAGAAAAATTAGATTACCTACATAATACTTTGAAAAAAGGTACATATTTATTAGTTACTCGTGAGATGAAACAATTCAGAGCAACCACTCTTCCTATCAATCTTTGAAATTCTTTGATAGTCCTAGGAGGTTACATATCTATCAATTCTTTTATTTTTTTCAAAGTTGGCCTCAATTTGTCTTTGGTTTACCATGAATCCCAAAAAATTTCCTAAACCTACTCTGAAAACACACCTTTTCGATTTGCTTCATTCCATACTTTCTAAAAATGTCTGAGGTTTCAATTAGGTGAGTGACATAATCCTTTGTGTGCTTACTTTTGACAATTATATCGTCCACATATACTTTCATGAGTGTCCGATGAGGTCTGAGAATATTTTGTTGGCTAATCTTTGATATGTAGCACTAGTGTTTTTAAGCCAAAGAGTATGACTTTATAACAAAATAATCCTTGGTCAATCATGAAACTTGTCTTCTCCTAATTAGGGTCGTACATTTAGATTTAATTATACTCGGAGTAAGCATCCATAAAGAAAAAGGCAACATAAAATTTGGTAGCATCCATAAGTAAGTTTATGCGTAGCAATGAGAAACCATCTTTTGGGCAAGCCTTAATCAGGTCAATGAAATCTACACATATTCTCCATTATTCGTTGGCCTTTTTAACTAGGACAATATTGGCCAACCAATCAAGATAGTACACTTTTGTTATATATCCAACTTTCAAAAGTTTTCAACTTTTATTTTTATGGTAAAATATCTTTCTTGATTATATGATCTTCTCTTTTGCATGATAGGTATACAATTTGGACCTACATTGAGGTGTGTGCTATGATTTCTCGACTATGCCAAACATATCCTCATGGAACAATGCAAACACATCTTTCTTTTTTCTTAGGAATTCATCTAACCTTTATTGTTCCTCTTGAGGCAAATATGTACCCATATGGACATTCTTGTGAGGCGCATCTTCAAAGAGGACTAAGAGACATGTCTTTTCTGTCGGTTCAAATGTAGGAACGTGCCCTAGGTGGGGGTCAAGTTTTTGATTAAGCATAATAATAGATGGCACAACTAAAGGATGGTTGACGGGTAAAGGTCGACTTGGTAGGTGGTTCCAAACGAATTGTACCCTAGCCAATGATGTTTATCTCATATGACTCTTTTTAACCAACCATGTGTCTGGCTGGCAATGTTGGTCTTAGAAAGCTATGTTTGGTAGGCCTAATCTTAGGGGAAAAAATCTTGACAAGTAAAAATTTGGTCAAAAAAATCCTAGCCAACCAAAGTTTGGGTGACAAAATCCTGGTTGGCCATCTCTTGGCCAATGATACTAGGCTTGGGACTTGAGTCTTACCCCGAATGGTTATCTTGCTAAGCAAGCCTTGGATGGTTATAGGTTTAGCCTTGTGCATTCTAGGATTCCATAAGAACGTTCCCTATGATAATGATTTGTCTTGGAGCCGGTCTGGAGAGCATTTTCCACTATCCCCAAAAGGGTTGAAGTCCGAGGTTACCTTAACCTTTTGGCTTGTTGGTCAATTGTGGGCGGGGAGATCCAGGTGTAACCCTCATAATTTTTACAGGTCATAATGGAGCTAGAAGGATGTAATGTTTATTAGCAGGTTGAACCTCCTGATTAGTTGTCGGGGTCTAAAAGATGGAGCTAGTTGTTTTATCCATGAACTTTTACAAGTCTAGAAAAGATAAAGATCAAAAGATTTTGGTGCTCTCTTTTTATAAAACATTGTTGCTAAGGTCAACGTTATCTTTTTTTATATTTCTTTTATTTCTTAGACGATCAAGGAGTTAAATTTTTTTTTTGAAAATCTTACAATTTTGTAATTTTTTAATCAAATATAATACACTCATTTTCTATAGATAATATCATATGTTGATATCGATTTTTGTTAATATTAAGTAGTATTATTTTTCGTAGAATCTATAAAATCTATAAAATGAACAAATTGTTAGGACTTTGAAAAAGGAGATAAAAGAATAAATAGAACAATTTGCTTCCTAAATGACATAAAATGTTTAAAGAGAAAAACTGTAAATTCTCAAAAATTACTATTATATGTATTATGATACTATATTATTTCAATTGTCTCGTGAGTTTAAGATTTAAAAAATAAAAAAATGGTCACAATATATATTTAAAGATTTTAAATAAATTAGACCTTTATCATTAAACCAAGTTTTAAAAATTACTATTATATAATATGAAATTCAAATATATATATATATATATATAGAGAGAGAGAGTTTTCACTTTTAAAACATTAATATTTTAGTGCAATCACATAAATAGCAAGCCTTCTTCACAGTTTTTATTCAAACAGTGGCATTTCCGCAAATACCTCCCGATCCAAGACCAGTCTCTGATCACTCTCCCATCTCACGTCGCAATTGATGATATATAAAACACCTCTCCGTTCCATTCCTCTTTCGTCAAATTCCGTGTGACCAAACCTCTCAATCTCTCTCTTAAACCCTCGATTTACCGCTTTAGGGCTTCCAATTCAGCGATTAGAAACCATGTCGTTGAGGCCGAGCGACAGGACCGAGGTCCGCCGGAACAGGTACAAAGTGGCGGTTGATGCAGAGGAAGGTCGGAGGCGCCGAGAAGACAATATGGTGGAAATCAGGAAGAACAAAAGAGAAGAGAACCTTCAGAAGAAGCGCCGAGAAGGACTTCAGCCTCATCAGTTGCCAACTATGCCTTCATCTATTGAAAAGAAGGTAGACATATAATTTCCTTTTATTTGATGTCTTTTTTTTCTTTTAGTTACATTTTGATTTTCTGTTCATCGTTGAAGTGTTGTTGTTTTGTTATATTGATTGAATTGATTCTAAGTCCCTGCCTGTGCTATTAAATGCTTCAATTCTTTTTTTAACAAACATATTTCGGTCAGGGTGGGATGCATAGGTCTCTTTGTTCGTAAAAAAAGGTACACTAAGTCCATTTGTTTTTCTAGGTGGTACATTTTAAATCCTTTATTTTATGGGAACGTACAGGTAACTTTAATTTCTCATTGTCAACTGGAAAATGGTCTTTACCTTAAAACAATGGGAGTAATGGATACCTTTTTATGAAGTAGGAGACTTTTAAAGGGTATACAAGATTTCGGTCATAGGGGATTTGAACCAATGAATTTTTGGGAAATGTGAAGCTTTTACAAACTGTATTATTGGTCTTGATTACTTATGAAATTTCATTTAACTGCGTTACCTAAGTGGCCTGGTAATCGTTGTTTTAAGTTGATATTATGCAAATGGATAAGATGGGTTATGTTGTGTATTTCCTGAGTGTTCTGCTGATTGTTTTGGTTGAATTTATTGTAACATTTTTAACCATTGAAACAGTGGAACATTGAGCATTGTGGTTTGATACTTTGATGTTTGAGTTGTTGAATTTGGACGTTACTTGTCTGTTAGAGTCTTCTGGTTATGAGGCCATCCAATTGAGCTGATGGCATGATAATTATGCTTCTGTCAGTCTGTGATCAGGGAGTTATTACTCGATATCTAACATATGAGTCATATGACTCCTTAATTAGTTGGATTTATTAGTTTTAAAGTAACTGCTGTATGTCTTTAGTATCTTTTTAATTTCTGAATTTCTTATATAGTTGAGGAAGTCGCTATTTGCAGACCCTGCATCCTTTGTTCAATTAACTGCAAGATAAACTGTTAGGCTTCTTTGAAGTCATTCTTATAATTTTAATTTTCCAAATGCAGTTGGAACATTTGCCATCTATGGTTTTGGGGGCTTTTTCTGATGATAATAATTTGCAGCTTGAGGCAACTACTCAGTTCAGAAAGTTGCTTTCAATTGGTTAGTGTTTCATTGCAGTTATTCATTTATAGTGTGTTTATAATAGAGTTTTGTTTAGTTGATTTTTGCCCATTTTAGAGCGTAGCCCACCAATTGAGGAAGTCATTCAATCTGGAGTTGTTCCTCGCTTTGTTGAGTTCCTTATGAGGGAGGATTTTCCACAACTTCAGGTTGGTTAAATGCTGAAACCTATTGGAAGCTAAACCCATATTCAAATATCTTATTGCATAAAATCTTATGCAGTTTGAAGCTGCTTGGGCACTCACAAATATTGCTTCTGGGACTTCCGAGAACACAAAAGTTGTAATTGATCATGGTGCTGTCCCCATTTTTGTGAAGCTTCTTGGCTCTCCTAGTGATGATGTTCGTGAACAGGTATAGTTTATTATTTGATCATTTATTTTTCATTTTCTTTGTTTATTTTTATTTTACATTTTTAAATTGACAAGCGTTCATTTAACTAATATTATATGAAATTTTCAATTTATTATCTTTAATATTTTGTTTCAATTAACTATTTTTATTATTGAAATGTCTTTGAATCAATTATTTTGACATAAAATGAGTCAATTTTTTTTTAAATATTTAGTTACCTACGGCACGTGAAGTTATAAGAGTGTGTAGTGAATAAAATAACGAAGATATAGCTTTACATGTTATGCAAATGATTTAAATTTTTAGATTAAATTAGCCACTTTTTGGAAAAATAGTTTATTTTTTCACATAATATTAGTAGACTAAATGAATGTTTTTCCTTTTAAATATTTGAAATTTTACTTCTATTTTTCAACTAAGTTTTGGGGATTGTGGTTGGAATGTAAGCATGACTTTCAGGTACAATGGCGGTCACTGCTACCATGCAATGTTCTATATTTTTTGTTCCATGGTTGTTGTTTACCTGTTTGCTTACATTCTTTTGGGAGAATTCATGTTGATGCTCCCATTATATAAGTGTTGGTTCTGTTTTTCAATTTAACATGTTCATTGATTGTACTTATTTTGTGTAGGCTGTTTGGGCTTTGGGAAATGTTGCTGGTGATTCTCCCAGATGTCGTGATCTTGTACTTGGCCATGCGGCTTTGCTTCCTCTGCTAGCACAATTGAACGAGCAATCAAAGCTCTCTATGCTAAGAAACGCAACCTGGACCCTTTCAAATTTTTGCAGGGGCAAGCCACAACCGCCTTTTGATCAGGTTTGAACTTCTTGATGATATTATGAAATACCAAAATTGCATTTATGCTTTAGGTCGAATGATTTTTTAGTATGTCTTTGCATCTGTGTTAACATTTATTTCTGTGATGTAGCTAAATTGTTTAACCTAATCATTTATTCAAGTGCCTAACGGCATTGCTTCGTTCATGTTTGCAGGTTAGGCCTGCACTTCCAGCTCTTACACATCTTATACATTCAAATGATGAAGAGGTGTTAACTGATGCATGCTGGGCTCTCTCATACCTTTCTGATGGTACAAATGACAAAATTCAAGCTGTGATTGAGGCAGGAGTCTGCCCGCGCCTTGTTGAGCTTCTACTGTGAGTTACTTTGGAAATTTTCTGAACCTGATTTATTGTATTATTTTGTAATAATATTCTTGTTTCTCCAACTTTGCGAGATAACATGTTCCATCTTAATTTTCAGTCATCCATCTCCCTCGGTCCTCATTCCTGCCCTCCGAACAGTTGGAAATATTGTCACTGGAGATGATTTACAAACTCAGGTATTGTTTTTCCTTAAGTATCTTTTGCATTATTCTCTTAGAAGTAATACATCTGTAGACAAAATAGAAGTGGAAATGTTTTGAGGGTTCTTTACTGGAACCTTCCCATTTTTCTTTTTGTACCCTTTACCTTGTAACATTGAAGAATTCATAATCCTAGGAAGGACGGAGGAGCTACTTTTGTTGTATGGCCCTTTTTTTCCAACCCTGCATGGTTCAGTTTCTGCAAAACGGAACTTTTAAACATATAAGACCTGTGAACATAATATGTAAACTGTTTTTTTTTTCCAATCAGGTCATCATCAACCATCAATCTCTACCTTGCTTGCTAAATTTATTGACCAATAATTATAAGAAGAGCATCAAGAAGGAAGCTTGTTGGACCATCTCAAATATCACGGCTGGCAACAAGGAGCAAATTCAGGTTGTATATGGAGTTGAACTTTGATATCATTATTACGGTTTTCTACTTGATGCTTTTGACCTGTTTTCTTGCTTTGTGTTAATATGTTACATGTAATTGAAATTTTACAGGCTGTCATTGAGGCTAATATAATGGCTCCCCTTATTAATCTACTTCAAAATGCTGAGTTTGATATAAAGAAAGAGGCTGCCTGGGCAATCTCGAATGCCACATCTGGTGGTGCTCATGAGCAGATCAAGTATGTTCTCTCTCCCCCCAAATTTAAGGTGGAAAGTTACATGTTGCTTTCAGTTATCAACGTTATGATTATATTGCATTGTCATATATAGGTTCTTAGTTGATCAAGGGTGTATCAAGCCCTTGTGTGATCTTCTTATATGCCCAGACCCTAGGATTGTTACAGTTTGTTTGGAAGGGCTTGAAAACATCTTGAAGGTTGGAGAAGCGGAAAAGAATTTGGGCAATACTGGAGGCGTAAATGCCTTTGCTCAGATGATTGACGATGCTGAGGGATTGGAGAAGATTGAGAACTTGCAGTCTCATGACAACACAGAGATATATGAGAAGGCAGTTAAAATTCTTGAGACATACTGGTTGGAAGAAGAAGATGAAACAATGCCACCTGGAGATGCTTCTCAGTCTGGTTTTAACTTTGGAGGTGAAGCTCCGGCTGTTCCTTCTGGTGGATTCAATTTCAGCTAAAGGTAATTTTCACTTCCAATATGCTTCCTTTTGAGATAAGTACTTTGTCATGGACCTTAGTTGGAATGGTTTAAAACTTTAAATAGTGGATCTTGGATGGGTGATGGTAATTGTCTCAATATGATGCATATACCTTGTTTGACACCTCATTTGTGTAATCTGTAGGGGATGTAGTGGCTTCCGTCTTAAGAGTTGGACTGTAGAGTTGTGGGACTTGGATTATTATATGATGGGGATCATATGTTAGTGGTTTTAAAAATGGTTCGTGTTTTGGTCAGGCTATCCCCAAATGGTTCAGCTATCCCATACAGCAGATATTGAGTCTTTCATAATTTTGATTCTTATTTCAGTCGCCATAGAAGTGCAGTGTTGTAGCTGACTGTCAGTTGCAGTTCGTTCCCAAGTGATTTTGGCACTTTTAAACATTTGTCTTGTAGTTATTCCGACTTCTTTTGGCCTTTTCTTCATGATTCATGTTATATGATGATAGAACCTTTTTAATTTTATTATTACCCTCTTTTTGTGGTGGAAGGGTGGTGGGGGCTTTAATTAAAGTCGTTTAGTGTCCTTTTGTCAGGGAATACATTTATTTGTTTGATATTTTTATTTTCTAAGAAAAGTTTTTTCACGAGCGATAACCTTTAATGCTCAACTGTGCTGCTCTTAACTTTTGCCGAGGCTGAGACTTAATACTGCACGAGTTCTTTTTTTTTTTAATTATTATTAACTTACTGCACGAATCTAGCACATTTGATGTTAAAATTTGCAGAGTAAGTGCTCTTATTAATTTGTGCAACATAATACACCTGCCAATAATTATTTGGGTACCACGTACATTTCGTACATTAACATGCTATACTAAATTACTACATATAATGTATCGATCTTTGTATGATTTCCACTTAATGTTGTTGAACAAAGGTATTATTGTCGTTATCCTTGATTTTTTTTTCAATAGTCATATAACTGTATTGAAAATGTCTCCAACTTTAGGGTGTGAATTCTGTCCTTTTGATCGTGCTTGGGTCTGGTTTGTGGCACCAACTTTGTGTGCGTTTGGGTTAATTGTAACTTGAGAGAGCTGATCTGGTACAGACTTAGGGTATTGATGACACCCAACAGTCTGTATGGTAATGTAACTCAATATTTTATAGTTACATGATTATCTAATTAGTTATTAAGAGCCATAATGTATCCGATGCTGAGTGCCAAATCATTTCTTATTAACTTGGTGAATGTATCAATTTACATGTAAAGTAAACTCATAATTATTTTGACATTTCACTTTATCAACATTACAATCCCATATAATATTAATACACAACTTAATATCAATTTACATGTAAACTCATAATTATACTGTTGTTTTAAAGAAGTCTTTGAGATGAAATTCAAATTAAGTGGAGTTAGTTATTGATAAATATAATTTAACCTAATTATATTAAATTAAGAATTTTTTATGTTATTTGTAATTATAATATATTTATAACTTGTAATATTTCTTTTGTTTTAACTTCTTGACTGTCACTTTTAGGAATGGGCACGGGGACGGGCAGGGATGGTTTTTGATATAATCGTCTCCGAACCGAATTTTAAAATCTATAACCGAAATTGCTCGAAAATCGTTACGGTTCGGGGGCGGTTTTTTACCCGCGGGTAACGGTTCGGGACGGTTATGAAAAAAAAAACCCCGAAAAAAACCGAAATATATATATAATTTAATTTATTAAATATATATAATTAATTTTTTATTTATAATTTAATATATAATTTAATTAATTAAATCTAATTAATTTCGCAGTACGGATTTTTTTAGTATAACCGCAACCGAACCGTAACCGTTATTTCATATTCGGTTTTTCTCCGAAACTGTCCCCGTCTCCGAAATTTACCGGTTAAAAACCGAACCGACGTTCGGATAACTGAATCTGCGGTTTTTTTGCACATCCCTAGTCACTTTGGGAAACTTCTTCATTTGCATGCCGGCAATGATCCCGATAATATATGTCACTTTTTAATTCGCTATACACACTTCGTTAATATTGCTTTTATAGGTGTCTCCCACCCCGTGCAAGTTAGTTACATAATGTGATCGGGATATATAGTAATGTTTGTCACTTTGAATCCGATAAAATGTCCAACAGATTGTGTGAAATTTTTCTACGAATCAAAGCACTCAATTTATCGTGTATATTATTCCCTATCTGCTTTGGTTTCTGAATTGTTTAATGTTGATTAAAGAAAACATTTTGTACATGATTTTATGTAACCAAGGAAACGGAAGCCTGTTAATTTAATACAAAGCAAGTACCAACTTCTTACCCATCAAGTGGTAGACCAGTTGGCAAACTGGTTTTTCGAATGAAAGATTTGCAATTTAAGTTATTGGTAACAAGATTTGGGGGGCACTTAGGGATGTCTTTTTCGGAAGTGCTGTCTTCTTCGTGAGGGAGATCGCGTAGACTCTTCTTTTGATAGCAAAACACAAGATTTTAAATGGTTTTTACGCATGGAAAGTTGAAAAGCCAACAAGTATCCATTAACCCAATTCTTTTATTTTATTTTCTTAAATCATTGGAAAAAGAGCTTAAAACCAGACAGTAATCGCTTTTTGGGTCCTTTTCGTGCTGTTTCAAAGCGATAAACGTGTAGAAATGTTGAAATACTATTTGAAAGCGCATGGTTTCGATGGTTCTTTGAGTTGATGGTCTTCTCTGGTGTCTTTTTCGATGTTGCCCCCCAAAACTTGAAGAATGATCTCATAAGAGGTTTCTTATGAGAAATGTTCTTTAGCTTGATAAATTACTAATTATACCGTTAGTTTTAAACTTTAATTAAATTTATAAATTATTTTCTAATTTTTAAAACTTAAACACATATATTGAATTTTTGATTGGTAAATATATATTTTAACGATTAAATTAAAATAAATATGGAAATTTTTAATAGTTTGTAAGTAAATTATAAAAGTTTAAGAATTTATACGTAAAATTTTAAAATATAAGATTTAAAAATTTAAAAACATTTATATGAATTTATTTAAATTAAGAGAACTAAAGATATAGTTGAAACTTATTTAATATTAAAAAATATTAAAATCATGTTTACATTATTAATGTAGGACACTTCTAATTATGTATCACCTAATTTTTAAGTACATTTCTCTGAATCTTGATAAACTTTTATATGAGTAAGATTCACGTGTAATTTGAAGAATTCTTTTATTTACTATTTAACTTATTTGCAAGAGGGGTCATTTTCTTTGAAAGATAAATAATATTATCTTGAAAACAATAAGGTACATCATCTACCGATGTACATGTTTCGTATATATAAAATTTTATTTTATTTTTAAAAGAGAAGGCATTAATAATATTGTAGAATTATATAAAGTAATGCATTAGTTATGTTTAATTCTAAAATATTACACATTAGTCTTAAAATGATGTAAATAATTCTTAGAGTTTAAAATTTTTAAGACTAAAATGTATACTTTTTTAAAATTATGTAATTAAAACGTTTTTTTTTTACAACATATAAAATCTACCGTTACGCTCCCACTTTTTTTTAAAGTATCATCCCTAATAGTTTTATACATTGTTATATCTACTTAAAAGGTTTTTTAGATTGTAATCAGAATTTTCCATCACATTATGCTATGTAATTTGAGTTGAAAAATGATAAATGGACATCAAATTGTAATTATATTAGTTATAGTGTATAATGTGTAAGAATATTTTTGAAAAATAAATTACTTATTTATTTTTAAAATTGTTTTATTATATAACACAAAACAATTAATGTAAATATAAATATGTGTGTAAATGTATATATCATTAATATATTTTTATGAGTCATCATTTCTTTTATGGTATATAATAATAAAATATACTCTCCTTCTTTGATCTCTATATTGTTTGGAGGAGGGGAATCATCCTTTTTAATACATATTAATAAAAATTAAATTATACATTTTAAAATTTTAAAAACTTATATGTAAATTTGTTTAAAATTTTTAAATTAATAAAATAATTGGAAATTTTATATGCAAAACTTATCTCATAATTATTTTTCAATGATATATATTATAATGGAATTTTCAAAAACGGCTACATTTGTAACATGTAATAAAAGGTTGATATCATTGTACTAAAATAATATTATTATAATTATTATAATAATATATAAAATTATTTATTCTCTTTATAATTTATTAAGTTTTATTGTCAGATAAATAAATAAAATTATTTTTTAAATAATTATATTGTTTATTCGTCCACTTAGATTCAAAACGTATACCTCACATTTCAAATAAATAAATAAAATTATTATCGATCAATAGTAATTGTATCAATAATAAAATAAATTATAATAATATTGTAACATTTTATTTGCTATTTGAAAATGAAATTGAAAATTTTCCTTTTAAAAAATAGTCTTTCTTTTATTTTAACCCATTCACATATCTATTATTTTTTCAAGAGAAATCAAAAGCTTTATTAATACGAAAATAAAATAATACACATAATTAATAACAAACATATAAAAGATTGGATATGAGTACAGCCATAAATATATATATATATATATATATAAAGAAGATAATCAGTAAGGACTTCTATTTAATATTCAAAGCTCATGCGTTAAGTTGAAGGTGGTTGAAAGCATATAACAATACCAACAAAAAAAGATGCAACCTTTGATTCAAAACTCACAAATTTTATACTTTTTTTTTTAAATCTATCACCTTATGAAGACAGTCAACTAATGTTATTAATTTCATTCTTAGAGATAAAAAATTCTACCATAACATCAAAGTGATATTCTATAATCAACTTTAATAAATCCTTTAATAGGAATTAATAATTGCCAATATCTACATGCTAAAGTGACATTTGAACAATTAATGTAACATTATTTTGTCTCTTTGTTTTTTTTCCATAAAAGGCATAAAGTTTTTGGCTTAAACATTCATCTTCAAAAGGGAGGACCTAACGGCAAAATATTATATAAACATTACCAAATGAAATTTTTAAACTTACTTGACATTCTCAATTTTCATACAAATTTTCACATCTTTTTCACACATTTAAGCTTCGAACTTAATGACATAGTTCACATATCTACTCTATTCTTAAGCAAAATGGGGAAGAAAGTTAAAAGGCAACAACGTAACAAGACTTGAAATATATTTTACAATTAATTTAAATAATATTAAACAAAGATTCAAGATTTTATCTCTTAAAAATTTATATTAATGGTTTTTTTTTGTTAATAAAATCATGACAAGTTAAAGTTATTTAGAAGACTCAACAATTTCTTTTAGAATTTTAATAAAGTAATATTTAAAAAATACGTTTATTTATCATAATTTTGTGATAAATTATAATTAAAATAATATAATATTATCGATAAATATAATAAAACTCACTTAACATGTAATTGTATTAAATAATATATTTAAATGTTGGTTATGACGTAGTAAAATATTTTATTTTAAATAATATGTCACATAATAATTAATATATTAAAACATAATTTAAGATAGAAATCTTTATCCATCCACCTCATAATACAAACAATCATGATTTTAAACTAAAAAATTGAATCTTTCCATCGTACTAATCAACCGATAACCATGACTTCAATGGTAGTACAAAGTATGGTAGTGATAATCATGTATATATATAAATTATATTTTTAAAATTATATACTTTGTTACTTTATAATTGTATTTTTAAATATTTAATTATTTTTTAACAATTTTATTCATAGTTTATATTTTTTTTTGGAAGAACTTAAAGTTAATCGAATTCAATCTTATAAATATTTAAATAAAAAAATGTTTCAAAAAATAAAAAATAAAATAATCAAAATTTTATTAAAATAATTAAAGTAAATCAATTTAAAACAAAATAATTTATATATCCAATTTATAAAAATAAAGTAACATAAACATATTTTTTCTTATTAAAATCTCATATTTTTAAAAAAATACTATTCTTATATTTAAAATAAAAAAAGTAATTTAATGAAAGTGTATTTTATTTTTTATTTATTTATTAAATTGGATTGCATAAATCTATTATCTTTATAAAAAATTATTTTTTAATGTAATAGATTTATACTAATTCACTTTTAAATTAAATAAATAAATTACAACCAATTTATTAATTTATAAAATTTACTTCTACTTTTTTTATTAATAAAAGTAACTAATTTTATCTAACTTAACAGATACAGCACTTCATTCAAGTGCCATTTAGCAGCAGAAACTCATATTTTAGCCACCGGATATTAGACAAAACCTATTCAGAGCCTAAAAATCACCCAAGCCCTTAAGATTATAATAGGATGTCTTTGATTATATTATAAAGAGGTTTATTAAATAATTTAATTAATAAATTTAAATTTAAAAATAAAAATTAAATTCAATCTTTCAAATTAGATTAAAAATTACTATTCTTTTAGATTTAGAATGAAATATTTTATAATCTGATATATCGGATGCATATTTAATTATTATTAAAATATAAATAAATATATATTTTATTTTATAATATGTTATATTTAAATATTATACATAATATAATTATATTAGATAATTATTTTAATTTAAAAAATAAAAATAAAAATTGTAATAATTTAATAATTATACAAACATAATTCTTATTGTTTTGATTTTTTAGTTGTCAATATAAATAATAATATTTTTTACAAAAATATGAATTTAAAATTTAAATTTATATACATTGTGTTTTATATATTATAATAATTTATAAATAAATTTTAATATTATTCTAATCTAATCTGAATCTAAATTTGTATACATTATGTTTTATATAGTATAATAACGTATAAATAAATTTTAATATTAATATAATCTAATTTGAATCTAAAAAATCAAATCTGTTCGATCCCGAATTAATTCAAATTAATTATAATATCGTATCTAATTTGGAAGAAATAAAAACAAACAATTTTTAGTCACTGATTACATCTCTTTACAGTCATTCCTAAATTACAGAAAACATAATTTGAAATATCATCCAATTATTCAACATCATTTATATATAATTTTTTTAATAATTTTATATAATTTTTTAAATTTATATTTACTGTCTTATTATATAATATTACTCAAATCACAGCAAGTAGACAAAAAGGACCCCACTTCTGCACATTGATACGTGTACAGCCCTCCCTAAAGTTTGGCGGGTGTTTTGCTACGTCACCACAGTACTGCTGCTAAGGGCCTTTTTGTCATTATACAAATCACCTAGGGTTAGGGTTTTTCGTGCATATCCCCTGAAGGGCCTGAACTCACACGGTCATACGGTCCCTCAGTACCTCTCTCTCTCTCTCTCTCTCTCGCTCATTCACCAACTTTTTCTGGTCTCCAAAAAATTTAAAAGAGCCTCTGCATGCTGGTTGCTTCTTAAGCTCACCGTTTCTCTTTCTTTGTCTTTCACTGTGCTTTGGGTTTTGCGCTCTGTTTTTCTCTCTATTCCTCTGTTCCTCTATGCTCTTTCTAAAATGATCATTGTTCTTACATTCTCAGTTTCTCACCATAACCTGTACTAACCGTTACTCTCTGGTCTTTCTATTTCATTTTCCGTCTCTATCTTTGAATTGATTATGAGGAGTGCATTACCGTTCATGATGGATCCGATGAAAAAGGTGAGTTTAATTAATAGGTGTGTTTTTTGAGCTTTGGGTTATATTTTCATGGTGGGTTTTTTCTCTGAAGTTAACCCATATATTTATCATTTGTTTTTTGCAGGAATTTATGAGTGAAGATACCAACATGTGCTTCAAGAGGTGTTGCATTACCTGCGGGACATCGAAGACGCCTTTATGGAGAGGAGGCCCAGCTGGTCCCAAGGTGAGCTCTCACCTCATGAACTTTCACCATTTTTCTTGTAGTTTCGATTCTCTTCCTTGCTACTTCTCTGTTATTAATGTTGTGATGCTGGTTATTTGGGCTGTACTTTATGAGACTTTGGTTTTGTGTGTGTTTTCTTTGTGTTTTACCATTAATCATTTGAATTTATTTCTTTAACTGTGACGACTTCTAATATTTAATCAATTGTAAGCCAATTCTTTGGGAGCTCTTTGTCTCTATTTTTAAGTGATCAACCCCTAGGAAGGTGACGTTTTAGATATTGAAGTTATTCAATGTTTTCCTTTTCACATGGGTTTACAATTATGCTTGGTAGGTCTTCCACTTGCTTTTCTGTCACTATTTTGTCTACTCAATTTTTCATGCTGATCCTCTGTACCTTTGTGGCACGCGTATTTTTTAGGTCCTTTTTTTGTTTAGGCTTTGGTTGTTTCTCATCTTTTTGGTCCTACAACAAGATCAAATTTGATATTGTGGGTTTGTGGTTTACTTTTTGGTCCTTATGATTATTGAAAAATCAACAGCTACCCATTTGATAATTTATGTTTCTTTTTAATGGGTTTGTTCTTAATCACTGTTATGCCATTTTTTCAGTCACTGTGCAATGCTTGTGGGATCAGATACAGAAAGAAGAAAATGTCTATGTTGGGTTTGACAAAATCAACGGAAAAGAAGAGAGAGACAATGCAGAGTCATGGATCTACTGATATCTCTGCTATGGCTACCACCCTCACCACCAACACAAGTTCTGATACAACTGACATTGTAGCAGCTACTCCTGACAATATTGGTAGCAACAGAGATATTGAAGAGCCTGTGAAGGTCCGATTTGTTGCTTTTGGCAACGAAATGATTCTGCAAAGATCAACACCAGTTGTGAAGAAACAGAGGTGCCAGAGGAGAAAGAAATTGGGGGAAGAAGAACAAGCAGCCTTTTTACTGATGGCTCTGTCATGTGGCTCTGTTTTTGCTTAAAAGAAGAAAGATGCGAAGCCACTCCCTAAACCAATCATATAATTTGTCATCTGTTTAGAGTTAGTTAGCTAATCTTAATTTAGGAAGTGTGATCTTATCACTTATCAGCAATCCTCTTTCTAATTGTTGTTTTAAACATTTAAAGAGGGTAGGACATAGAGAGAGAGAGTACAGAGTAGAGAAGGGAAAGTCAATGAAAGAAAAAGAGATGGTATTTAGAGTAACATTGCTTTTTCTAAGTACCATCTTAATTGCATTGTACATTTTATTGGAAAGTATCGAGGAATTATAATCTAATATGAATCATCTTTGAAATTGGTTGTGTATGTACCAAATGGTTGCTTCTGCTACAAGCACTATTTTTATTTGATGGGGTATCCAAATCTTAATGAACACACGTCTGCATTCAAATTGTTATTTCTTGTGTCGCAATAAGTTAAAGATGGCTAAAGAAGATGTTGTTACAAACGGATTATGGTTATTTGGAGGGTGAAGAATGCTAGACATAAATAGCTATTTATTTTTCAAAAATAATTTGTCACGGGTTATATTATGAATCCAAATACGTTTGTATCTTGCATGTATTTGTAAAAAGTAAAATTAGATATATCATAAGTTTAGATAAATAATTTGGCATGAAAGGAGTCATTTTGTCTGTATTTGTAACGGCTGAGAGACTGCTAGTGGGCTGTCATTGTAAGTTCGTAGATGTACTGTTCTGGCTGTGGAGAGAGAATGAGTTGGAGTATCAATGTTCAAATGATGAAATGGGCAATTGCTTAGTTGCTTGCGCGAGATGGATATGTCAAATTGGTGTACGACTTCATTAGTTAAAGATCTAGTTTAATTTTTTTTTAGCAAACGAAAAATCGATTCATTATGTTTATAACAAATTATAATTAGTATAATAATATTGATAAATATAATTAAATTTATATAAAAATTTAAGGATACTCTAATTTTGGAAAGATGATATACAATATTATTAAAGTAGAGTAATAAATTTATTACTATTTAAAGATAAATAATAATTAAATAAATAATAAAAAAATTATATTTTAAAAAAATTAACGTAAAAATGATTTAAAATTTATATTAGTAATTTAATGTAAATGTTATTATAATTTGTGACATTTATATCTTGATATATAACCGAGTTCTAAAATGTTGATATTGATCTAAATATTAAGAATTTAATTTTATAAAAATATTGAAGATATTATTGTTATTAACGAAAATATTGAATTTTTTTAAGAAAATTATATAAACTTTATCAAAATTATAGAATTTATTCATAAAATTTTATAAAATATCAAAATAATTAATTACTTATATTTTTAAAGTAATTTTTTATTTAATCCATATATTTATAAAAATTATAATATTCAATTTATTCAATAAGTAAGCTAAGTAATCATAATATTACAGAATAATTAATTAAAATCTGAAATAATCATTCAGATTATAATTTTTAATATTATTATAAATGAATAAAATTCAATAGAATTTAAATTATGAAAAAAATAATTATATAAATAAAACTAGTA
Organism: Hippophae rhamnoides; assembly: GCA_033030585.1. Classification (NCBI taxonomy): domain Eukaryota; kingdom Viridiplantae; phylum Streptophyta; class Magnoliopsida; order Rosales; family Elaeagnaceae; genus Hippophae; species Hippophae rhamnoides. Next base: position 8,383,111 of record CM065431.1, read on the forward strand.
AATTAAATGTAAAAATGTGGTATAAATATAATATATATATATATATATATAAAGAATTATAAAATATTATTCTAAATAAATAATATTTTGATTGAATATAAAAAATATAAATAGATATATTTAAAAGTAAATTATTTAGAAAATAAAAAATTAACATGAAATGATATTTTATCAATATTTGTCGACATTTTGTTGATAATTTTGTGATAATATCTAATATATTTTGATAAAAAATAATTTTTCTTTATATTTTATCGATAATGATATTTTGTGGACAATTTCACAACATTCTCGATATTTTTTCAACATTTTAATCAAAACATATGAATATCACTTTTCGATATCAAGATGTTAAAAAAATAACAATATCATGACAATATAGATGATATCTTCTTTATTTCAATCCTCCTATATAATTTAACTAATTACAATTTTACTTATAAATAATAATATATATCACTATTTATTTAAATAATGTTATCCTAATAATTAATATAAAAATAAAATAATCTAATTATTGAAAAATATAATTTAAAAACATGAAATCAATTATTTAGGCCCACCAAATCCAACAATAAGTGTTGTTTAATTATAACCATGGTTTAAAAGGTAGTGTTATCATGAGAGTAAAATTTGTTAAAGTTAGAATAATATTTTTATTTTTAAAAATTTTAATGCATTAAAATATGAGATAAAATATTTAATTGATTTAGCATTAATCATTTTTGCATTAAAAATATTAATTTTCTTCAAAAATGAATATATTATCAACAACATTCAATATTAATAAGGTTTGATATAAGTATTAACGTATAACTATGTAATATCATTTTAATTAAATTATTATTATATTATTGAATATCATGGATATTATATACAACACAAATACATCAATTTATGATGTATATTTGTGGAGTTTTTTTCTTTTTAATGGAAAGTCGTAGGAAAATGATGTTGATTTTAAATATTTTTTATGATTAAATAATATTTTTGTTTTGTTTAAACATGTGAATCAAAATTGAGAGATATGAGTGCTATAATTAGAAAACTAGGTGAATCACAAACATATAATAATGTTTTCTTTTCATAAAAGTAATCTTATTGGATCATTAGGTGACAAAAAAAATATAATGATGATCATAATAATGCAAGAAATGGTGATGATCATGATGAAAATGGAGGGAATGTAACATATGATTCTAGACATAAACTAACATTTAAGTCCATTCATTTGTGATACTAACTATACACATAATGTACAAGATGAAAACTATATGTGTAGACTTGTTGGTTTAGAAATAGATTACATTAAATATAAATATGCAAGTAGATATTACTGAGGATACAATGATTATGTGGTAATTAAAGAATTACAATTGTAACTTTATTTTTAATGAGTTTTAATATGAATGAGAGTAATTTCTCAAATAAAATCTTTGAAACCCCTCTACAATCATTTACAAATTTTTAGATTAATCTACATTTTTTATTAATGAAAAACAATAATAAAAAATCAAATAATATATCTATGATATTTTAATCATTATATTCAAATAACATCTAATTACTTATCATGACATTAATATTAATTGAACTAAGATAACATGTGCTTTGCTCCCTCAAAATTCTTTTTGCATGTAATTATATACTAAATTTTTAATATTATAACGTCTTATTTTCAATTAAATTATTATTTTATTTGGTATACAACGATTAATTTACTAAAAAAATTCCAGTATTAGATACAATATTATTTTATTTTATTTATCTTAATTTATTTATTAAAATTTTAATATTTTTTGATAATTTTTTATATAATTTTTACTTTTACGTGAATTTTCATCTATATTCATAATATTTTTATAAAATTAAATTATTAATAATTATCTTTTCATACAAAATGAAGGTTGTTTGTCGATCAATTCTGGAATCTGTGATATTTTCTTAACAAAATAAAGCATAAAAAGGAAACCAGTGATGTTAGAGTGTTGAACGAAGAACAATTAAATAATACAAAAGTCAAGCTATTGTCTCTGGTGCTTCTGATATCCTCCATTTTTTGACAAAGCGATGAAATACGGACTTGAATTTTAGCTGACAAGTACCGCTTTAAATTTCCCTAAAAGTGATATTATAAAAAATAATTTAAATATTAACGACATATTAAAGTACAAAGTTAAACATGAAAATTTTTAATTTTTTAATTTTTAAAAAATTATTACTTTATTTTATTATCATGTATAAATGATTAATTTAATATCATAATTTTTGAATTGATATATATAATTTTATTATTTATAAAAATTAAAAATATAAATACTTGTTTTTAATATCTTTTATAAACTATTAACTTTTAATTTAATAAATTGTATGAATAAAAATGTTTACTTTTTTCCTGTAATAAAACTAATAATATCTCATTTATCAATTACATAATTAAAAAATTCATTCTATAAATTTAATCATCATCTTATATCTAATATAAGAATAATAAAACCAATATATTTATTTAATAAAAATTAGAGAAAAAATTGCTTAAAATACAAATGATTCTATTATATTTTAAATTTTAAATAGATAAAATGTTTGGGTTTAAAGGTTGACAAATAAATTATTATTCTACTTTATTTACCGCATACGAAAACTCAATATTTTTATTTAAATTTTTATCCTCGTTATATTCCTATCCTAAAAAAAATTAAACTTTTATATATACGATGAAATATTAAAAAAACATGGACTCCATTATTTTATAACATAGATCAATTTAGTTTATTTAGTTTTCTAATTTGTAAAAATAAGAAATTTTAGTATAAATAGTGCATTTTAGTTCTAAGAATAAAGTGCATGATTTTAAGTAATGATTGGACTAAAGTACTTATTTTTAATAATAATTGGACTAAATATACTCATTTTTTCATAATAATAAGATTTATAATATCTCGCCTAAAAATAATTGAATTAAATTAACTCATTTCATAAGAAAGGACCTATACGACCTCTTACCAAAAAAACAAACACGCATGATGTGATATAAATAAAATTGAGTTAAATATAATTTTTTAACGATGAAATATTTTAATACTTATTTTTTAAATGAAATAATCTAGTCATTATATTTTTAACCATGAAATAATTTATTATACGTTGATGTTGATCTTTCGTGGATTTGATATATAAACAAACCATTATGACCTTAAATTAACGTATGAGTGTGATCTTTGACTCTTTAATATTTAAGTCAATAATAAGATGATGAGATTTAGATGAGATCTATAGTATTGTTCTATTATTACGAGGAAAGATTGCGTTTGGTTGTCATTTTATGTTACGTGAGAAAATCTATTTCAAATTATATAGCTTATTTGTAATTGTGTACATATGCATTATACAAGGGAGAAAATTAATCTAATAACTATTTTTTACTAAAATAGTATTGACTTATTGTAGCACTAATCTATAGTTATATATTCAGGATAATTATTTGACATTTATCTCTTTATTGAGATTATCTTAAAGTCATGTTTATATGATGACTCAACGTTTATTGTTCTTGGCCTATAAGGCTTTTTTTTATTACGATCACATTTTGTTTACCATGTGAGATGTACAAAAATATGCCTAACACCAACTCCAAGAATTTCTAGCCTTTGTGAGAGAATGTATGATTGTATTTTTTGTTGATACCTTGATGACTCTATTTTTATAGAGTCATCAATGCATTTTTTTACTTAATACGTGCTCGTTTTTGTGAGAGAATGTATGATTGTATTTTTTGTTGATACCTTGATGACTCTATTTTTATAGAGTCATCAATGCATTTTTTTACTTAATATGTGCTCGTTTTAGTTAATAAATAATATTTTTAGCATTAAAAGTATTAAAATATAATTTTTTTAGTTAAAAATGGTAAAATATAATTTTTAGAATTTTTTGTTATTTTTATAAATTTTTTATGAATTTTTAAGGTAGGACAAATTAGAAGCCACCACGTTGATGACACGTAAGTAGAGGAGTTGACAAAGCAAGTCACACGGATGCCATACCAACAGAGATGCCCAATCACAAATCGTCGCGTGTGGAGTGTGATGTAGATCTACGCTACTTGGTCAACACACTTGCCACGCGTTATCACCTGATTCGTTCATCCATTCTACCATGTGCACCACGCCATCCATTATCGTGAATCATGTCTTGCTAACTCAACGAGTGTTAACCAAGACCATTCTTCCCTGCCATGTGTCACGCTATGATTTACCCACTGACATTTCTATTCACCAATGCTATTAATTTTCCTCTTTTTCATCTCAACCCTTGATCTGAAACTTATTTGATGGTTTAGATTTCACCTAAGTTATATTTAATCTCCTAATCACCCCGTGAATCCTAAGAAGCCAAAATTAACATGTTTTTTTAATCAATTTTTAGAGTTAAGAATAGAGAAAAATACAAAAAAAAAATTCAAAAAGAGATATAATTTTGGTGGACATTTAAGAGGAGATTAGTATTACAATTCAAGTGATTGATTGTATTTCTTATTCTACTCCTTTCTTTATCAACCCAATTTTAAACATATGATGATCTAATATTTTAATCCAATTATGAATTCAATTTAATTATATTATTTTATCTGATTTTTATGCTATTAATTATTTGATCAATAATTGATCTATAGAGACAATTAAATAAATTTGAGAGAATTATTTAATTATTTGTATTGATTAGATAACATGCATAGTTTTTAGGCAAAAATGTATAATTATTATGTAAGTGATCCATAATTGATAAACTTAATAAGTAGTATGTAATTTAATTTGTATGAGGGTATGATTAAATTAATTACTATATGGTGTGTAGTTACTTGAGAAAGGAATACATTCTAAAATAGATTCAATTGATTATGTAATTGATTAATAATTATATTATGAGAATTTTAGCGATTCACATGTTTAGAAAATTGAGAGATTATGTATTCTTAAATATTTATCATATATCTTCTTAGCTACCAAATTCGGTTGAATTAATTCTTATTATTTTTATAATTTTGCTTCCTTAAAATTTAAAATACAAAAAAATTGATTTTTATTTTTTTGGTTTCAAAAATTAGTTTATAAAAGCATAATCATCGTGGGAACGATATTTTTTTATCATTATTTTACTTATTGTTATACGTATACTTGTGTATTCATTGAACACAATTTATATCTGATCATACCCGTGTTCCTAACCCTTTTCAATGACACTAATGGCACTGGACTCATTTTTGTGTGCTTTTTTGCATGTCTAATCGAGGGATTTCATGTCATGTCTGGCCACTTAAACAAAGAGTGATCTCAATCTTTCCTGATTAGGATCACTTTTTGTTTACCATGTAAGATGTATGAAATTATACCCAACATCCACCTCCATACTTTCTGGCCTTTGGGCGAGAATGTTTAATAATATTTTTTGTCGATAACCTTGTTGATAACCCTTTTCAATCACACTAATGGAAATCAACTCACTTTTGTGTGCTTTTTTGGATGTCCAAGTAAGGGATTTCATGCCATGTATGGCCACTTAAACAAAGAGTGATCTTAATATTTCCTAATAGGGATCACTCTTTGTTTATCATGTGAGATTTATAGAATTATACTTAACATCCACCCCAAGACTTTTTGGTCTTTGGGCAAGAATGTCTAATTTTATTTTTTTGTCAATACTCGTGTTCATGACCCTTTTCAATCACATTGATGGCACTAGATTCATTTTGTGTGCTTTTTTGTATGTCTAAGTGAGGGATTTCATGTAATGTCTAACCACTTAAAACATACATAGAGGCTTCACGTCATTAACAATGCTTTTGGATTTTAAATCAAACTTATGGTTAAAAAGTTATGTTCAAGTCAATATTTATACTTGAAAAGTAAACCTTTTCATCTTTCTGGAGGGAAATTTGAAATTCAAATCCCTAACTTTGAGCCCTCAGATTAGGCCAAGAAACTGTGGCCATTAAATGAAGTCCTAAAGGAATGGATGAGATCGTCTCTCCACCTCTATATATACAAGTTTATCATTTTCTTGGACTCTTCACAATTTATAATTATTTCTTAGAACTTGCATCTTGGAAGAGAAAAATGAGTGAATAGAAGTTTGAAATCATTCTTCAAGGTAATTTCTCCATTCTTCTTATTTATTTTTCTTCATTTAGGTTTCATGTAGTGTAAAATAGTTATTTTCCTAATACCTACATATTTTGCATCCCATAACACTTACCACACATTCCTACACAAAAAGTGATGGATATTGGATCTACGAATGTCTAGGACTAGGTCTGGGCATAATGGGTATGTATCGAGGCAAACAAGGGTCGTCATAGGCATTGCGCATTGGTAATAGAGTGAAAGTGTAGCCAGTGACATCCTTGTAGCCACTTATCTTATCTACGTTAGCCTGGTCAATGATGTAACTCTAGTCGGTGATGTTATGACTGGTGATCCTCTAGCCGATACTTCTCTTGAGGTGGTTCTTTTGCTAGCAACAACTTAAGCGATGGCATTCGAGATCAAGTCACGCCATACGATGGGCTCGAGCCATCCCAACATTGCCTTCATCCAGTGTTATTCGTGGAGGTTATTTGGGTGCTCATTTAGTGAAAGCCAAGCCTTTGAGTGATAAAAACTTGAGTTCTACTTCGATTGTCATTCGTTTGTGTCAACCAAATACTGATTGGAAAGATGTGAGTGTTTTTTTGTGAACCTTTACGGCTCTAAGATGATGGATTATTATTTAGATAAGATGAGAGAGATGGTTTGGATCCTTAAGTCCATTACTTTGATGCCTCAGGTTCCGGGCACATTTTAGATGAACCTTTTTCTTGGCAAAGTTACTTTGCGACTCCTTTTTTGCCTACAATGCGGAAGTTCTTAGAAAATATTGGTGTGACCCATATTCAAAAATTTCTTTAGTTATATACTTTTATTTTTGAACTTAGTTGTGGTCTCATTTAGTAGTGAGATTTGTGAGCCATTGAGTCAATATACTAGGATATGAGAATATATTAGTGGAGAGTGGGTCATAGACCTGGGGCAAGATGTTGAATAGAGGATGAGGCATGAATGTAAGACCTATGGCTCGAGTCTATCTAACCAACCACTAATCTATCTAGTCACGTTTTTGGCCAACCATATCCTGGCCGACCAATTCTTAAACAATTGGCTACACTCTTGGCTGACCACACTTGATCCTAACTAGCTACTCCTAGTTTTGGTTAACCATACTTTCTTTGATCCTATCCCAACTATTCGAACGATGGTTCGATGTCCAAGTAATATTTGACTTGTATACTTGTGACCTTATTTTTTGTCTAGATCTTATTATGTTTGCTGACTTTTCTACTTTGAAGTGATTTGTTGTTGGTCTAATTGTTGCTTAGATTATGAGAAAAGATCGTGTTTAGTTGTGATTCTATGTTATATGAGAGAATATCTATTTCAAGTTATTCAATTTATTTGTGATTATATACATATGTGAGTATATATAGATGATAGAGTTAACATGATAGTTATTATTTTTTAGAATATGATTAATTTGTTATAACATATTAAACATCTTTCAATAATTATCTTTTCAAGATAATTTATGGATAATTATTGGGTTTTTAAATCTTTATTTAGATTATTTTGATGTCATGATTATCTGATAACTCAATATTCATTGGATTTAATCTATAAGATTTTTTGGTGATTAAAATTATTATTTATTTCTCATATAAAATGTAGAAAATTACACCTAATATTATATATTTATTAAAAAATTTACAATAATAAAGCAAAATATATAATGTATGTTTATGTTCTTAATAAAAAAATAACATTTGATCACATTGTTAAAATAAATTTAAGAAAAATAAAGTAAAATTATTTTTTTAGTCTAAATATAATTTATTTATTAATTTACTTAGACTTTCTTTATATTCTTAAAAAATTGAGAAAATTAATAATGTGTACAAAGATTATTTGTATAAGAATAATTTTTTTTATCTTAATTAGTTTATAGATATCTCAGTCTTTTCTAGTCGTTCAATAGTTGCTTTATCATTCTCTCGACTTTTTAGAATAATAAAAATATAATTGATGCATAAGCTATGCATTTGGACATTATAAATTGACTGAATTTATTCACTTAAAAGAATATAGATTAAATTGCATAATAGAAATGAATTAAAAGGTTATGAAAAAAGTTATTTTATGATTAAAAAAATATTTAATTACATAATATAAATTTTCGTTATTTATAGCATAAAAATATATATTATTTTTAGAGGGTGAGAAAAATAAAAATATATTTAATCAAAATAGAATTACTTGTTGGGTTCAGTAATTTTGTAGAACCCACGTTTAGGTATCCACAATTCCACATGATTTGAGCGTAAGAGCTATGATGATGCAGCTTGAGAACATACTAAGCCCTCTCGATATGTAATGGAGTGGAATTAACATGTCTTCCTGTTTATCACTCTTTCTTTTCCTCCTTCCTCCAAAAACTCCTCCCTCTCTCTCTCTCTCTCTCGCGGAATGCATACTACAAGTACACGATTGTGCAAATGCGGTTACTTTACCCTATTCAAATCTCAGGTAACTCTCTCTCCCTCCCTCTCCCTCTCCCTCAAGTTCTAGCAATTTTCTTTTCCTTTTAAATGTTGTTGTGGCCCATCTGAGGGAGATGCGCGATCTATTATTATTTTTGCATTGTCTTCTGTATGCTTCTTTGTTATCATTGCGGAAACAATCAATATTGAGCTTCGTAATTTATTTTTATTTTTATTTTTTAAACCCTTTTGCGAATGTAATTACTAATTAGTGATTCAACTTTATTGTTTGTTTTTCTTTTGGATTGTGCTAAAAGATTGGCTTTTAATGTCAATTGCATTGATGTTATTGAAATATTTTGTATTCTCTAATCATGAAATTTCATGTTTGTACCATCCTTAAGAATCAGAAACTCAGTTGCTATTCTTTTTTGCTTCAAAGGGTATAACAAAATTGATCGATTGTATAATTTTCTTTGATTTTAGTGGTAGTTCATTTGAGTTGGCACTGTTTGTCTTCTTAGGTTCCAATGATATAGATTTTCCATTCCCAAGTGTTATCTTTTCCTTCGGCTTACTCTTATTTCGTTATATGGTAAACTATGTTATGTCCCCACTTTTTATACCGGTTGCAAATTCGCCCCCAATTTTTATTTTGTTAAAAAATGTTCCCATTTAAGGGTTTTCTTCTAATTTTTGTTCACTATGTTAACAAAAAGCTAACGAAAAATGACACATCACACATGTCACATGAAATTGAATTCCATGGGGTCATTTTTTCTTAAGTTTGTTGATGGGATGGACAGAAGTCAATACGGACAATTAGGTTGATGACATTTTCTTAACAAATCAAAAATTGGAGTTAAATTTGCAGCTGGTCCAATAAGATGGGATAGAAAACATAGTTTGCCCTTCATCTATATACCAACCCCAAGATATGGGACATCAAGTAAGTTTTAATATTGTTTCTGCATTATTTTGTATTTTGATATTGATCATCATGCCTTATTTTCCTTGAACTACAATGGTTTGCTTAATTTGTTTTGATTAAATATTGACTGGAGAGAAGTTTGAGTCCCAAATCTGAAACTCCCAAAGAGACTGGTACAATTTAGTCTTTATCCCTTTTGTTTTAAAGTAGAATATCAATAGTGTCATTATTCTTATCTTTGGTACACTTTGATTTATCTTGAAAGGAAAATTTCAATTTTAAAATTATTCAAAAACAACAATTACAAGGGATGGTTTGGGTTAATTTAATGTTAATTCAGATTTTATTTAAAGCGGACTATTGGGTTCGTTCTTAAAACAAGGGGCTAAAGATTATCGGTCTCTAATCAAGGGGCCAAAAGTGTACAGATTCCTTAAAAACTGTTGACTTTTTCTGGTACTTGGTTTGGATGAGCCACATTTATTATTCTAGCAGGTGATCTTTGCAATGTTGGCGTTTCTTAAAATAGAAGCTCATTTTTTATTTCAAAATCATGCAAAGGGGTCTTTTATCCTGTTGTGAATATCCCCTATTTTTGAATAAAAAATGCTTGATTGACTCATAGGCTTAAGGCCCTTTTGTGATTATAGATTACTCCTTAAATCTTAATCATCCTTGATTAGTCCCTTGTAGTAATTCATTATAGTTTAGAGAATAGTGTCCTAGAAGTTCTTTAGATTAGATTATCGGTGTCATTTGGTGTATTAGATTATAAATGGTATTATTTAGTTTTTTTCTTTAAAAAATGGATTAATTAAGGATAAATTCCATTATTTTAATTTTTTTAATTAAAATAATATTTTTTTCTATTAAGTGATTAACACACAGTTAAAATACGAATATTTGACAATGATAAGGTGACCATTAATATGAAAAAAAAATCACAGGTAACTTGTTTTAATATTCTATTATTTTCACTATTTTTATTCATTTAAAAAAAATTAAAATAAATACTTAGATATTCTTTTGTTGGAATATTATTATTATTGTTAATTTTTTTCTTAAATATTTGCACACTAAATTTAATATTTAATTTTATTAATAACTCATGTTTTAATCACGTTTATTTTAATAAAAAAATCATTAACATAATATATTTTGTCACTTAGTTGGTCTCTTTTCTAAAGCAATGGAACTAAGTGACGCCACTTGTAATCTAAGAGATCAAATGACACCGATGATCTAATATAAGAGAACTATACGGCCCCACTCCCTTTAGTTTATTTTGATTTATTTCATAAGTAGATTTATCCATTCTTGATGTTAGGCACTTTGGTTGTTACTTGTCAATAATATTTGGTTTGTTCTTTCTCAGGTCAAAGCCCTTTGAGGTTGTGATGCTGAATTATTTGCCTGTTTTTTAGTAAAATGAGAATGGTTCCCGAGTGTTTATCTGCATTGCAAAGTCCTAGATGCAGAATCCAGACATTAACCAACTTTTGGAACGAAAGTTTAATCAGCTGGAAAAGGTCATACTCATACACTTCCAGGCCAAAGCGATGCAGCTCTAGAATCTATGTGCTTGAGGGAGGACATTGTGAAAAATGGACTAGAAGACCTGTATCAACAAAAACAGAAGGAAGAAGTAAAACCACAAGGAGCAAAAAACTGAGTGGCTTTAGGAATGGACTATTTGATGGAACACTTTCAACAAGTGTAACCTTGAACATAAATGAAACAGAAACAAGTAAAATCCAGAAAGCTCAGTGCTGTGACATTCAACGAAAAATTGTTGAAAACAAAGATTTGGCCAAATTGGTAACTGTTATTGTTTTTGATGTTGAGACTACTGGGTTTAGCAGAGAGAATGAGAGGATCATTGAGATTGCACTTCGAGATCTTTTGGGGGGTGAAAACAGTACCTTTCAGACGCTGGTAAATCCCGAGCGATATGTTTCTAACTCACATGTTCATGGAATTACCACCAATATGGTCAATAAACCTGATGTTCCAAGGTACACTTTCTAAATTGCATCTCTTTTTAATATTTTTTTAAACTTTTCTAACCCTTGTTGATCTTCACTTTCAACTTTTAATTTTTATACTAGTATAATTATGTGATTGTGACTTATTTTATACAAATGTAGAGGTGATAATGACTTTTTGTCTACTGCTTTTATAATCAGTAGAAAAGGATCACTCTTTCTAGTTTATCCGATTTTGTCTTGTCACAACAGTAATATGCCATGATAACATAGATCACTAGACGTAGATGCTTCATATACAGTTACTGAACTTTTGGCACTAAATAAAAACAGAATGAAATAGATGTATATTATTATTTCCATCTGCCAACAACATAAGATTTACGACTTTTAGTGTTAAAATTTGGTGGTGACTTCAATCTACTAAGCTAGGATTTCAATTAATCTCTGAGTTTGGAGTACTAGTTAGATATAAGGATGCTGTGATGACCATGAGAGTAATAGCAACTATAATATATTACAGGTCACAACGACTAAATCTGTGTTTCATTTATTTTCCAATTGAACAATTGATCTAGCATTTAATAAGATATCTTTGTTGATGAATGGCATGTAGGATGAAGGACCTGATACCAATTTTGCTGCAATTTGTCAAAAGTCGTCAGAAACCTGAGGGATATGTAATATTGATTGCTCATAATGCTCGTTGTTTTGATGTACCCTTTCTCATAAAAGAATTTAGCCGTTGCTCTGTAGAGATCCCTGAAAATTGGCTGTTCATGGACACCCTTAAGTTGGTGCGTGAAATGAAGAAGGCTGGAGGTATCTATCTCTCCCTCGTATGTGTTTTTTTGGATAATAGTTTTTTACACTATTGTAATACCCAAACTGATTCCTTGTAGGAATGAGAAAATTAGAAAAAACCTATCAATACATGTGGATTGCGAGTGTGTGAGTTTATCTGTCTCCTGGGACTTTCCCATTTATGAGTACTACGGTAGTATAGAAAAAGGAAGTGCATTTTTTAGTAGTACGATAATATGTGTTTTTGTGTGTAGTTAAGAAGATACCCAAAGGCTATTTTTGTTGCAACAGGTTCCGAACTTCTTAGTGTAAAACTAGAAGACCTTCGAAAGTACTTTAAGATTCCATTGAATGGTTCAGCTCACAGAGCAATGTCAGACGTGAATTCCTTGTCATTGATTCTTCAAAGGTTGACATTTGATTTGAAGTTGGATATGTCAAGCCTTGTTGAAAGATCTTTCATGCCTTTGGACCTAAATATCAAAAGAAGAAAAGCTCGGGTTAGTCATGCTTTTGCTAGTTGATTCAATTTTCTAAATACTACTTCCTTGATGCATCACAAGATATAGGATGTGAGTGTAAAAATAGGTGTCTTTAGTATTTCTCTGTGCTCTTTTACAATATCGACTTCGGTTTGTAAACAAGAAGCCCATCTGTAATTGTCATCACATTTTTGTCAATAGAACTAAAACCTTCTGACCGTTAACGATCAAATATTAATTTATCATTTGCTTTGATATTTTGATCCATCCAAAACTGTTTCAAATTGGTCCGATTCAAAAAGGTTTGCGACTAAATTGATAATATTAAAAGGTTGAGACTAAATTTGTACAATCAGAAAAGGTTGGGGACCAAATGTAAGCCGTGTGTTTCAACTGTTTAGGAGTAGGTTTTCAGTTTTTTCGTTATACATGCATAAACTCCCCAACGTATGCCTAAACAGTCCAAAAAAATTACTTACGCGTGATTTTTTACTCGATTTTTTACAAGACAGCGTCTGTTGGACTTCAAGTGTCTACTATTTGAAAAATTAGTAGATTTAATGCATTTCAGTTAATAATTGTTGTACTAAAGTACCCTTCTCCAATCAGTTGTGGACCATTTTGGTACTTGGTCCGTTTTCTTAGTACTTGAAATAGGCCAAATTAACGAATATTTTTTTATTTTTTAAATATACCATGTATTCATAATTAGGACTCGAATTTCTTACTTTCTACACATAATTCAGTCACAAGCTCGTTTTAAAAGTGTTGGATTTTGGACTTGGTCCAAATGAATCTTCCATGGACTCAATCCAACTCATAACATTTAGATAAAATATTATAATAATTTTAATATGTGTTTTACTGTTTCAATTTTTTTTGTAAAGAGATGACTTTTAGATGGATTGTAATTATTTATGAACAATTACTTTGGCTCTAAAGAGACATGATTTTTTAAAAAATTACAACATATCAAAGAATTTTAATCCAAGTTAAATGGGCGTATAATATTTTATAAATATGTCATTTATTGGGTAGAAAAAACGGATGAGATATGATTTTCTTTTTTTCTCTCTACTAAAGAAAAATAGAAAATAAATTAGATTGTGAAATGATAAGTTTCGATCCTTTCTGTATTAGAATTTTTTTCATTGAATGTGTTTAGATTTTAAGCACCTAAAACATTCAGTATATAATCTGTTTTTATTTATCGGTGAAAAGTATTTATCAAAAATTAAAATATAATTATTGTTAATTATTATATATTGGTATTATAGCCATTACGAGTATTTTTGTGCATGTATACATTTTCAATACATGAATTATGATGATTTTTTTAAATGTAACCTTTAATTAAATTAATTGTTCCATTTTTAAAGAGTTTTTGAACAAAAGTTATATCCTTAGAATTTATTTGATAGGGTTTTTAAGTATATTATTTATAATTTTTCCTTAACGTTGAAAAGTTAGGATTGTTTAAAGTTTTTGTTAAAGGTGGAATTGTTTTGTGAAGAAGAGTAATTTCACGTTATTCTTAAAAAAAATAAGAAGAACCAATTATGATTATCAGCGTTTTTTATATATATTTTTGAAAGCATAACAGAAATAAATGATAAGATAGGGTAAATTGACTTGACAAGTCATGTTAGCATTTGACCACTTTGACCTTCAATTGTTCTCGTTGATCAATCCGGATGCAGAGACGTAATTGTTCTCATTGTTCTAATTGCTGTTTGATATTTAATGGATAAAGAGACACAATCCGGATGCAACCTTATTATTAAATAAATAGTAAGTAACATGAAGTAATCAGAGGAATTTAATCTGACATATAGATTTTTTTCTTCTTATAATATTAAATGTATAATAAATTCTTCTTATAATATTAAAGGGGTGAGAAATTAGACGGAGACAATTATGATATTTGGTAACCTTAAGATTAAATATCTTCTTAACGAATAAATTGTTCTTGAAACACTTACATAGAGAAAGTAAAGATTACTTAACATCACCGGGATGTTCATACCTATAAAACATGGGTTGACAAAGATCATAAAATAAGCTATATTATACTGAGTAACATACAAAACGATATTCTTAATAAATTTGAGTATTGTGAAATTACTTATGAGATGTGGTTGGCCATCAAACAAAAATTTGATGTCATTTCATTGACTCAATTACTGACCTAACTATGAAGCTTGATTTCTATAAGAAAAAACTTAATCGTATGATTAGGCAACATTTAAGAATCATGTAAAGTATGATTCGTGATCTCGCTACTATTGGTCATCACTTTATTGATGAACAACAAGTTCAAGTTGTAATTCACTATCTTCCACCTATTTGGGAAAAAATATAATCGATTATGAAAGTGTAAAAACTTTCAATGATATTTCACATCATTTAGAGGTTGAAAAAGATCGCCTAGAGGTTGGTCATTTTGATAGCTCTATTTTAGTTGCTGATTCTAGCTCACGCGAGACTTATGAGTCCAAACGCAAGAGAGCTAAAGGTGCATCATGGAAAAGATAAGTAGGCAATAGTAGATATGCTCCAAAAGGGGATAAGTCCAAGCACAAGAGAGGTAAAAGACAAATCAAAACTAACATGTTTTAATTGTGGTAAGTTGAGACACTTTGCTCGTCAATGCAATAATCCAAATGAGGTATATCCTAACTTATTTTCTCTCTTTGAATGTTTGTATCCAATTAAGCATTATTTGCTTATTCTCCTTATTTTTGGGTTATAGACTGACCATATAGCAAGAAAAAAAGATGAATATGTAGAGTATCATTGAGTTCTTAGTGCTAGCAAAATAATTTATATAGGGAATAAATCCAATATAGAAGTGCTTGGCGTTGGCAATTATAAACTGGACATAAGTGGTGGATGCACTTTATATCTCCATGATGTTTTATACGCTCATCTAATCTCAATTAGTAACATGTTAAGTTTAAGATTTGTATTTAAGTTTGATGAACACGCTGTTAATATTTATTTGGATCATACTTATTATGATTATAGTTATATTTCTAATAGTTTGATTGTATTAAACATTGACTACTCTAGTTATAATAATTTCAATGGCTCTATTTGTTTTACTTCGCATTGTGATATTGATTCTATAACGTGGTATGATATATTAGGTCATATAGGATAAGAAAGATTAACTAGATTAGCTTAGTAACGCCTTTTAGGCTCACTTTATAAGGTCACATTGTCCATATGTGAACCTTTTCTTATGGAAAAGGCAAAATGAAAACCATTTGAGAAAGACAAAAAGGCATCTGAACTATTACAACTTATCCATTTTGATATATATAGCCCAATGAATGTGAAGGCAAAGCATAGTGCTTTCTATTTCATCACATTTATAGATGATTTCACACATTTTAATCATATCTACTTGATTTATCATAAATTCAATGCATTAAATTAATTTAGATGACATCTTACAGAAGTTGAAAATCAATTCAAAAGAGCATTAAAGCTTTAAGAAGTGATTGGGGACGTGAGTATCTATTTGAGCTATTCAAAAACTTTGTAAAGAAAAAAGAATCATGAGACAATTGACGATGTCTTATACTCCGTAACAAAATGATATAGGTGAAAGGAGGAATCGTACACTATTGGATATGGTTAGTCGATGATGGCTCAAGCTAATCTTCCAATATCTTATTAGGGAAATGCTTTATTAACAACTGCTTATATTGTTAACCAAGTACCTTCAAAATCAATTCTTCTACCCCATATGAATTATGGACTGGTAGAAAACCCAATCTAAGTGTTCTACGATCTTGGAATTCAGTAGCTTACATACACAATATTTTTCATACATATGAAAAATTGGGTTTTAGAGGTAAGAAGAGTATATTCATTTGATACTCTGAACACTTAAAGGGTTTTGTATTTATTGGTGAGCATGCAAATGAGAGTGTAACTGAAATTAAGTCGCGTGATGTAGTCTTCTTAGAAGAAGAATTTCCTACCAAAGGCGAAGTGAACAATGGCTCAAAGTTACATGAACTCGAGGATCCACAAAATATTGCTCTCAATACTACAATCAATGTTGAAGAATAATTTATTCATGCTTTTGGAAATAGTGATAGTCATATATCTAATAATAGGCGAATGATTTGGATTCCTATGAACTTGAGTTATGTAGAAGAAAATGTGGGAACATTCCCCGTGGTCATTTTGAGATTGAAAGTGAAGCTTTCATGGTAGCTTTGCATGATAAATATGAGCTTAAGACAGTACATGAAGTTTTTACTTCTTCCACTGTAGTATTTCATACATGTGCTAGTGACCACATATGCAGGTGAATGAATGTCAATAGGTTTGATTTGCTCTCTCACATGAGCAATCATCTTATAGTCCTTATATGGGAGTGAGCAAAGATGAAACACATTAAGCTATTGCTATGATAATAGATAATTATTGAGTTAAAGTGTTACCTTGGTTTTTACGTAAAGACCTAGATGAGATCAATTTGGAAGTGATCAATAATGGGTATATCCACTACTCATTAAACTTGTATCTAGTGTTGGATGTGAGTTCTAAAGGCATTTGTTACCATGATGTATATTTATGAACTCATATTAAGTATTATAAAAGCGTCGAAATGAAGATCTGTACAGTGTTTTGAGTATTGACATAGTCCTATTTATTAGTAAGATAATTCCACTGTAGTATTTCATGCATGTGCTAGTGACCACATATGGAGCTGGGTGAATGAATCCTTGCTTCATCACCATGTGAGTCCTATTAATAATTATAAATGATCATTTTGTCCTTTATGTCACTTGATTATGTCGTAGAGCAAGGAATTGGTGTTAAGCTACTTTAGCATGTTACCTTCGGTCATGCTTGATTTGACTTTATGGGACTTTGTTGGGAAAGCTGCCAATTCTAAGTAAAGTGACATGAGGACAATGAGAAGATTATCTGAGATCACATATGTATTTTATATTTATTGTTAACAACTTATACTGTATCAAATGAAATGTAATATATGTATGAATATTAAATTGAACTCCGAAAAGGTCAAGTATGACTCATTTATGAGGGATCAGGGATCAAATTTACTTGAACTTAATGTGATTACATAAATCTAAGACATTTAGAGACACCATATATATATGATGAGTGCTCAAAAAGCACTAAAATAACCATGATTTTATGCACTTTAATTGATTAAAAATATATATATTTATATGTTTTATCATATATTTATATAAATTTGTCTTTTTCGGAATCACGGGTATTTTTATTGTTTTCGGGAATTTTGGCCTAAACGCAATGTAAAGACTCAAGAAGAATACTTGACAATACATCACAAATAAATTGATAAATAAGTGGAAAAAGGTCACAAACATGGAAAAATTGGACAAAATGGGTCGAAAAGGTCAAAAATGTCAAAGAGCGGAAAAACGCGCGCAGCGGCCAGCGGCGCCTGCATGTGTACACGCGCCTTCCCGAGCCGCGGCCCGCGTGCTTCCTATGCTTCGCGCGGCCCGCGCCTTGGCTGTGCTGTTCACGCTGCGGCGGCTCAGCCAGCGGCCGCCGCCACGTTTTGACCCATTTTTCACGTGCAGCCGCATGACGTCATCTTTGGCGTCATTGATGACCTCAGCAGGTCCAAAAACACGTTTTTATTTTTTAATATTTTTTAACATTTTTTTAATCATTTTCTCTCATCCTCACCTATAAATACCCCGCTTCCATTCACTTCAAAACACACCTCAAAACCTCACTTCTCTCTTCTTTCTTTCTCTCATTTCTTAGTTTTTAAGTTTTTCTTAGTTTCTTTCTTAGTTTCTAAGCTTTTCTTAGTTTTTCTCTTAGTTTTTTAGTTCAATTGTCATAGGTTTAGAGTTCTTCTCTTTTGAGAGGAACTTGTAATGTTTTGTAATAATTTAGATTTTTGATTCAATAAATGGAAGTGCAAATTCCGCTTATGAGGTTTTCTAGCATGACGGGAATAGCGTCGAAATCTTGTAAGGATTTTATTTTCTTCTGGGTTATTTTTGTCTTTATTCTTACATGTTATATTTAATTTATGTGATTAAATTTAAGCGTACTATTGTTTATAATCATGATATAATAATAATGTTGTTATGCTTGCGAAATATTAAATAGGTGAAAATTTCTAAAATGAATTGATTTTATTTTTATTCAAGATTTTATATTAAGGATGTTAGAGAGAAATATATTATTTTTCATTACAAACTTAAATCGAGAAAGTTAGACTTTAAGGTTTAGTTATCAGGTCTAATTTAGAGGTAGTGCTTTCTTTTATTTGTTGAATATGTACAATCGCCGGTAGTTAGAGTGAAGCTACTATTTCAAAAGTTTTATATAAAATTATTATGTGGAAATGTATTAATACATGTTTTCAATAGTGGTTTTAAAACTTGAAAGTTAGTACTCGGATAACTAAATTCTTGGGTTTAATTTGGACATTGGATAAAGTTTAAAAGCTGTCTAACCCCACCAAAGGTGGCATTTAAATGGTTCATTTTCAATCTCTTAGAAAAAGGAATTAATTTAATTAACCAAATTAGTTATCGACCCACATAGGTGTTAATTGATTTGTTTAGTTAACAAAGTATCTAACCAGCCAGGTGGTATTCATATAAAAAAGAGAATCAATAAAATATCAATTTATATCTTTAATAGCCTAGATAATATGAGCAAGCATAATTAACTTAGTTATTATATCCATAAATACTCCACTAATTTAAATGATAAAATTTGCATGAATATTTATTGAATCAGAATTATATTTATTTGTAGATAAATATTTATTGAATTTGTATCTATGTTTATTTTTTATTTAATTAATCTGTATATATGTTTATTTTAATGTTATTAGATTAGGAACACAAAAACCAAAATATCGTGACAGGATGTTTAGGATTTAATTTCGTTTTTAAAAGTTTGAATAATAAATTAAGAACCACATACATTCCTTCCTTAGATCGACCTTGGGAGTATACTTATCATTTTCTACGAAATGATTCGTGCACTTGCGAGAGTTTTACAAATATTAAAACCAAAGTATTTGCGAGATCAATTTGGAAGTGATCAATAATAGGTATATCCACTACTCATTAAACTTGTATCTAGTGTTGGATGTGAGTTCTAAAGGCATTTGTTACCATGATGTATATTTATGAACTCATATTAAGTATTATAAAAGCGTCGAAATGAAGATCTGTACAGTGTTTTGAGTATTGACATAGTCCTATTTATTAGTAAGATAATTCCCACGTAGTATTTCATGCATGTGGTAGTGACCACATATGGAGAGTTTGGGTGAATGAATCCTTGCTTCATCGCATTGTGAGTCCCTATTAATAATTATAAATGATCATTTTGTCCTTTATGTCACTTGATTATGTCGTGAAGCAAGGGAATTGGTGTTAAACTACTTTAGCATGTTACCTTCGGTCGCTGATTGATTTGACTTTATGGGACTTTGTTGGGAGAAAACTTGCCAATTCTAAGTAAAGTGACATGAGGGCAATGAGAAGATTATCTGAGATCACATACATATTTTATATTTATTGTTAACAACTTATACTGTATCAATTGAAATGTAATATATGTATGAATATTAAATCGAACTCCGAAAAGGTCAAGTATGACTCATTTATGAGAGATCAAGGATCAAATTTACTTGAACTTAACGTGATTACATAAATCTAAGACATTTAGAGACACCATATATATACACTAACATTCTTATTTGTATTTATAAGGGTTAATGTCTCTATCCTAACTCAAAACTAAGTTGCTAGTATAAAGCTCCCACATGTAGGTGTTTTTTTCAAAAATCGCATGATTCATTAACTTGTATGAACTATTTTGTAAGTGTAGTAGATATGAGAAGAAATAACATATCATCGTATACTCCATATGTGAGTGGAAGATGTTAAATTTTAGAATTGGGTCCAAACTTGTCACTCATAGGTGTACCCGATCAAACTCATAACACTTGGATGAAAAGTTGCAATGATTTGGTACGTGTCTTTTGATAAAAGCATGTTAAAGAGTTGTAATTTTTGAAAGTTACATGTTATGATTTATATTGAAATCATGTGACCTTTTTTTGTAAAGAGATGTGACTTTGTTCAAAAGTCAAGAGATGACTTTTGTAAAAGTCACAACTTATCAAAGAGTTATAACCCAGGTTGAATGGAAGTATAGTATTCTATAAATATGCCATTTGGTGTGTGGAAAAAAAGATGAGACATGATTTTTTTTCTTCTCTCTAATAAAGATAAAAATAGAAAAAAGACTTAGATTGTGAACTTATAAGTTCTAATCATTTTTGGTATTATAATATTTTTTGTTGAGTGTGTTAGGATTTTAAGTACAAAAAACATTCAATATATGATCAGTCTCTATTCACTAGTGAAAGATATTCATCAAGCATTGAAATATAATTATTGTTATTATATTGTTAATTATTCTATAAAAAGGAAAAAAAGTATCAAGAATGCATCATATAATCGACTTGTATGTATTCATTTATCTAGATAATGAAAATTTTAAAGTGTCAACTAAAGAACTTTGCCAATGATATACAAGTGTAAAAATGGAAAAAAATGACAACATAAAAGATTAGCATATAGCCTATTATCATTACCACTCAAATGGTGTTTAGTTCGCATAATGGAATCGGAGTGGGAATGAGAATGGAATGGAATGGAAAAAAACAGTTTTGTTTGGTTTGACCATTGGAATCAAAGAAGTAATCAGTATTACAGTGTTTGGTTTATAACTAGAATGAAATGCAAAACATTACATATTATCTTAATACCCCTATATTCAATAAAGTTTAAATAATATCATTTAAGTATTATTTTTTTGTAAGATAAAATACATTATTGAAATCGTTATTTTTCTAAATAATTATTACTTAAAAATAAAATATATTATTGAAATTATTATTTTTCTAAATATGGTTTAAGTTTTAGAGTTTTGAGGTTTGGGATTTAAGGATTTGGGGTTTGGGATTTAGGATTTGGGATTTGGTGTTTAGGGTTATATTTATGGGTTAAGGTTTACGATTAAAATTATTATTTTTCTAAATAGGATTTAGGGTTTTTAGATTTAGGGCTTAGGGTTTAGAGTTTAGGGTTTTAAGATTTGAGGTATATGGTTTTAGGATTTAGGATTTAGGGTTTAGGGTTTAGAGTGTAAGGTTATATTTATGGGTTAAGGTTTAGGGTTAAAATTATTATTTTTCTAAATAGGGTTTATGGTTTTGTGATTTGGGATTTAGCGTTGCTTAGGATTTAGAGTTATATTTAAGGTTGGGGTAAAATTGGAAAAAAAATTGACATAAGAATGGGATCATGACTTCTTAAGGAGGGAGAAGTAATTCTCATTCCTTTTCTTTAAGGAATTCTAATTCCTTCTCTTTTAAAAATCGATTACATTACATTCCCACTTTTTAGCCCAACCAAACATAAAATTGAAAAAAAATCAATTCTGATTCAATTCTATTCCAATCAAACAAACATGGGGTTAGTATATTTCTTCTACTCGTAATAAAACAAAGCAAATAAAGAAACCAATATCCATTTCATGGCCAAAGTTTCTATTGAAAGCTTTGACAATAGAGTGACAAAACAAACAAGAGGAAGGCAAAAAATTGAAATAAAAAGAATCGAAAATGAAGATGATCGACTCATTACAATTTCTAAAAGAAAATCCAGCATCTACAAGAAGAATGAACTAGCCACACTTTATGAAGTTGAAATTGGTGTGGTAACATTTTCACCTTTAGGAAAATCCTACTTATTTTCTCATCCATCTATCGACCCCATAGCAAATGGGATTTTGAATAGAAATTTTTCACCTCAACATAATGATAACACACATGCTATAATGGAGGCACATAGAAAGGTTATGCTAGATGAAATGAACCAATAACACACTGAGATTGTGAGTGAGCTTGAATCCCAAAAAGAGTGATGCAAAATAGTTGAAATGATGGAAAAATAGAATGGATAAGAAAATAAATGGTGAAACATTCCTATTGAAATGTTTGGCTTGGAAGAGCTCCAACAAATGCATTCTTCATTTTAAGATATTCATGACGATTTCACCAATCACTTAAATAAAAGAAGCACTTTTGGTTTCATACAAGAAATTCTAACCCTAACGAATGATCCAATGTATATGCTTCTAATGGGAGAGAATTTATTGATCCTTCTAATCTTCCTCGTGAAAATGGTGAGAATTAATCCAAGAAATATTAGAGTATTTTTTAACTCTTTTAAATTAAACTAATTAGGAATATATGTTATGATGACTCCATATTAATTAAAAATTAGATATAACCCCTCAACTTGAATTTTTACATATCGTGACAAAAATATTTTTAATTTTCACTAAGTAATTGTGATTATTTTTTATTGGATATTTGTTCAATTTGACTTGTTAAAATTGAACCGTTGTCAAATATTCACCAACCATAATTGGAGGACTATTCAATTGACAAGAGTTTGGACTATTGATAACTTGATCGACTGGAGCCGAGTTAGACATATGTCTAACAAAACTGACAATTATCCAACTTGTCAAATTTTGGTTGGACTGTGACCCAACTAATCGAACTTGAATTGAATACATGCTCATGTTGAAAATCAACATAAACTCAATAAATAAAGTGGTTAAAAGATATAGAAAAATAAACAAATAAATGGAGTGATTGAAGGATGTAGAAAAATAAATTGAATGGTTGAAGGATGTAAAAAAATAAATGGAATGGTTGAAAAATGTAGAAAAATAAATGGATTGGTTGAAAGAAGTAGAAAAGAGGTGTGTAAAATATGATAATATTTGTGTGGCTAGAATTATTTCTTAGTTTTATATTTATTTGGTGTAGATTGCATAATGAGTACTATAAATATCCTATCTTGCATTATGTATTCTAAATTTTATTCAATAATTCAACTTAACATAACTCAATTGTACAAGTATCTAACTTATCTTATTTCACCCCAACCCACTAGAGCCTTTTTAAACTCATATCCAATCTAAATGTAGTAGTGTCTAACTTGCTTTTAGTCCCAAATAAATAATTCAGTGTACACAAATGATAATGACTATTCATCACCATCCCACCATCCACCGATAATTCCAAGACACCATTCCACCCATTTTCTTGTGAAAACAATGAAAGAAAAATTGAAAATTGCAAAAAATCAGCAAAGTTATTTGTACAAGTAAAATTAAAAAATTTAATACTACAAAAGTCTACACAAGAAGCAAAGTTTCTAGAAATCAATGAAACGTAAGTGTCGAATTCACAAAATGAAAAAAAAGAATCTTGAGAGAAAAAGTTACATTATAGAGAAGAAGATCGAAGCATGCACTTGTAAATATGAGAATTTGGGATACTAAAACATTAAGAAAATAGCACAAGAAGCTTCGTTCATTGTAGATTGTCTGATCATGATTGAAGAGCAGTAGAGGAAGATATACAAATAACAAAGGTCGAACTTAGAGACCACGAGAGAGATGGAGGAAGGGTCGCCCTTGTCGGAATACCAATTAAGGTTGCTGTCATTAGATGACTCTGAAGGGAGTGGGAGATGTAGAGAGTGGGAGAGGGAAAAATATGTATCAATATAACCCGATGTATATACTACGGGGGTATAATTAATAAGATTATCTTTTAAATAACAAGTGGGTGCATGTTTAATTTAAAATTAATATAATAAGAGGAGATCATTTCAGCTTATTTCTCAATTAGTTTTTTAAATATAAGTAAAGTTCTTTTTTAAAGTAATAAATGTTTTAAATTATACAAAGAAAGTTTAATATGTTAATAAATTATCTTAATAATTACTTTTATTCTTGTTAATAATATCTTAATGATATTGAAAGTTATTAGCCTTTCTCATGATACAATCATACAATAATTCTGTTCATGAAGTGATCGATCTTGACCATGCAAAGCTTTTAAGTATCTATCGTGATATTCTTTTTAATAATTATATATTTTTATTTTATTTTTTTATTCAAATAATTATTATATTATTTATACATTCATATCTACGTTATAAACTCTTTCACAATCATGATACCTTAATTTTATTCATTTTATTCTAAACTAATGATTTATGACTAACTTAAATCAAAAATATTTTATATTAGAAAAAAAAAGTGTAGATATTTGTGATTATAATAAACATGGATGAATAGTTTAATTAATCATTTTATTTAGATACAATGTATAATTTAATGACATCAGTTATAAAATATGTGATTTTTATAAAGTAACAACCAAGAATATTTGATATTTTTTTTATTATTAAAAATCTTTAAGTAACTATTTTTTTCATAAATAAAAGAATTAAATGAAACATTTTTTACATAAAAATGATTAAATAATGTGTTTTATAATATAGGAGACTAAATATTATTATTTTTTATAAAAAAAAACAACGCAGAACATTTTTCTTGCAAACAATTCAAATGATTAGATTTGATAATCACAGATTCACAATGGCTTCTCACTGTCTCATTTCATGCAAAAGACCTAAAGCCCTAAAATTATCCTAGAATTAGAGTAGGGGAGTCCAATGGCACCCAATAAGTCTGACAATCTCTTTTTGAGGAGTGTAAGGTGCAAAATACCTTCTTCTCCTCCTCCTCCAATTTTTTTTTTTTTTTGTTCATTCTTTTTCGCCCTTTTGCGTCCTCTTTTTGAACAACTATGGTAAATGGCATATCTCGCTTGGTGCATTTTTGGGATTTCATATGCATGATTTGAGTTGTGTTGTTCGTGTCATATTTCGTATCTTTCAACAAAAATTTACATACTTTTTATATTATAAAATAATAAAATTATTTTTAATCAAACTATTTTATTTACAAACTAAAAAAATTAACAATTAATTATAATTAATATATAATTTGTATAATGTCTTCCTTGTGTTTTGAAAGCACTAAGTAAAATAACTTATTTTACACCTAAAGAATGCATTATAGTTTGCCGCTAAATTAGAAGATTTGGGTTTCGAATTTTAGTTATTAGATTATGTGATTAATATAATTATTTTAAAAAAAACTAACCCAATAATTTGTGATTCAATTTGATCATGTACAAAATCTAAGGCTATATAGTTTAAATTAAGTTTACAGATAGTGTAACTATTTTAAATAATAAATTATAAAAAAATAGCATTTGTTAATAATTATAAGATTTAACAAACACCATTTCATTACATAGATTATTCTGGCATTTTATTATCAAGTAACTTCAAAGTAGAATCACCTGAGTACTCTTTACTCCATTTCAAAGTAGAGAGAATGAAAGGTGATAATGCCATTTCAATAAAATCAAAGAAGGCTAATAATAATATCTATTATTTTTAATTCTCTCTTTCATTTCTCTTTCAGCCATAGGACACAGAATAATACTAAAGGGAATGAGATGTGTACAGTATGCGTGGAAATATTTTTTTAATATAATTATAATCGAATCGAATTATAAAATTTGTACACGAAATCGTCCAAAAATTATTATGATTTAGAAACGGTTTTTTAACTACATGTAACGATTCAAGACGATTATTAAAAAATATTAAAAAAAATCGTTTTTCTAAATCTTTTTAAATTTTTTTAATAAACCTTAATTATTAATAAATATATAAATATATAAATTAAATAAATATATAAATTAAATATATATATAAATTAAATATATATATAAATTAAATATATATATAAAAGAGTAAGTTGGCAAAAGTATGTACAAATTTGCTTTCATTGAGAGTCGAACTCAAGACCTCCCGCTTACTAAACGGGTGCTCTAACCAACTGAGCTATGAAAGCTATTGTGACATGTAATCTTTTTGAAGTTTTTAAAGTAAATGAATAACTTTGGCTTAAGGATGATCCATGGATTAATTAATAGACAAAATTTTAACTGAATGTAGAGTGAACCATAGCAAAAATTCTCTCATGAAGACTTCCATTTCAAATCTCACTGAAAAAAATTCTCCTTGGTTGAAGATGTTCTGAGCTTTTTGAAAAACATTTTATGAAGTTTTTTTGTTTTTTTTGGCATATTGGACATCAAACCTGAGTTGTAGCTAGTTTGCTGAATTTTAGAGATATATATATTTGACACCTATGGATTTTTTCGTGATGTATCCTGTAAGATATGGGAGAGAGGACATGGGACTTGGATTGTCTCCTTGTTTTTTTTTTAATGATTATTAATATAATATATTTTTAAAATATTACTTTAATTATCTAATATTTAAGATTATATATATCGTTAAATCATACAAGGAAAACAAGGAGAGGATTCTACCTAGAAAATATAATATAAGAAAAATAACATAGAAATCCTTAAGGTGATATTTAGTTCTAAATTTTAAAGAGCTACTACTTAAGTTGAAATTTTAATAATAATAAAATATTAAAAAATATCAAATGCCATTCTTTAGACACCTTTTCATAGGCAAATTTTTGTAACTTAAGAAACTAAAGCACACTTTTTACCAAAACAAAGTGAGTAACTTCGCTCTTCACCCTATAATATATCATTTGAATACACCCAACCAAACACTGCCACATATACAACTGAGAATACATTTTACCACATATATACTTGTATTTTTTCCCCTACCCAATCGATACATATATACACCACTTTGGGATATCATGCTCAACGAACTGACAAATCACCGATAGACGTTTTGTGTTTAATCATTTCGATTATATATACAACACTGCTGAATGAAAGCAGCGAACTCGGAGTCAAAACAAAATCAAAAGAATTGGTAGTAGGTCTTTTAGCAAATGTCCTTCCTTGCCCCCAAAAGTAACATACAACAGGAGCTCTATACAACATCTAGAACATTCACTCACACCCAGTTAATCAAATTCCCTAAATGAACAATGAATGATACACTTCGTAGTCGCTTTATGTAGTATGTGTTCTCTGTACTTGTGAAAAAGAACCATCTTTGGGCGTATTAAGGGTAGGATTCCAAAATAAAGAAAACGTATGCAAAAGCTTGGAAATAAATGTCACTCGCTAATCAGAATAATATATATTTTAGTATTAAGAGGACCAACATGACAAAACACATCATGATGAGAACTGTAGCACACATCACCATCCCTCCTTTCTTTTGTGTTCTCTCAGCCTGTAAGCCAAATAGATTGCAAATGATGGTAAATAAACAGAGAATAAAGGAAGAGAGATAACTCAATTAAGAGCACTTGTACATTAAATTGTTCCACAACAATTAAATGCTATTCAACTACTGACCAAGAGAGTTGGACCCACTTTTTTTAGCTTGTAAAGGAAAACAACTTCATGCATAAAGGCTTTTTTCTCAACTAAAGATAGATAGATAAGACCTTCTGCAGCTGCTTGAGCCCTCCTCAACAGTAGTTGTAACATACTGAACATTGTAATCTATCCTATCAACAATAGTTCCCCGTTTTGGGAGAGAAATTCAATTAATTAATGAATGTCTGGCCAAACTTTAAAGGTTTTATACATCACAGCCATCTTCTTACCCAGTCTATAACGAGTACTGAGAGATCTTTCATAATCTAACCAAGTTCATTCACAGATTCTACAACCTAAAAAAAAGCAAATAAATGTGGATTTTATCCAATTACTAGAGTTCTGTCAGTCTGAATTAATCATATGGCAGAAAGATCTTCACTTGCCTGTTGGATTTCTCTTTCCCTTTCTACTGCTAACACCTCGTTTTTTTTATCTTAGCAATTTTATGTCCATTAAACATCTGATAACATATTTGCATTATCAATAAGAGCCTTGGATTTAATTTTAAGAAAAATAGAAGACCAACAGACTCAATAGTTCCAGTTAAAGTACATTTCATAAGAAACTACCGTCCATGTCATGCAAATTCAGCATCCTAAAATCTGACATGATTACTAAAAACTTTAAAATAGATACAAATAGATACAAATAGATGGATGAAAACATAAAAGAAAAATGATTTAGCATATCATATTGCCCAAATCATCATCTTCCATTCTTGATCTACTTCCGTTTATATTCATCTCTAAATCAACCCCATCTTGATCCTGACCTGACCGAAGATGATGATTTGGACAATATGATATGCTAAATCATTTTTCTTTTATGTTTTCATCCATCTATTTGTATCTACTTCCGTTTATATTCATCTCTAAATCAACCCCATCTTGATCCTGACCTGACCCTACATCGCAGACAGCAGGAATTATATTTAAAATAAAACTTCATGAACATCTGCAGTTAACAATATCCTACTAGGAAGTAGGAACTAAGCAATAGAGGGTGAAAATAAGATATGTAGCTTACCTCATTGTAAATGCACAGTAAACAAGTTGAAGTACCAAATGAATAAAATACTATCTTGCATTAATTGAAATGGTAATCATGTTATTGAGTTTATCTCTACATATTAAATGATCATTTAGATTGAGCGGATTAAAAGAGCTGCTTCAAATAAGTTGATTGTTTCTTACTAAGCTCTACTGATAGGTTCTGAAGGTCGGTGGCAAGAGATTGATGCGACAGAAACATGTAGGGATAAGCATAGTACACAGGAATGTTACTCGTGATGATAACAGTTGATCTATCTATCCCATAGTAACTTAGACCCAAGTGTACCTTCCATATAACCATAATACTCGTCTTTGTTTAAACTCGCTTTTCTTATAATATAATTGGAAGAAAAAAAACTACGAATTTCGATTGATGTATATTAGGCTAGATGCCGAGAAGGACGACTCAAAGTAACCATGGAAACTAATATGAGAAGACCCGGACTGTATTTTTGGTTCAAATTTGACGGTTATAATAACTATGAAACTTTCATTGATGAATAAATTTGAATGGATGTAAAACATGAAATGAATTATTGGATCAAGCTTCTAGGTTATGACAACAAAGTCCTAAACAATTGGATCAAGCAACTCAATACTGAGTAATATATACATCCATCTATCGATTTTGCATTAACAGCAATTAGTCCAAAAAACTGATGCATCTCAATGTATGACCATTAAGATAAAGGACTTCATCGGCATATACCTGAACATTCTTTCTAACATTTGAATCTTCAGAAGGCCCAGCTGCAGAAAGTCTTTGTAGCCTCTTTTCTGACTTCTTTATCAAATCTGTAATTTCCTGTGTGAGACTCAATTAAGTGCTGGTCTTCTTTGTCATCACCAAAAGAAGGCATTAAGGCCTTTGCATGAGCCTAGGTTAGCTCAACCATTCTTGTCCCCCCACATTGTACATTGGCTGCTATTTCTTCAGATAGATCCACCCAAGTTGGAGGTAGACCTACAGTAAGTGCACCTTTACTGCATAAAGGATAGAAGATTATTCTCTATTAAAGAAATTTACTGCAATAAGAGAAAGTACAAGTGCATATCTTGAAGGCAAACTCATAGTTATAGCAGAACCAATATAGAGAGAACTCCTATAGACTCCATGAGAAGCAAGCTCTACCTCTCAAGAAAAGGGCTGCAGTATCAGTTGATTGTGTGATTGTCGTCATAATGTTCTAAAATAATATCTAGCAGGGCGATTATGAACATTTTTGGGCCAAAAATTGTCCAATGTCCAGTTATTTTTAGGGTTTAACTTCAATTTATTATTTGCAATACTATAGATTCTTGAGCAATTACAGCCACTGACGACCATTATAGCAGACATATCAAACAAAACCAAATATGATAACTTGATAAGTACATATCACAGTGCACCGATGCATCTGAATTATTAAGGAAATATCTGTGAACCTCAACTCTCATGTAAACACAAATACAGTTATGATTTACCCCTAGCACCTTAAAACTAAATTGAACCCATACATTTATCCCCTAAAAACTAATTACACAAACTCACCAATTCCTACAATTAAGCTGCTAGGATCAACTCCTTCAAATATAACCCTCAAAGTTATCCTTATTCCGATTTTTACTTAGTGACAAAAGTATTATTGACACTCACTCATGTCCATCACTATCTAAGTGAATAATAAAAAATTTCAAGTAGAGTTACCGGACAAACAACAATTACTTGCATTTAGCAGAGTTCATGCTACCCTTTTGTTTTCTTAATTTAACAAACCTAAGTACATAATAGCCTTGTTGAACTAGTAAATCCGTAGATAACATATTCATACTTAAGACATTGCCTAAGAGTTCAAAATACTGAGAAACTTAAATCAAACCCAAAATACATAGAATTTTGTACAGATAGAAACCTTGAATTACCCGGATCCTCAATACTTAGACGAGAAGACCGATTGGGATTCAAAAACGACGTGCTCACCAATTCAATCACCGGGCATCCTGTGCCGGAGCTCGTCGATGGAAACGATGACGACAGCGAGGAGCTCGTAGGGACACGGACGCCCTTCAACGCATCTCTGTACTTTCTATAAATCAAGGTCCGATTCCGAGTCGCCATTGATTTGCCTCTATTCGGTATTTAACTCAAATATCTTCGGATCCAAGTCCTAGTCCCACTTTTAACATGACCGATCAAGATAATCCAATAAAACAAAAAAACTACGAAAGATTTGGTCTTCGTCTTACTAAACGCGGAGAAGAAGGTCACATGAGTAACATGACTGAAGATCGGAGAACTGAGCCGTAATCGTATAAGCCGAGTAGAATCAGGAACGACAAATCACGTGACGGCCGAAACTTGCATGTAAAGGACGACTTTATATAACACTAGGATTAAGGGAAGTGTATCGCACGTGTTCTGTATTAAAATTTTTTTATTTTTAAATAATTACCTAATAAAAATAAAAATACAATTTAAATAATTATCCAATTTAAATTAATATTATAAATTATTTATAATTCATTTCATTTTGGTGTTTACAAGATACTATATAAATATAGTATTTGTATTTTATTTAATGTTTATGTATGTATTTTATAAGATTGGTTCTTAGTGATACAATTTATGTTTGTTAGTTATATATATTCATGTTCTTGGTTTGCATATAGTTTATATTATTTGATTTTGTTGTCGTCATGTCTTGTTTGAGACTTTGCATTGTGTTAAGTTGTTTTATTAGAGTTTAAGCTTTTTTTTCTTGTCGAAAATGTTACTCATTGTGGGTTTTAGCAAGCAAGTTGATGCAATCATCGTTAATTTTTGTTGCCTATCGAGGAGTTCTTTAACTCCCCACCTATTGTAGTCAGCAGGTGTGTAACGGTTAGTTTAATAACTAATTTTCTTATTGACCTTTGACGACAAGGGTGACTAACAAGGGTTCGAGAGGTTGGTTTTTTTCTACAAATTCTCATCTACCCCTTCTTGTGTTTCTTTGCCAAATTGGGGAAAAGTTATACCTATTTATCACCTGAATTTTTCATTTTATTTATGGTCTGTTTTCCTTTTGAGTGTCGAGTTCTAGAAACTATGTGACATTTATATGATATAGGATATCAGAGATAAGTTTCTCTCATATTTTTTAAACACCGAATTAAGTATAAAAATATGAGATTGAGTAAAGTTTGATGAGTTACTCACATTGTTGAGCTATTATGTGTCGACTAATATTTGTAAGAATGCAACAGTTTCTATAGGAAAGGAGCTTATGTGTTGGTTTTTTAGGTGTCGATTGATAGTGGCAAAGATGCAACAATTTCCATAAATAAGGAGCCTATATGGTGATGTAACGTGTGTCAATTGGTGGTTGCAAGGATGTAATAATTCCATATGTGAGTAGCCTACATGGTAGTATGTTGTGTGTCGACTAGGTGTTGTAAGGTTGTAACGTGATGTATAGATGAGAATCATATGTGTTTATATGTTGTGTATCGATTTGATGTTGTGAAGTCATAACATGTATGCATGTTAGGAGTTTGTGATATTAGCAATCAATCATACCAAGAATATTGATTTAAATTATAATGTATTGTTAGACGTATGGAACTCTCGCTAATTTATAGTATAATTTATATTTTATAATTTTAATTATATGTATAAAATGTGTGTATATATACAAATGTAAATGTTCACAAAAAAAAGAATAAAATTGTATTAATAAAATTAAATCATAAATTATAAAAAAAATATTGATTTGAATTATAATATTATAGAAAAAATAAAATAATTTTTAATCAAAAAATATCGATGTTATATATATATTATTTTTTATTTTAAAATATTAATTTGATATTAAAATAATTAGTTACTTGAATATATTATAAATAATGGAATTATTAAATTCAATAATTTTAATATAGTTAATTTATATATTAATTATAATCTTATTAAATGTGAATTAATATTTATGTATTTAGTTTTATATTAAACTTGAATTCTTATTTTTTTCTTCTTATACGTAAGTTTTGTTGTACTCATATTTGTATGTTGGTTTTTCGTTTATAAAATACAATGTCAATTTATTTTACTTAGTGTATCTATCTTTCTCTATCTAAGGTTAGTTGCTATAAATTAGTAATATACACGCGCATATAGTTAGGTACACTTTATATGCAAGTATATTTACACACTCTGGGATTGGTTTTCATAGTGTGTTTGTTACGTGAAGTGTTGGTTTTCGACAAGTGAGCGTGCAAACGAGCTGACGTTATCATTTGTGTTTTTGGTTCATTTTGGGTGTAAGTATATATGAAAAGTACTCTAAAAATTTTGAAACGATAAAATGTGACTTTTAACACCTTGTCATCAAGCTCGCCACTATGCTAGTCACCATCTTTGGCGAGGTGGCAAATTCGAATTCTATAAATACTCCTCAATCTCTTCTTATTTGGTATTCATAAAAATATAGCGGAGCTCTATAAAATTGACATCTCACTCTTTCTATTTTCGGATGATTAATAACTTGTGTATTATTCAATATTAATGATTCATGATTCAGTGAGTAAAATTGTGCTTGTGAGTGGTGAGTATTCGAGATGGTATTTTCAAATGGTTTGTGTAAGGTGAGTCATATGTCAATTGGTAGTTACCTTCACGTAGCTTTTTATATGTGAAAACCTCTTTATGAGAGTGGATAGAGTTAAATTTTTTGAGTTATCACATATTTGACTATGTATCTCTTGTGGTTTGTGATGGGCTATGTATTCTTTGTTATTTATTGGGTGTTCGTATTCAAGGGTGGTCCTGCTAATTGTGCATGTCACTCATTATTGATTCATGATTTTGATCACCTTATATTGGATAGTGTTGACTTTGGAGTTGAGTCGAGTTCGTGTTTCAAGCTAGGTCATTGTTAAAGTAGCAAGCAAAAGTAGCAATAAATCACTAAGACGGAGGTCCCAACTAATGGATGTAATAGTGATTTTATTTTCTATCAAAGTGTAACTTATTTATTATGTAATGGATTATTTACTACTAAATGATTGTCTTAAGCAACCTGAAGATGTTACCACATAAATTGGGTTTTTATGTAAATTTATCTCGTTATATCTGTTGTTTTACATTATCTGTTATTGTATTAGTATAATACGAGTTTCTATCGTGTATGTTCTATCATACTAGATTTAGACTTTGATTCTAAAACTTATTTATTTTGTGTAGTTACATGCTTTCTTTTTTTTCTTTTCCTTGTAGCATACTTGTAACTTTCTAATTATTACTTTTGCTTTGTGATTATATATTTTTGGTGTGAGTCTGAAAATAGTATGTATCTTCTTACCCTAGTAATATCAAGTGTTAGACTCTTTATTTTGATTTTTTTTGTAATGTATGATTGTATGCTGTGAAAGTATAATTAATGTTTAATAAATATGTTCTCACATAAGAGTTCTTGAAAAGATTGAAAATCATTTATAGCTTTTTAGTATGTATGACTGTGTGATCTTTGCTATGTTTATATATGACTAATGTGTTTAATGTAGCTTTTTCTTTCTTAACGCATGTTATTTTTATTGTGTGTTGAATTGAAAATATTGTTTTGTATTTTTGTTGTGTTAATTATTCAATTCATGTTGTGAGATTTACTTGGCTAAATTAATATAGAATTCGCGAAAAGATTCCATGTATTGGTATTTCCATCTCTCTTCTAGGTTCTAATTATTTATTTAAATCAAAATGATAATTTATCTTCGTGTAATTATTTTTATGTATGAAAATCTTTATTATACATTTGTAATAACATTATCAAGGGTTGTGAGACTTTAAAAAATGAATTGCATAATTATTGTATGATGAACATGTTGGTTTTTTCATCTAATAAATTCATATTTGGAATATGCAAGAGGCATATTGAACTTTGATATAAACATTTATTATTATAACTATTATCTTTTAAATTATGTTATTTGATTTAGATAATATAGATAAAACTTGTTTAGATATTTAATAAATAAATAAACTTATTTAGATATAATTTGTCTCGTACTCAAGTCAAACATCGAACATAAACACAACCTCATAGTTAAGTCTAATTATATAGAGTCTTTCGTATAAATTAAAGTATAAATTTAAATTTAGTATTATAATAATAAAAATAAAACGTGTTTAGTGTTTAGATAAATAAAAAATATTTATTTAAGTGTAATTTGATTCATATATAAATCAGACAAAAAATACAACCATATATTTATTATCAAATGATATTTATAGAGTATTATACACAAAAACATAAATTCAAATATTGATATTGTTATTACACCCACTTTCTTAATGATACAAAAAAAATGTAAAGATATGTTTTGACCAAAAAAGTTGAAGATAGAAGAAAATATCCATCTTGAAACCTTAAACTAATAAATATATCATCAAATTTATTATATTTACCACAAGACTTCCTATAAATACTACAAATATCTGTCTATCGTCCTACTATTTATATATGTTTTTGTGATAGATTTGTATAATTAATTAAAAAATTGGTGGTAAATTTGTCATAAAAATAATAGATTTATACAATTAATTAAAAAATTGGTGGTAGATTTGTCATAAATGATACATTTGTAATAATAATATGAAATTTAAAAGTAAATTTGTCACAACTCAAAGTTAATAATAAATTTGTAAAAATAACATAAATTTAAAGATATATTTGTTAGATTTTTTTTATATAAATGAATGAATAAAAAATCATAAATATTACATAATATTTTTTATAATCTATATGTATATTATATATAATAACTAAATCATGACTAATTAAAATATTTTTATATTTTAAAGTAACAGCATATATTATTATTTATATTATTATTTTAAATTACAAAAGCAAAAATTAAACTATAAACCTTAAATACAAAACTTTTATAATAATAAGGAGTTTATTTTTTCATTTCTTCAAAATTAGAGAAATTTAATTAAGAGTATTTATTGTATCCAAATTCGACATGCATCTTCTAATAAATTAAAAAACTTGTGATTAATTTTATTTATTTGTTTATCATTATATTAATTAATTTAAAAATTAAACAAAGATATTTAAAAAATGTATTTAACAATTCACCTCAAAAAGAATATCACAATTGACAATTACCTTGTACTGACTTGTGTTTCGAATTAGTATTAAAATAAATTAAAATAATTTTTTTTCTTATATCTTCTATCTAATATATCAACATTTATATGTATAAATTAAAAATATATTCTTTGTATGTGATTTGTTGTATTTATTTATTTATTATTGAATTTTTATAAATATGTTTGAAACTTATTTGATATATGATACTTAAATAAATAATAATAATTTTTTTAGTTAATTAAAGATTTATTATTATTAAATCTTGTTAACCAAAATCAATATGATAAACAATGAATCTTTAAAGTTGTTTTTAATATAGATATATATATATATATATTTCTAATAAATTCAAAAAAAAGATAGGATAAGATCTATATTAAAGAAGTAATTTTGTTAACATTATATCTTGTTATTTAATGTCTCAATTTTTTTAAATTTTTAAAAAATATAAATGACTAAATATGTTATTATTTAAAAAAGTAAGAATATTTTTTTTTCAAAATTTATTTAAATATGATCTAAATTTGTATATATAATATAAATATATATATGTTTTTTTCTTTCTAAAACCTTACCGTCTATTATTATGTCTTTATGAAACATATATTTTTATTTTTTTTAAATAAATTTGTAACAATATTTAGAAAAATCTATTATTATGTTTTTATCTAAAAAATAAATAAATTTTAAGAAGTATAATTACATACCATACTTTTTTTCATTTTCATATTATTATTTTAATACCTTTATTTAAATATATTTTAAAAATATCTATATTTTTAAAAACGTGTACATATTTAATAAATAATTTTTATACACAAAAATTTAAAAGTCAATTTAATCATTTTAACTTTTTTAAAATAATTTTTTTTCATTTTTTCTCTTTCTATTTTTCCTCCTATTTTATCTTCTCTATTCTCTCTTGTTACTTTTTAATTTCTAATACCTTTATCTATTTGTATTAGATTTTGTGATTGATTTATTCATATAATTTTAAATTTTAAATCTTAATCATGTATGATTTAATCTAGAATAAAGTATAAAATATTCAAATAATAATATTAATGTTTTTTCCTCCCATATCCTTTAAAAAAATATGTTATAATATTTTATTTTTAACAAATATTTATATAAATATTTATTATTTTGATTCTACTATTTAAATAAACATAGTAATAATAATATTATTTTCATTAAATTTTATTTATATTATTTCTATTCTATAAACTAAATTACAAATTATAAATATTAAATCTTAAATTTCTTATAAATTTTAAATTATAAATCTTAAATCTTTAAGATTAAAATATAAATATTAAATCTTAAACTCTAATGTAATCTTAAATTTTTAAACGTAATAAATATAACGAGAGAGAATGAGAAAAAAAAAAGAAAAAATGTAAGAATAATAATAAAAATTTTATAAGATTATTATTTTTTAATTTTTTGTAAACATATTTTTTTATATAATTTTATTATTTTTAAATTACCATTTCAGAACTTTAACGATGACGAATATTAAAAATTAATATGGATTATCATATTTCTCAATTTTGATAGACAATTTGGGTAATTATTGTCATTTATTAATTTTATAGGATCTTATAGATAATAGTGCCCCAATCATAGGAGAACCTAATTAATAATTTTTGTTTTAATGTTTAAATTTTAAAATATGATAATAAAAATAAAATTTGTTTTATTAAAAAAATTTATAAATTATAATTCATCAATAACTATTTTATTTTTATTATTATAAATAATTTACTTCAAAAAATTATTTAAATTTTTAGTATATCAATTAACTTAAAAACAACACCACGTGTAAAAAAAAATATAAACGTGTTGCACGATAGTCAAGTCTAATATATTAATTTAATGAAAATATACAAATACTTTTGAATAACATACCTATATTATCTCAAGATATGAAGTATATAGAAATTGTTACGATAAACTTTTTTATTTATCATATTAATTATATTATTATTTTGAATTTTCTGTAATTATAATTAATTTATAAATATTTAATTATTTTTTCAAAAGATCTTAATTATAATATTATTATAATAAAGTGTGTTTATATTTATATGTATAAAATAGATTTTTATATATGTATAAATTTAATAAATTTACTACTTTTTAAAAATATATTATATGAAATAACGAATAGATTATCTTAATAAATATCATATATTTTTTAATCTAAATTTATTAATATTATAAAAATATATTTAATGAAATGAGTTTGAATTCTTAGTATTATTTTAAATGCTTTCATAATTTAACATAGATTTTTTATTTTTTAGTTACATAAATCGAACAAAAAAGAAAAAATATTTTATAAAAGCCATAAAAAATTTTTATCAATCTTTTTAAATTTATAAATTTTTATGACTAACTAATTTAATGATTATTATTTTTATCTGTAAAAGTACTAAACATTATTTAGTATAATAATATTTTTAAAAATAATAGGTAAAATACAACGAATAATATTTAGTAGTCATATGTTTTGTATTTTGTTATAATATTTTATTTTAAATTATTAAATATAACATATTTAAAATTTAATTTTTTTTTTCAAAAAAACAGAACTTTTTCATGAAATTCCTTAAATAACGTAGAAAAAGTTTGAAAAATAATAAGAATCTCAATTTTAAAATTTATAAACATAAATATGATATTTTTTATTATAAGTTTTTGTTTGTATAATATTTTATTTTTAATATTTTTAATTAAATATTATTTAAATTTAAATATCATATAATTCAAAATCTATTTATTTTTATCAGTTGTTATTTTTTCATAAATTTTATGATGTTATTTTTATTAATTAAAAAAAACAATTAACGTAGCTGGAATGCACCGTCCCAACCGTACAGCCGGTTGCAACCCGATAAATCTTTGCCCAACGTATACGAATATAACCTAACCAAATACACAGAGAGAATAAAAAGGCGCGTGAGCTTAAAGGCAAGCTTTTTCAATAAACGGCACGCATCGTCGTCACTGGCACACTGCTTTGCTTTGGATATTTCTCACATTCACCGCTCATTTAGGGGGTCCCATTAAATTTTCCCAAAATATGTAATCTAAAATAAAATATAAAGAAATGAAAAATATATCTATAAAATACGACCAAAAAATAATTTTATACGGACAGTAATTTCTAGGTATTTTCTGGGTTTAATTTCTCACCAAGTAGCAGAGGCATAGTATATGATAATCTTCTTCTTAATCACCATCATTCTCAGTCTCGTTTCAAAGCTCAAACTCAAGCGATAATTTCGATTTTTAATTGGTTTTAGGATTTTGAATCTGAGATCAGAGAAGAGGAGTTGTTTTTGGAGAAGATTTGAAACCCTTAACAGTTTTTTCACATTTTCGGTATAGGACTTATGGAAGGAGATTCATGGAGCGGTCGTCTTTCTTCTTCTTCCTCAAAGCGTTACCAATCTTCTTTTCACTCGCGATCTGCTCAACTAAATGAAGCTCTACCACCACATCCCCTTCTAAATCTTGATGGTTTGTCTGGTAACTCCAATTTTTTATTTTTTTTTTGGTATTTTTTGCGATTTCCTTTCTAGGTTTTGGGCTTGTTTGGACTATATGTTGTAATGTGTTCATTGTGGGTAGCTTTTGATTAAAGATGATTTTGTTTCCTTTTCTGGCACGTTTAGTTGTTCGTGACTTTGTTTATTAGAAATGAAGCTTCAAAGTTATCCACCCTAAACTTTGGTTTTTAAAAATATAAGGCCTTGAACTGAGCTAAAGTTCGTACCTCTTCGATGTAAAGTTTTGTTATTTTAACAAGAGACAAATGTAAATATAAATCTCGAA
Organism: Hippophae rhamnoides; assembly: GCA_033030585.1. Classification (NCBI taxonomy): domain Eukaryota; kingdom Viridiplantae; phylum Streptophyta; class Magnoliopsida; order Rosales; family Elaeagnaceae; genus Hippophae; species Hippophae rhamnoides. The sequence continues at coordinate 8,423,229 of CM065431.1, forward strand.
CCCTAACAGTAGTTCTTGAGAGAAGATAAAACTGTAGGAAGAAATGAAATCATCGATAATTATTCATGAATCCTTTAGTGATGTATAAGCCTAGTTCTTAGAGTTGCTACTGCACAGTGAACACCAAATGAGTCCAGTTTTGAGGCTATATGTTATTTGTTTTGCGTTTATTTAGTTGTGAGCTGAAGATTTTTCTAGACTGTAGTAGGAGACATACGTAGCCTTCCCTGTTCCTTTCTTTCTCTAAATGAGATGAATTTTGTGAATGCAGATATGTTTTTGGGGTTTGAAGAAATGGATGTGGATGATGATATAAAGGAAGAGTTTCCGTGTCCCTTTTGCTCAGAGTATTATGATATTGTTGGATTATGCTGCCACATTGATGAAGAGCATCCAATGGAGGCAAAGAATGGGGTAGGACTCCTTTTCTGTCCTCGTTGTACTTGATTTCTTTATTCTAGTACTTTGAATCAATAAAGATTTTATTTCCTTTTGTTTATGGTGGATGCCTCCTTAAAGAAGTTTTTTTTTTCAAGTACTATTTCATTTTATATTTGAAGTTATGTCGGTGCTAGAACAATCTATCTTAGTCCGTAAAATATAAATATATACTGTTCAGCTTGAGCCGGTTAGTCATAAATTATTTGAACTTTTTGTCTCACAAATGTTTTTAACTTCTCGAATATATTTTACAGCTTTCATCTGCCCCTGTTTGGAAATTTTGAGCTTGCTGAATGATTGATTTCCATATATATATATATATATATATATATATATATTTGTCTTAATAAGGTTTCCATTAGATTATGTTTTGACAAGCCTTAGAATATTAAAATTTTATGAGCTTTACCTCTGCTTAAATCATACTTCTTACGAGACATTAGAGTTCTACTCACTGTTGAGCAAATTTATTTACACATGAGCACATAAGATTTTGCTTTTGGCATTTAGTCAGATTGGCATTGCAAAAGGGTAAACTATTGGGAGTAATGGGATATGTTGTTGTGATGGTTTAAAATAATTTGTTTTAGGTGTTTTCTTTGAGTAATGAACTTTTCATATTTTTGACTTCTGCTCAAATATATATTATTTGTATGATTTATGTAATATTCATTTCATTATCTGACTTCTGATCAAAAGCTCAATCTTACTCAAAGTGAAAGCTCTTCGGCTGCAGGTATGTCCAGTTTGTGCAACAAGGGTGGGGGTTGATATGGTTGCTCACTTAACCTTACAACACGGAAATATTTTCAAGATATCCTTCCGTATTGAGTGTTATGTGCTACTTGTAATTTTATTATCAACTAACCTTTGTCCTTTATTGCAAGTAAATGCATCTTGCCATTCACTCTATTATAAATATTTAAATGGAATCTGACAAATGTGCCAAACAGTACTGTTGAAACATATAAGGTTTTTGCACAATATGATTTTTTCTCTAGTATTTCTGGAAACACTGCTTTGCTCTTCACCAATTTCAGCTCTGAGTTCTAATAATTTGCACTCTGCTTACTATATTTTTTCACATCTTCAAACAATCCTAGTAGGAGATCTTTTAACATATAAATTAATTTTTTGATCTGCACTGTAGTTGTCTGTGAAGTATTTTGTTTCTATTCTACAACTACAGGTTAGGAGGCAGATTATAAAATTCTCATATTGCTTTTGATAATTCTCTAGTTATCATCAGGGTGAATTAATTAACCAAATACTTTGAGTTCCTTAACCAGTATTTACGTGCAGCGCAAGAGGAAATCAAGGAAAGGTGCATCTCATACAACTCTTTCTTTCCTGAGGAAAGAGCTGGGTGTAGAAAACTTGCAGTCTCTTTTGGGGGGATCATCTTATCTAGTCTCCTCATCCAACACGGCACCTGATCCGCTGCTCTCATCATTTATTCTGCCTATGACTGATGACTTTTTAAGTGCTGAGACTTCCTTTTCGACTGAAACAAGCTCAGTCAAGAAGAGCTCTGATGACATAATATCAGAAAGGTATCTTGTTAAATCTTTAGACATCTTGCTCTCTGCCTTTTCTTTTTATAGTATTCGAGCATTCATGCCCTAGAGTTCTTGCTGGCAACAATGAATCACACTTTCTTTTATTTTTCATTTTGTACAGAAAAATGAAGCCTAAATGACAGTAGGAGATTAGGGGTGCTATTTATGTTATTAATAACTTGTTTAATTAGTGTTAGTCTTATAGTTGTCTTTGAGTCATTTTAGTCGTTCTTTGGGGAACTTTAGGGTCATATTTGTCAATGTATTTTGTTGTTGTTAATTTTGGCCTTTAGTGGAGTTAGCTATAAATAGGAAGAGAGTTGAGCTAAGAAGATTAGATTGGAATACTGTATGAATTTTGTATTGAGGTTTTCCTCTTAGTTTTAATGAATATTTTTGGGTTTGAATAGATGAATTCAAAAATTGCAATCCTATTCATCTTTCAGTGCATTTGAACTTCTCCATTTCCGATAGAAAACTCAAACAATGTGCTTAATTTTTTCTTTTTATGTTCGACGTAGAAATTTCAGAAACCTATGTGATTTCTGTTTAGAGTGTTCGGGAAAATCTATCTTATGACCATCTTCATACTTCCTCAGCTCTCAGTACAACGAGAACAATGCCTTTTGAAGTCTCTCTAATATCATCATACTCTCTACTAAACGTCAATTACATTGAGAACTATCTGCGGTGGAGTTGATGCATTGTGTATAGTCAGAAGTCCAATACCTGTATAATTAAAGTCGATTTGATGCGTCTGATAATTTGTTCTACATTTCAATTAAAGCATATCACATGGTCTTCTTCATTGAATACTCAGTTACTGATAATGTTTTAGCACCAACTCCTGTTTCTCCTCGGTGATGCTCATTTGTCGCCTATTTGTTACAGATGTGTCCAGACGCCTCCCATGTCAATCAAGGAAAAGGAAGAGAGAGAGAAAAGATGTGAGTTTGTTCATGGGATGTTATTGTCCACCATTCTTGATGAAAATTTATAGACAAAATGCATATGGCTGCTGAAGTATTGGACTAAAGTTTCAGTTAAGTGCTCTTCAACCTGTGTTTAGTTTGTAACAAGAATGGTGGTGTCTTAAAAGCAAGTGTCTATTAAGTAGTAGGAAAGATTGTAATTTATGTGGTTTGTTACCTTTAGTTTGTAGGGGTGAACAAACGTCCTTATTGTGTTAATTTCAGGTTACTGGTAACTTTAATGGAAAGAAAAGAGAAATAATTTTTAGTGGAACACATTTTATAAGCGCTTATTATATAGTGTGTATCATGGAGATCTTATAAAATATTAGATATAATAAAAATGGGAAAGGGGTCGACAACATCCTATAAGTTATGCTTGATTAGTTGATTTGACCATTAGTTTTATAGAATAGAAAATAGGTTTTTTTTGGGTCATGATGTTATTGCGAAAGATGACATGGAAAAAAAATTGAAATTTGTAATAAAATATTATTATTTAGTTGGTGGTAAAAATAAGATTAAAACTAAAAAAATGAATAAGGTAGAAAGAGAACGACGTTAAATTATTAGAATAATGATTAAAATGATAATTTTAATTTTTATTAATGATTGGTTGATAAATTTAATTAAAAATATTTAAAAATTGATTTTGTTATTCAAAATATCTACGTGATAAGAAAAAAACGTTATTATTTATAAATTATAAGATTAAATGACCAAATGACTTTATCTTAAAAAATTATAGACTCGTTTATGATAAGCAATTATTTTATTCTGCGTTTTATGTGCCATGTTCTAAGGCCTCATGCTTAATAATAATAAATGGTTGAATATCCCAAAATTTTAAAATGATCATAAATAAATAGAAAAATCTTTTGCATAACTGAGAATTTAAGATGGACCAGACCATAAGAGTGGACTAGGTTAACAAAAAAGATTTAGAAGAAGGAAATAAATATAATAAAAAAACATGTTGAGTGCAGCAACTCGAAGGGGATCCAATCAATGGTAAAGGTGCTAAGGTCACCTTTATATATATATATATATATATATATATATATATATAAAAACTTACAAACATAATTTATAAGAAAACAAAAGGTTCGATAAGGAAAACTTTTGCAGCAGAGGTGCGTCGAAATGATTTCAAAGTGGACTATGTTGTTTTATTGGATCGTCATATTTCAAAGTATCAGTTTGTACTTACCCTCAAAGTAACAGATTATATATATATATATATATATATATATATATATATATATATATATATATATTAAGTTATATTTGATATTTTAATTTATTTCGTTTGTATTACACTTGTATTATTTCACTTATATTACACTTTTACTATTTTACTTGTTTTATACTTGTACTACATTTTACTACACTTCTAATATTTCACTTGTACTACACTTGTTACAATCCTATAAATAGAGTTCTCTATGTACATTCTAAACACACCAATACAACATTAAATCATTCTTTCTTCTTATCTCTCTATACTCTTCATACTAAGACGTATCTCATATACCTCTAAAATTTCTATCAAAATTCTACTCTCTTCTCGCTTTCTCAACCCGGCCACTCAACCTGGCCATCTCAACCTCGGCCACCTCAACCTGCCACCTAAACCCGGCCACTCAACTCTTGGCCACTTAAACCCGGCCACCTCTGAAATCAACTCCACCTCAAATTCGGCTCACTCAACCTGTACCTCACCTCACTCTACCACCTAATCCCTGGGCCACCTCAACCCTGCCTGTGTTTGTTTTCAACTCTTTTCATTTTTAAGGATATCTCCTTTATATTGTTTCTATATATTCGCTTTATATTTCCTCCATTATTTCGTTAAAAATGGAACCTAAATGATATCCCAAAACCAATCTCTACCACCTCGATGACTAACTAACTAACGAGCACAAGCAATGAAAAGTTTTGAAAGCGACGTAAGCTACGGCTTTCATAACTCGTGATATCTCTATACCCATCCAAGAAACCACCTAAAACAACTCCTTATTTCTTTGATCGCTTTAAAGACGGGAAAGTAAATATCATCAAATTATTACCTGGTTTCAGTGAACACCACTTTACCTTCCATTCATTGCGGTGAATTTCGTTTACATCGCCAAAGTTAAGTTTGGAATTTCTTCGAGGCTCGCTTTACTAAAATAGATTTGACCAACCAATATCAACTTTTAACAACTCTTCATACCAAACGCCAAAGGGTTGATCAAACCATTAACCAATTTCTCTCTCAAAATGTATACTATTCTGGGATCAACTCGCTTCTCTCCGAACCAACTTGGACGAACAAGATTGATCGAGATGTTTGCGACTTACCGTAATCACCAAAGATCTTGTTATTTTTCTCATGGTTTCCACGATCGATTTGAACCTTTGTCGGCTTCCTTACTCCATCTGAGTCCTTTTCCATCCTTAGATATCAAGTCAGACCGAAGCTTCGCTCCAAGAAACCTACGGGATTTTCAAAGTTCATCATACAAATTGCTCTTGCCACCCCTTTTATCGCCCTAAGGAGGTTCTAAATAGGACTTCAAACATCAGTCGCACCTACCGTCACAACCCCAATCACGAGCTTCTTACATGTCCCATTCGGCATGTATATATTGTCACAAGAAGCGGTCCGGGACACTTTAATAGAGATTGCTTTCTAATCCCTCTCGCATTCCTCTCAATCCCTCTCAACACGCTTCGTGTAAAAATAGTAATTCATCTATCACCGCTGTTGCTTTCCGAGGATAATCATGACAAATTTACTTTCTCTACTCAAGAACTTGAAGGTCTTCTTAAACATGTTTCTCTCACAATCTAATAATGCTTCTCCTATTGCCTTGTCTTATCACATCGGGTAAATCTTTATGGTATTTTGATTCTCGCTTTGTTGTAACCATACGACTCATGATACTCACATCTTCTCTCCCACACAATCTTCCATCTCCAAACCTTTAATTCAAATCGCCAATGGTTCACATGTACGTTAACGTCAGTAGGACAAGTTTCCACATCTTCTATATCACTTTCTCGACACTTTTCATATTCCCAACCTTACTGTAAATCTTATCTCCGTTGGTCAATTATGTGAACTCGGGTCTTACTATTACTTTTTCCTCTTCCGGTTGTCATGCAAGTGCGGGATCCACAGTACGTGACATATCCTCGGGATACGCCGTAAGGTTGGACGATTATTTGAACTTATCAACCTTCATCTACCCAATTCCTCCTCACACTTCCGTCGCTTTCTACCACTCATATCAACCTACGGTGACGCTTGCCTAGGCCATACGCCCATGTGACGTCTTCGTCCAAGCATCTTCTCGGTAAATTAGGACTGCTTTCTATTTCTCGATAATGTAAATTGTTTGCCTTGTCAATCGGGGGAAAACAACCGCTTTATGTTTTAATAAAAGTGATTCTACTTATGTCTCCCTTTGACTTAATTCATTCGATGTTTGAGGTCCATCCACACATCCTACTATAATGTGGACGTGTTTATTTGTCATTTTTATTGATGATTATTCAAGATTCACATGGATTTTTCTCATGAAACATAGATCCGAATTACCCAAAATTTATTATGATTTTGCCCAAATGGTTAAAACCCAATTTTCTCAAAATATCAAAGTTAAGTAGAAATTGATAATGCTACGGAATATAAAGAAACAAATTTTTTAATTTTTCTTCGACAAAACGGGACTCTTTCTCAATATTCTTGTCTCCGGCACATCTCAACAAAATGGAAGAGTCGAGCGAAACACGCATATTCTTAATAATCGTCTCTCTCATTTCTAGTTCTCATTCTCGAACGCTTTTAGGGCACGGCCTCTTACTACCGTTTTATACCATCAATCGTGTTCCCATGCCTATTATTCACAATCAATCTCCTTTATGAACGTCTCTATAGTTTCTCCATCTTATGAACTACTCAAAGTGTCATGGTCTGCTTTGTTCTTCTTCACCCTCACGAACACAATAAATTAGAACCTCGTTCTCATCTTTGTCGTTTCTTAGGGTATGGAATAGTAACACAAAGGCTATCGTTCACGGGACCCTATCTCTAAACGATCATGCGCATCTCGTCATGTCATCTTTTGGGAACATAAAATGTTTTCCTCTATTTCTTCATTTCATGCCTCATCTCATACCTCACTCTCATTTTTAACGACCCAACTATTGATTTATTTCCTCCGACATTGCTCCATTACCTCACCATCGTCTACTACGCTCTGCGTGTTCCATTCCTTCCGACGATCCTACCATAACAACATCTTTTGAAGACCACTAACCACCGATTTGCCCGTAGTCATCACTCTGGCTGCTCTACTCGTGTAAGTAGTCTTCCTTTTCATCTTCGTGATTACCAATGTTTCTCTACTATTTTGTCTCATTATGAACCCCAAAACTATGCAGGCTGGTTCTAACCCTCATTGGCAAAGCTAGTACGTATGAATTAAGGTGCATTAACAAAAGCACATACACGGGATCTTGCTGATCTTCCATCTATTAAATCTTTGATCGGTTGTAAGTGGATCTTCAAAATCAAAACTCATTCGTACGATGGGTCCGTGAACGATATAAAGCTCGTCTGGTTGCACAGCATTTTACACAGAATATGGAATCGACTTACGAAGAAACTTTTGCACCAGCCGACTCACCTCCGTTCTAAGTATCACTGTTGTTGCTCCCGCCCGAAATTGGAACATGTTTCAAATGGATGTCAAAAATGCTTTTCTCAATTGGAGACATAATCGAGTGAGGTTTATATGAAACCTCCCTCGATACACTCTCATTCACCTCATCAAGTACGCAGACTTCGTCGTGTTTCATGGCCTCAAACAAGCTCCTCGAGTTTGCCAAATTCACTCTACACTTACCGACTTTGGTTTCACTTCCGCCTATGACTTCTGGTCTTTATTCGAAGACTCCCACCGTGTAACACTTCTACTCCTTTACGTAGATGATATGATCATAAGGGAATGACTCTAATGGAATTATTGATCTCGCGCTTCGAGTCATCAATTTGAAATGAAAGACTCGTCGTTCCGTACTTGGGCCTAGAAATCTCATCCGATTCTCAAGGATATTATCTCTCTCAAGCAAAGTACTCTTTCGATATTCTTAATCGGGCCGTCTTACTGATTGCAAACCGCATCAACACTTCTCGAAACCAATGTCAAACTTACTCCATTGGGGATGGTACTATTCTCTCTTTCGTATGCCACATTATACGTACAACTAGTAAGCGACCTTTTATCTCACAAATCGTCCGACATCGCCTATGTTGCTCATCCGGTTAGTCAATTCATGTCCGCTCCACTCGGCTTCACCCATTATCTCGCGATTCTTCGCATTCTTCGCCACATCAAAGTGCGCCACGTTTCACGGTCTCACTTCTCCAATAAGTCTAATCTTCTTCTTTCCGCCACTCGACGATCGTAGGCGGTGCGACCCAACCGATCGTCGCTCTACCACCTGGATATTGTTTCTTTCGAAACTTTTTATATCTTCGCGAAGCAAGAAACAATCTCTCACTTCTCGATCCAAAGACCGGTGAATATCGTGCTCTGTTGACTCCACTCAAGAACTTCTTTGCTCTGGTTACTGGCCGATATGGGTGATGCCAATCAACCGCAACTATCCTATATTGTGACAATCAGAGTGCTATTCAGATTGCTGACAATAATGTATTTCATGAACGAACAAAATATATCGAGATTGATTGTCATTTTGTTCGTCAATATGTTCTTCAAGACACTGTTTGTCTCAAATCAATATCCTCCACAGATCAAACAGCTGACATTTTCACCAAATCTCATCTACCAGGCAAATTTCAAGAATTAGTTTCCAAACTCAAGTTGATTGTTTCTCTTCCTCCTTGAGTTTGAGGGGGGATGTTAAGTTATATTTGATATTGTAATTCACTTCACTTGTACTACACTTGTATTATTTCACTTATACTACACTTCCACTATTTCACTTGTACTACACTTCCACTATTTCACTTGTACTACACTTGTTACAATCCTATAAATAGGGTTCTCTATGTATATTCTAAACACACCAATACAACATTAAATCATTCTTTCTTCTTATCTCTCTATACTCTTCACAATATATTTGGTCACGGATTACATATAAAAATTTGAGTACATTATATTTTATATGGCCTTTAAGCTTAATATATAGGTTTTTGGGGGCTTCTCACGCAAAATATGTTTTAGTTTCAAATAAATTATAAATATTATCGGTAAAATTATAATTCATATTGAGCACTATTACGTAGCATAAATCTATAATAATCATAAATGATGTTTTAAGATTTGATTGGTTCTTACTTGGCTAGATGATAGAACTATTTATGAATATTAAATAATTGAGTAGATACATATGCTTCACTTCGCATTCACTATCGTAGTAAAAAATCTTTGATGTTGTGTTATACAGATATAAATTAGCATTATTTTTTAAATAATATTGACACGTGATATAACAAGAATAACGCAGATATAAAAATATATAAATGTGTGTTATTGACATTTCTATAAGAACAAAAAAAGTTTAAATTTTGTAATCATTTGAAATTTTTTTTAATTATTATTATTATAATTTATAACAAAATCATTTGATAATTGTTGAAAATTCTGATTTTAGAGTCAAATAGGTTAGTCATTACCTTGAGATATTTATTTATATTAAAGTTGATACAAGTATTTATCAATGCTAATTTTTTTTATATCGAAGTTTCTCTTGTAATTAAATCTTTGGGCAATGCCCATAAATTCAATTGGCTTCTTTAGTAATATGACAATTAATCTAACATCTGACAAAAGTAGGAAATTCCCTAATAGGACCGGGCACTATCATGACCTAAAGTAATATTTGTTTGCTTGAGATGACCCAATTAGAAGAAAAGGCCCTACCTCTACCTATTACCTTATTTTCCCTGCACACCTTTCTCCATGAATCGAACAAAAAAGATGAAGGTGGAAAGAAATTATTCTAAAATAATTAGTTGGATGTATGTTATTGCATTTGTGAAGCTAACAATTGGCGCACGTGTGAATTAGAATCCATGATTGAGTTATTCAATATCTTTTCCTTGAGAAACCGGAAGGTGACAAGTGCAAGAGGAGTAGTGCAAATTTTCTTCCTCGAACAATTAATTATTGTTGACAAATTCTTCAAGTAATGTCCCAACAAAAAAAGGGGTGCCAAATAAAACACATCCTCTCAATAATTTCTAAAGACCTAAACTCAACCATGATTATGTCCTTGTATCCAAGATCCTCTTCACTACGTCCCTTACAAAAGAAACGAAGTAAGATGAGCAGTAACCTATCATTAGGCTTATTTTGCCACTAGCCATCAACTCAATGTGCCAGCAGATGGATGGTGCGGGGATGGAACAACCTCGTTGCGCTGACGCTTGAACCCACAGGCAGTTAAAGCGGTTTGCACAGATCTCCTTGCAATTTCATCTAAACGAAATTTGTCTCGGCAAATATATATATATATATACTTATACCATAAGTGAATCAAGTATTTATTGGATTAATCGAATAGATAATATTAAAGAATAAATATATGAATAATAATATTATATTAATAAATTAAACGATTTAACTGACTATAAATATTCAAATATTCAGATAAAATATAAATATATATAATGAAAACTTAAATACAAACTTAATTATAAAAACTAAAGGTTATGTCTAGAGTATAAAAGGAAAGGGAATGAGAGAGGATGATTGAGTATGAGAGAGTTTGAGAGTCATTGTACGTAATGAAAGTGGTGTATGTGAAATGAAATGAGTTTTTCTTTTATAATTGAGATTATATTGTGTGCAGATACTATATCGTTAAATGAATAGTATTTTATCTCTTGTTTTATATTGTTGAAGATGTTAATACTATTGTGAATAGTGATTTGTTGTCACTTTTTACTGTTTGGTGAATAGTGTCTGACTACCACCGTTTTATTATTATCTTTTTTTTTCAACATTATAGTGATTAATGAGTGCAAAATTACAAATATATAGTATCGTAGTTTTATAGCAAAGTGATAAGAAGAATATCGTTATCAAAAATTAATAACTTACTTTTGACAAATACACAAATTATGTTAATCTCAATTCTATCTAGAAAAGTCAATAAAATTGTTGTAATTGAAATTTAAAATAAAATTAATTTTAAAAAAATATGTAAAATAAAGTAAAGTTGTTTGAATATAAAATTAATGGGAAGAAAACTTTTAAGAAATTGATTTCAGATAATCTCAAACTATGCTTTACTCATCTAGATAATTTAATTTAATTCTCTTTTTTTGTTAGTAATCTACAAAAAAACATCCAAAAACCTTTTTTCAATAGTCAATTGAAAATATTATTGTTCATCAATTTACACAAGAGTATGCAATTTAGTAAAGCAAAAAAGTATTAAAACCAATGATTTTAATACTACACAAGTTCATACAAGTCTTTCGATCTCTATATTTACCTACGTTGAAATATTCCAAATATATTCTATAATTTTTACTTTTGATAGTAAATCACAAGAATAAAATCATCTAATTAATGACCAGTTAATTATAAGCAATAAACTTAAAATAAATCATGTAAATATGAAAAATAATAATTTAAATTAACATGAAAAATCAAGCATAGTTTGAAATCAGATTACATCTTTTTCCTAGAATAAAAAAAATTAAGTTCATGCTAAAAATTAAATTTAACATAAATAAATTCATCATAATTTTTCTGAAAATAATTGAAAAGAAAACTAAAACACAAAATCTGTTTCCATCTTAATTTGTTCCAACCTTCTCCTCTTTTGTTTTTTTCCTCTGATACACTTCTCATTTTTTTCTTTTCTTTTTTCGCTTCCAGCATCGTTTTTTCCTCTGCTTTGTTTCCTTCTCTACTGACGGTGACCTCTTCTCCAGTGCCTCTTATATATATATATATATATATATATATTAAGTCGCGTCCAAACCGCGTGCCATTTTATTATTTTTTAAGAGAAATAATCTTCATTTAAATTTAATTTAAATAAATCTTAATTTAAATTTAAGAGTCCTTAGAAAATATATTTTTAAAATTTTAGATCTTCATTTTCTTTAAATCTATAATAAAATTTAAAAAATGATAATAAAGTATAAAATCAATAAAAATTAAATAAAATTATATTAAAGTTAAAGTTAAGAAGTGATAAATTATGTCAAATTACGCAAGTCATTAGTGACTTGATATGGTACTTTTTCATGGGCTGAAGATTTTGATGATTCTTTTAATGAGACTTTTTACAAATAAAATGGGCTTTTATTCCAACAATGGATTTTGGATGTTAACCCTTATATATAGATTGGGCTTTTAACCCTGATAAAATAAATTTGGACTTTTAACCCGTATACATTATAAGGCATGTAGGTCGATTTACAAAGTTTTTATTTTCCTTTTGACTCGTAACAAATGTATTCACTCTCAATTCTTATGTCGATCATAAGTTCTGATGAAGCTTGGGAGTTTAGTGATGATGTTTTTGCTCTTGGAGTACTCCGCTTGATTGGATGTTCTAGTAAAGGGTTTCAATGTTTCTTGTGATAATTAATGGATGATTACCAAGAGTTCTTCTCGGGTTTTTGTGCTAGCAATCAATGAGTTAGTTTGGGACCTTTGGGCTAGGAACAACTATTGGTCTTAAATGTCTTCTAGTTTGTTGTTTTGTGACCAATTTTGATCAACCATTGTTCTATGGATGGTTTTAAAACTGTTTTGGGGACGTTAAAGGAGGATTACCATTTTACCTGAAATAAATATTTTATGTAGACTATCTCGAAGGCAACAAGTTTTAAGACCCATTGACATACCCAAAGAAGGTAAAATTTTGTGGAAAAATACATAAAGGTTAGAAACACTTCTAAGCCTCTATGGGTTTATAATGGGTTATGAAGTGTTGATAGTTTTCCTTTACTATTGGAATGAGGGTGTTGGAATGGAATAAAAAAATTTCCGCCAGTGGTTAAATCATGAGGGAAAGTTTGTTAGGTTGATAGTATTTTGATAGAAAAGAACAACCAGGAGTGTTAATTCTTCTTATTTTGGATAAGAAAGGTATTGTACTAAGCTTGTTGGTAGTCCGAATAAGTGTAGGCTCTACAATATGGTTAGGTGGTTTTATGACTGATAAGGAAAGTTAAGAGTTTGGATAGTTCATTGCCCCATTCTGATGGAGAAAATATTTTGAAGATTTTGGCTGTGGAATATTAGGGATCGGTTTGGTTTTGGTAGAGAAAATATTTGAATTCTACACTACTTGTAACTTCCAAAATACTCTGATAATATTATGGAGTTTTAGTGATATTCTAAGGTTTGAAGAACCTAATTTTACCAAAATAGTTTTGAACTGTTAAATAAGGATTCTTGTCATGGAATCCACGTTCAACTATCATAACCATTTGAGTTTCTGGTTTTAAAAAGTACTCAGATGAGGGTTTTGAAATAACTTGTTTTTGGGAAACAATTTCCCTTTTTCCTAGTGTAGAGATTATTTTAGTAGAAGATGTTGCCCATATCTCTGAAAAGGAAAGTTTTCCTTCTCTAAGTTTTGAAATAAGAGTTTTGGAAGATGATTATTTCTTTTTGATCTTACCTACGGAGAGTGGGGTCTCTAAATTGGTTAATGATGGTTCTTCGAAGTAGTGGAGAGTATTTTGCATAGTCTGGAAGAGCTTTGGGGTTTTACTAAGATTTAATACCCATTCTTATATCTCTTTTTTTTCAATAGATGGTGAGTCTTATGAGGATTTTTTTAGGCCGCTTAAGGCCATGTAATAATAGGTTTTGATGAAGAAAGTAGTTTTGGGGAAGGAGTTAGAAGAGGCCCTTTTACCTCTTTGGCTTTCTTCTTTTTTGCCATTGGTTACCTATTTTGAAGAAACTCCCTTGTTAGGAAATATGATAATGAATTTGTTTCTCCTCTGATAAATTTAATATCAAAAATACTTAATAAAACTTTCTATCTTGCAAAAATTTGTTTTGAACATCTTTTTTGCAAAATTGTTTTTGCAGATTTACAATCAATCCTTGATAAAAAAAATTGATTTAATAGATTAAATTGAAATTTTAATATGTAAATTACAATTGATAATACTTCTTTTTTGACTGTGGAATAATTTTTCTGACAATCATTCCAATGGCTAGAGACAAATTGAACGATTAGTAATTTATTATCTTGGACTTTTTTTAGAATTCCTTTATAGCCAATTTCACTAGCATTTGTTTATACTATCTTTGAGAGATTGGGATCCGCAAAACGTAAATAAGGAATGTTTTGAATTTGGGTTTTGATATGTTGCACAATTTTGGTATGCCCTTCCATCTATGGCTTATGAGTTTTCTTAAGTCTGTTATGGAGTGGTTTTGTAAGTCTGTTTATATTTGGACAAAAATTGAGAACATAGTTCAAGTTACCAAGGAATCTTTGGAAATAGGTTTTATCTGTAATCTTATCAAGGAACTTGGTAATAAACTGAAGAGGTTGTTCAATTGGAAATATGGTTCATATAGATACGTTATGTCTAAGAAATCTTATGTTGGTTTGGAAGAAAGTCATATTTTCGGCTGATAAGGTCAGTCCATTGTGTTTGACTTTATAGAAGAAGGTTTTGAGATGTCGAATGTATTGATCAACAAATTTTAAGAATATGAAGACATCGTCAATGTACACAATTCCTAATTCTTAATAAGGATTAAAAATATCATTCATCATTCATACTAGCCAAAAAGGATAGTAAATGTTGTTTTGTATCGATCTTTTGGTTCAATTTGGATTTGCCAGAAACCTAACTTCATATCAAATTTTGAGAATAATGATGAAGAATGGAGTTTTTGAAGGTCTTTTTTTATTAAGAATAGGGTATCTAATCCATTTTAAGGTCTTGTTAAGAGGTTTGAAATTTATAACCAGTCGAGGTGTTTCTCTTTTTATCCCAGCTGGTTTGTTGACATAGAAAGTCGCACAACTCCATGACGATCTGGATTTTTAGATTAATTTTTTGGATAGGATATCATGAATCTATTTTTTTTTGTAAAATTGCTCTAGGTTTGCATTCATCTGAATGAGCCTAGCTTTTGTTGGCTTACAAGCTCCCATGTCTCATTCTTTTCTATAGCCTTTATTTTCAAATCCATTGCTTCCTTTCATTTCCTTTCTTTTACTGCTTCATTGAAGCACACATGATCATCATGTATCATGAAATAAGCCAAATGTAACTCCTCAGAGAGATCAGAATGAGTAACATAGTCTTTCATCCATCGTGGTGCTCTTCTGATTCGTACTTTTGGGGTGGTGATAGGAGCTTTTGTTTCCACATCAGCTTCCTCAGTTGGTTCCTCTACATCTTCAGTTGGTTCTTCTACATTTTCAATTTCTTCCTCCTCGTAATAGTCACTTATTTCCCCATCATCATTGTCTATCCAGGTAAAGACATCATGCTTAGTGTCATCACTCCTCCCCCAATTGAAGCCTTTGTCTTCTTCAAATACTATATCCCTACTAATAATCACCCTTTTAGTTAAAGGATCATACAACTGATATGCCTTTGATTCCTCACTGATACCAAGGAATATGCATTTATGGCTTTTATCATCTAGTTTTATCCTTCCTTTATCAGGAATGTGTACATTAGTAATGCACCCAAAATTCTAAAGTACTCGACATTTGGTTTTTTTCCACTCCAAGATTTTTCAGGAGTCTTTCCTTTCACTGTTATAGTTGGACTCATGTTCAGTACATGTGAAGCCTATCTAACTGCTTATGGCCAAAAGAGTTTGGGCATCTTCTTTTCTAAAAGTAGGCATCGAACCATGTTTAATACAGTTCTATTCTTACGTTCTTCCACTCCATTTTGTTTAGAAGTATAGACAGCAACAATTGTCTTTTAATGTCATAATCAACACAAAACTGATTAAACTCCTTAGACGTGAACTCCCATCTCCTATATATTCTTAAGTAGCATATACTACATCTTGACTCCTTTTCAATTTGATTTTTGAAAACTTTAAACATAGAGAAGGTTTCACTCTTCTCAACTAAGAAGTAAATCCATGCTTTTTTATTGAAGTCGTTAATGAAACATAACAGATACCTCTTGAGGTTGGTTGAAGTTAGGGTGATTAGACCACACAAATTAGCATTAACTATTTAAAGTTTGTTTGAAGCCCTCTACTGACTTTTCTTTGGTATGACAACTCTGTACTGTTTTCCAAGGTGACAAATTATGCATTCTTCTTTTGTCAGTTTGAGTTAAGGTAGTCCTTTCATAAACTATTTGCTTGCCAATGTTTGAAGGCTTTTGTTATTCACATGGCCATACCGTCGATGCCACAAGTCTGTTATGTTATCTTCAGTTGCTATTAGACACTTGTGAGAAACCACCTTGGGCAGTGAAAAGTTACCATGCTTAATTAAAAAAGTTTTAACAATTTAAAAATAAAAATAATAATAATAATAAAAAAAAATATATATATATATATATATATATATATATATATACTTTTTCATTTTTTGTGTGTTTAGTTTTATTTCTATTTTGTGTGATTTAGTAATTTTTGGAATTTAAAAAAAAATTAAAAAAAAAACTTTTCTCACAAAAATTTATCATTTCTTTAAATCAAATTTAAGTAAATAGTTAAGTCTTTTGTACTGTTAGATTAATTTTTGAAAACATATCATGAAATATTTGTAATTATTTTTTGATAATTAGTTAGTTTTTGTCTTAACTAATATTTCTTGATAAGATGTAGAAATTATATTAAACCCAAAATCGGTGTTTATGAATTTTTTTAGTGGAGACTACCTTTGTGAGATATAATTTGAGCCTAATTTCCTTTATTTAGAGTGAAATATATATTTTTTTCTACTCCAAACACATTTCTTATTTCTTCAAATTTTTAGATGATCTCTATTAATGCATTGAATGTATGAATTTTTTTCTCATCTTAATAGAGTATCATATATTTTTTATTATTTTTGCTTAGATTAAATGATTTGAGTAGAAATTGATAGTATATGCTTATATCTCGTTCATGCATGACTGCTACAAAAAAAAGACATATATGGGGTTACCTAAACCAAGATCAAACAGAAAAGCCACAAAATTAACCACTCACCAAAATCCAAAAAAAAAATGTACAATCTGTACATGGGTTGACTCTCTAAAATACATATATTGAGAAATATCTTCAGAAAAAAATAGAGATAAAGAATATATAGTATAATCTACATACTATAACCCACATTGCCTACAAAGTTGTGAGTAAAAGTTAATTACAAAAGAAAGATATAGGAAATAATTCCCTAAAAAGTCATTGCACTCTCTTCATTTGTAAAAGGCATATATCTTGAAATTCTTTCTTAATGAGTTTGATTTATGCTTGAAAATAATTTTTATATATGATATCTTTATAATTTATACATTTGATTCCTTTCATGAGATCAATGTTAAAATAACACTTTAAGCCTTTATTCTTTATACATATGCGAACATATTAGTTCATTTCTATACATCAACTCTTTCGCATATAAATTAGTATGAGTGTTTGAACCCATAGGATTCAGTGTTTCGAGAGTATTGACTTGTGAGGAATAGAGTCGAAGCGAATTTTGATTCATGACACTGAAATTAGGTAAAATTAAATTGATACATTTTTAATAGGAAATATGAAAATGATTTTCGACTACTTATTATAATAAAATCATGATTGTTTAAAGTGATTAAAATAACTTATGCTTGAGATTTTATTTATGATCTTAAAAGAGATTAAAAAAAGTATGAAACATTTTGGTGATATGCTGTTTTCTTTTATTCTTAAATTAATTTTTGATTTTGTTGTAATTTTAATTTTTGATTTGATTGTTTTTATTTTTACATTTAGTTCAATGTTTGTGGGTATTATTACTGAAAACCCTCACGAGACTCAAACTCGTTCACTAGGGCAACCTAGGGGTTTAACGGCTTGTTGCATAGGCTAAATGCAACCGTTTCAATCCACGAAAGTGATTTAGGATAGTTTAATTTTTAGTTTTTATCGCTTCTCTTGCTAAGAGACTAGCAAGAAGCTGGTTGGGGGTTGTGATAAGTGCTCAAAAAACACTAAAATAACCATGATTTTATGTACATTAATTGATTAAAAATATATATATTTATATGTTTTATCATATATTTATATAAATTTGTCTTTTTCGGAATCACGGATATTTTTATTGTTTTTCAGCTATTTTGGCTTAAAAACACAATTTAAAGACTCAAAGAGGAATACTTGAAGCAATACATCACAAATATATTAATAAATAAGTGGGAAAAGGTCAACAAACATGGAAAAATTGGATAAAATGGGTCGAAAAGGTCAAAAATGTTAAAAAGACGGAAATCGCAAGTAGTAATGGAAAATACAGGTGCATCCATCATATTCATCATTAAAGTGTATAGAGACAAATCGCTGTTAACTTCTAACATCTAAACAAATATTTTTAGTTTTAACAATTTAAAAATTATTCACATGTAATTAAAATGAAATAAACAATAAAATTAAGTAAATAAAAGAAATAAAAGAAAATTACCTAAAATGATGGGTTGCCTCCCATCCAGCGCTTAGTTTAACGTCTTAGCAAGACGTAACTTGGAGATTGCATTTTAAGTAAACTCAATGTCCCCTCATCATTGAGTCAATCAAACCTACAGGTAAGACAAGGTTGTCTACCTATACTTTTTCAGTCATGCCCTATTGATTTTCAAATTTCTTTATGTACTTCAAACTAGGGGCATACTTTGAGGGTTTTAGATAACCCACATCTAGGTGCAAATCAAATAATTAAGGCATAAAAACGTAATTGTACCTAGATTAAACAAAGCAACTAACTCCTTAGATTATAATTAAAACTTTAAAATTTTGGAGATAGTTTCAGAATTTATGTTTTTTTTAATTGTTTTTTTTAAGATAAAATAACATAATCAGTATTAACCAAGAGTGCTCCCAGGAAAGAATGGTGGTGCAAAGGCTCCTTAAAAACCATCCTCCTAGACAGAACAACGTTCTCAGGAAAGACTAGTGGCACAAAGGCTTCCAAGAACTAGTCTTCTATACAGAACTCCCTTAGATCTTTACTTTTCATGCTATTAAGTTAATTAAATTAAGTTAAGTAAAAATCTAAGTTAATGAAAATCTAAGTTAAAAAAAAAGGTTAATTAAGTTAAGTGAAGTAAAACAAATCTAAGTTAATTAAGTGAAGTAAAAAAATCTAAGTTAATTAAGTTAGTAAAAAAAAACTAAGTTAATTAAGTTAAGTTAAAAAAAATCTAAGTTAATTAAGTTTGTAAAAAAAATTAAGTTAATTAAGTTAAATAAAAATCAAGAAGAAAAAAAAAATAGGTAAAGAAAGAAAAAAAATTAAAAAAAAAATTGAAAAAGGTAAAAGAAAGAAAAAATTAAAAAAAAGAAAAGAAAAATTAAAATTATGATTTAAAATAAATAAAATTAAAAAAATTAAAAATTAGGTTTTTTTATATTTTTTTATATATTTTATATATTTTTATTATTTTTTTATTATTTTATTATTTTTTTTATTTTTATTTTTTATATATTTTTTTATTTTTTTTATTATTTCTTATGAAATTTGAAATTTGATTAAATGTTTTATTTTTTATTTTTTTACAAAAACAAAAAAAATCACAATTATTTACAGCACAAAAATATTTTTAAAATTTTGATAAATATATTAAAAACGCTATTCCTTCCCCGGCAACGGCGCCAAAAACTTGATGAGCAGAATCGGGATTGTCAAAAACTTTGATGAGCGAAAACCGGCATCGCCGATCCTGCCAATACTTTGGTTTTAATATTTGTAAAACTCTCGCAAGTGCACGAATCATTTCGTAGAAAATGATAAGTATACTCCCAAGGTCGATCTAAGGAAGAAATGTATGTGGTTTTTAATTTATTATTCAAACTTTTAAAAACGAAATTAAATCCTAAACATCCTGTCACGATAGTTTGGGTTTTTTTTGTTTTTAATCTAATTACAGAAAATTAAACATAGATTCAATAAACATTCATGCAAATTTTATCTTTTATAAATAGTGGAGTATTTATGGATATAATAACTAAGTTAATTATGCTTGCTCATATTATCTAGGTTATTAAAGATATGAATTGATATTTATTGATTCTCCCTTTTTTGTATGAATACCACCTTTGGTGGGGTTAGATATTCTTTGTTAACTAAACAAATCAATTAACACCTATGGGTGGGGTTGATAACTAATTTGGTTAATTAAATTAATTCCTTTTTCTAAGAGATTGAAAATGAACCATTTAAATGCCACCTTTGGTGTGGTTAGACAGTTTAAACTTTATTCAAGGTGTCCAAATTAAACCTAAGAATTTAGTTATCCGAGTACTAACTTTCAAGTCTTATAAAAACTTTTGAAATAGAGCTTCACTCTAACTACCGGGCGATTGTACCAACAAATAAAAGAGCACTATTCTAAATCAGACCGGATAACTAAACCTTAAAATCTAATTTTCAGATTTAAGTTTGTAATGAAAAATAATATATTTCTCTCTAACATTCTTAATATAAAATCTTGAATAAAAATAAAATCAATTCATTTTAGAGATTTTTACCTATTTAATATTTCGCAAGCATAACAACGTTATTATTATATCATTTTTACAAACAGCTAGCACAATTAAATTTAATCACAGAAAAATTAAATATAACATGTAAGAATAAATCATAAAAAATAACTGCAAAGAAAATAAAATCCTTACAGTACTTCGATGCCATTCCCGTTGCTAGAAAACCTCCAAACGGAATTTACACTCCCATTTATTGAATCAAAAAGCTAATAAATTACAAAAACATAACTAGTTCTTCCCAAAAAGGGAAGAACTCTAAAACTAAGAGAAACTAGCTAAAACATAAGAAAAACTAAGAAAAACTAAAAACTAAGAAATGGAGAGAAAGAAAGAAGAGAGAAATGTGTTTTTAGGTGCGGTTTGAAGTGAAGAGAATGATGGTATTTATAGGTGAGGATGGAGAGAAAAAATGAGTAAAAATGTTAAAAAATGTAAAAACGCGTAATGGAAATGCTGAGGTCATTAATGACGACATGGGGGCGGCTGCACGTGAAAAATGGGGCGAAAAGGCATTGGTCGTGCGGAAGGGGGCCATCTTGGGCATTGCGTCTTGTAGCGGGTCGCTGCTTCAGTAGCGCTGAACAGTCTGAATAGCTGGCGCTGTAACATAGAGGCTGGGGGCCAAGGCGGAATTACTTGTGGCTGGGCAACGGGCGCGATTTCCGTCTTTTTGACATTTTTGACCTTTTCGACCCATTTTGTCCAATTTTTCCATGTTTGTTGACATTTTCCCACTTATTTATTAATATATTTGTGATGTATTGCTTCAAGTATTCCTCTTTGAGTCTTTAAATTGCGTTTTTAAGCCAAAATACCTAAAAACAATAAAAATACCCGTGATTCCGAAAAAGACAAATTTATATAAATATATGATAAAACATATAAATATATATATTTTTAATCAACTAATGTACATAAAATCATGGTTATTTTAGTGCTTTTTGAGCACTTATCAGCCAGTAGAACGAACATTCTGTTGTCTGACATTAAAGTTTTCATAATGAGATCTCTTGTAGGATGATATTTTTTGCAAATTCCATCTTTAATAACAATGGCTAGCCCTCAGTCTTGAAGTTGTCATATGCTCAATAAGTTGTTCTTAAGATCAGGTATGTAAAACACATCTTTGTACACTTGAGTTAAACCTTCCATTTCAAGTTTTATGCTTCCTTTACCCATCACCATCATCCTTGCATCATTTCCCAATTTGACTGAATGTTTGAACTGCTCATCAAATTCCACAAATCAGTCTTTGTTTCCTGACATGTGGTTGGAGCATCCTGAGTTTAGAAACCAGACTCCATCTTTCTTTGTCAACTTGTGCTCAACATAGGCCATTATAAGAAGCTCATCCTCCTCATTCATCTCAGCATAATTGATATTTTTCTCCCAACTGGGACACTCATTTTGGAAGTGTCCTAATTTATGGCATTTGTAGCACTCTACAATTGCCTTGTTGAAGCTTTGTCTTCCTCTTCCACGTCCACCTCGTATAGTACCACGTCTATTTCCTCTTCCTACTTTATGTTCATGAGTGATCTTAAGAACTTGTTCTTCCTCACTTTGTCCCTTCATTCTTTGCTCGTGCACAAGAAGACTAGTTTGAAGTTCATCAATAGTCATTGTGGTCATATTGTTTGATTCCTCAATTGAGCACACTACATAATTGAATTTGGATACCATTGAGCATAGAATCTTTTCTGTGATTGTTGTTTCATTCATATTTTCTCCATGCGCTCTCATTTTGTTGGCTGTAGACAGAACACGTGCAAAGTATGTGTTCACAGATTTGCCTTCCTTCATATGAAGAGTTTTGAAATCGCAACATAGTGATTGCAGTTGTGCCCTCTTGACTCTTGTTGAGCCCTGAAATTTCTGTTTCATGGAATCCCAAATTGACTTGGAGAAGCTTCTAACGAGAATTGTTTCTAGAACATCTCTGTCAATCGCCTGATAGAAAAGATTATTTGCCTTCAAGTCCTTTAACTTGTCTTCTTCATACGTTTTGCGTTGAGTATCAGTAAGTTGTCCCTTTTCAGCCAGTACAGAAGAGAAATATCTTTTTTCTCCTGTTACATTCACGATCACCCCATGATCAACAACACTCCAATACTCCTTGGAACGAAGTAGGTTCTCCATCAGTTCAGTCCAATGATCATAATGCCCAACGAACTTGGGCACATAGCTGCTGCTACCTTTTGACATTTTTCACAACTCAATCACTTCTGATTTTACTTTATTCTTCACACGCAAGCCTTATTAAGGGCTTTGATACCAATTGTTAGATATTAGAGAAACAATTTAATCAATCTGCGTTATATTGAAACCGAAAATCTACCCTTTTATAGACATCACAAGAAAACAAAAAAATAAGCAACAAAACTACCTCTACGCAATTCTAAAATTGTGCTAACTACCTATAGGACTCGGTCACTAGTTGATTGAGAACCTATCTTTATTTATCAAACTGTTTTGCTCCTGAAAATAAGGAGCTTTATTCGCACACTATGTGTAACAGTTGCAAATCACTGAAAGAGAATAATGCATCTACAACAATCCCAGCTAAAAAGGGACAATGACCTCTATTTTTCAATAACTCATGAAAATTAAAGACGATTCAATTAAAAAAAGGAACCCAAATTGAAGATGATTCACAACCCAACAACACACCTAAGGGGCAACACATTTGAATTCTTTCAAGATGACCAAAATTGAAATCATTGTTGCAGAAAGTAATTTGAGAACAAAAATTTACTAGATAGATCAGAAAGCAGATAATGAAAATTTGAAAGAATCATCTTTCATGGGCGATCTTGTTAATAACTATTCCATTTTCGTCACTGTCGTTAATTTTCACCACAGGCACACATAAAGAGAGAGATGGATTGAAGGGTTGGTTCCTGGTTTAAAAAAATAATAATATATTTTTTCTTAAAAAGCATATATTATTTTAAGTTATAAAAAAAATAATATTTATTTTTAAGAATCGATAATTTCATATAAAAATTACAATGTTAAATTAATTAAATATTTTATTTTATAATTTAATGTTATATAATTTTTAAAAATAAAAATATTATTCTATCAAAAAAATTAAAAATAAAATTAATAGCGTATGAACATTATCAAATTGAATATCATTTAAATTAAATTAAGATTATTAAATTTCATTTAATATTGAACATCGTTCATTTAAGTGTAATATTTTTCATAATTTCTCAAATAAAACCCATGTATTGAAAAAAATTTATGTAATGCTGGTTTGGTGAGTACGAGACTAATATAGCCTGCATTTTACGTAACATTCAAAAAAAAATATGTTTAATAATTAAAATAAAATAAAAATATTTAATATACGTTATTTTTTAAAATAACTTTATATTCCATCTTTATTCACTATCACCATCACCATTAAACTTTTAGAAACCACAACCAAAAACTACTCAAAAGATCCAACAATCAACATCTATAATCTCGTCGGAGTTCCAACCATTGATGATCGAATTTCAAAGTACTACTTAGATAGAAAAACATAACAATCAAATACAAACACAATAGATTTAACTAATAATACATCAAACCCTTTTTCTATAACTGTATGTTTATGTTTGTGAAGGAAAAATTAAAAATGTATAAACCTTTTAAGAGATCAACGCTTGGTAAGCAAGGTTACATTCCACCCATACTATCTAAAGCTTAAACCTTTGTCTTGTATTTTTTACCCAAAAAAATAAATAAATAAATATTTCTCTTTTGTTTTCTCCTTCCTCAAAGCCCTCGTGTCAGAAGAGAATAGTATCATAAATCTCCTATCATCCTCTCTTTTCCTCTAACTTTTTCTCTCCATCCAATCAACTCCTTAACACCCATCATTTCTCTTTCTCTCTAATGCATCCAAAAAACGCAAAATGAGTTATATGGATGCTATTTGGGGTCTTTTATTTCTAGTTTTGTTTTTTCATTAATCAGATTTTGTATTTGAGTCTTGGGTTCCTATTTATGTAGGAGAGAACTTTGTACAAAATAACGTTTTAATCTTTTCAAATTTCAACTGGTTGTTTTAATTTCACAATTTTCAAAAAAATTGTATTTTAATTCTAAAAAATTACACATAAATTTCTTTAGGTTTTCCCCGTTTAAAATTAAAGTATATATTTATTAAAATTATATTATTAAAATAATTCATTACAAAACAACACAATTAAAATATCATTTTTCCCCATATTTATATATACGGCTAGCATCTTGTGAGGATTTATTTTTTATTTTTTATAACAGCTTCTTGTGAGGATTTCAAATCTTCAAAATTTATACTTCAATTTTTTATCTTTTAAAATATATATTTAAAATCAGGTAATTTATTAAAAGGTTATTATAATCCTCTATCTTATAATGTGATACTTAGAATTTTCTATTTTAAATTTTTTTTAATGAATTTTAAATAGTTAATTTTTAAGTAAATTAAAAATTTTGAGAAAATAAAATAAAAATAATATTTCTTAAATGTATACAAAAAATTTGATTCTAAAATTAAAAAAAAAATTAATTTAAAATGAAAAAAATTAATACTTTTTTTAAAAAATGCATAAATTGTTTTTTGAAAAATAGAAATATAAAAATTAAAAATTTTAACAACATGAAAAATTAATTTTTAACTCCAAATATATTTACATAGTACACTTTATATTTACATAAAATATATTTTGAAAAAAATTACAAAAATTATAAAATCTCATATAATTTAAAATCATTTTTGTTGTAAAATATACACTTATTCTGTATAACACTTTATATTTACATAGGATGATTTTTGTGTCGTAATTATTGAAATGCCCAATCATCTTAAAACTCTTTTCTTTTAAAAAAAATAATCTACTTTTATTTTTTAATTTCGATTGTTGGCTACTCTATCCATAAAAAAATAAATGTTGCATTGACTTTTAAATATAGTTCCATTATTAAATTATATGAAATTTATAAATATTTATAAAATATATAATTTATTTTTAACTAAGAATACCGTACAATTAATTTTAATAAAAATATAGATAACTTTCTAAATATAAATGTAACACGTATCCAAATTTCAATTCAAACTTTATAATATTTTCTTTATTCGTACCACCTTTTTTATTTTATAAAAAATAGATTTTGATTTTACTTTTTTATAATAAGGATTAATTACGTTTTATATACATAATGTATATCATGATTTATAAAAATATTCAAAACATTTATTCTATTGCAATTATATCCACAATATATGAATAATTATAAAAACATAACATATTACATTATTATCTATATGTTATGGTTATAAATATAACTTTAAAAATGCATATAATTGAACATATTTTTATCATTATTCATATGTTATTAGCATAATTATAACAAAATTAATATTTTAAATATTTTTACAAATTATCTTATATATTATGGACATAAAACGTAATTAACGTCAAATAATATAATCAAATAATTGAACAAATAAATAAAAATAATAAAATATCAAATTTGATATGAATTTAGTCATAATAAGTTAAAGTGAGCTTATTGTTTTAATGGTATTATAATTTTATTTAGTTATATCTATATTTAATAAAATGTATCAATTGATGTAATTTTTTATTTTATAATTTTTTTATACATGTGTATCACATATGCGATTTAATGAAATATATTTGTAGTATTTTTTACTATTTTCTCTAATTGAATATTAATATATTATTTATTCGTTATTTTTAAATTTTGAACTGCATGTTAGATGTTTTAATGCATGATATTAAAAATAAATAAATATAAATATGAAATTAGACATATAGGGTCTCACTCTCCTCCCATTCCACGGAGAATCTTAGTTAAAAATATGTGATATTTATTGAAAATAGAAATATGCTTTGTAAAATTATATATTTTTGAATTTATTTTTATAATGGCATGATTGGTATCAATTATTTTTGTTTAATTATAATAAATTATATTAATGTAAGATAATATTTGTAAAATACGTGAGCTTGTGAGCTTTACTACTTAATATAATAAGATAAAAGATTGCAATATCATGACTTAACACATATCATGCTAATATCTTATGATAAATTAATCTCAAAATTATTTACATTGATTAGAATAATAAGCTTAACTAAAAATATATAATTTTATAGTCTTTGTTTTTATAATAATATATAACATGTTAAACTTAATTATGTGATTATTCATAAATCTAATAAATTAAATTTAATAAATTAATCATAAAAATTAGAGATAAAAATAATAAAATAATATTTTCATCTTTTTAAACCTCTAATGTCTTATCCATCAACATTTAGTGATATATGTGATGAGAGTACAAGAATTATTGAGTATATTATTCCAATTATTAAATCATATGGTTATGCAGAAACTTCAGCATATAAACCAAACAACCCAATAAATTTAAGATGCAAATAATGTTACATAATCAAATAAAAAAGTATTTTGACTTTGAATGAGAATAAGATTTAAGTTTAATAATAAAAAATAACATCAGTTAAACTAATCCAAAAACTTGTAAATTTTGTGATCGGCACATATTATCATCAATGTCATTTCACATATATAAAACCACAATTCTTGAACAAATGTCATTGGATTTTAAATTATGATTTGAAATAATTAAATCTTTATTTGATGTTAATCAAATATTTACTTGAACTGATTCTCATCGTGAAAATTTTAACCAGGTTAAATAGCTACTATTTAAATACATAATTTACTATTTTACATCCATAATATCATAAAAAACAAATGTATAATGAGAGCTAAACTTTAATTCCATTAGCCATAATATTTATCTTTATAAAAACATCAATTTTTTTTATAAATATTTTAACATTGTTTAAAAACATCAATGTAACCTAATCCAATCATACTATAAATAATTATGTTTAAAAATTTTATATTTAAATTGATCCAACTTTCATGGATTAAAATGATATTTTACAAAAAAAAACACATATTCAATAATATTTATTAAAATAATATATTTTTATATTACATATACACAATTAATAAAAAAAAACATGTCAAGAGAAATATATTCATATAACTTACAAACATTATTAACAATTAATATAAAATTTAATAAAAATATTATTAATACACTAATATCTAATTAGTTTTTGAGGTGGTGTACATAGACATGTTCTACATTACTTAAAAAACTAAGTCATGATGTCTTGCAATCTTTAAATGATATGACGATTTTTGGGATTTCTTCCTGTAAGTAAAGTTGTAAGATTTCACTGAAATGTCAAGTCATAGTTTTGGGTTCGCTGTAAGAACTCACAGTTATGTACCAAAGCGGACAATATTATGCCATGTAGAGTGAGTTTCGCCTCGCTGTAAGTAAACAGATTAACCGCTCTGTATTAATTGGCACCAAAGCCATGATTCTATTAGATCTCGTGGGTTTACGTTCTTAGAAGGACATAAGACTTTCTAAGTAGGGTGCATGATATAATCTATCTATACATGTCCCACATTATTTAGTAAACTAAGTGATGTACTCTTAAAGATTGAGTATTCTCTAAATAACATGACACATTTTGAGATTTATTTCTAAAAATAAAACCGTGAGATTCCACTTAACTACCAAGTTATGATTATGGGTCTACTGAATTTACAGTTATAGATCAAAACGGACAATCTTATACCACGTGCAGTGTGTTCTGTCCTGCTGTAAGCAGACATATTAATCATTCTGTATCACTCTTATACTTAAATTGTTTATAACGTGCCACGAAAA
Organism: Hippophae rhamnoides; assembly: GCA_033030585.1. Lineage (NCBI taxonomy): Eukaryota > Viridiplantae > Streptophyta > Magnoliopsida > Rosales > Elaeagnaceae > Hippophae > Hippophae rhamnoides. The sequence goes on from CM065431.1 coordinate 8,451,706, forward strand.
ACGTGATAAAATTATCTAGGAAAATAAATTGTTTTTCTATTTATCAAAATAATTATGTAATTACGATATGAGTAATTTAGGTGTAAAATTTAGTGTAAATTTATATATTTTTAATATATTTAAAAAAATTTAAACAATTATTTATCTTTATTAAAAAATATACATAAGAATAAGTTATAATAGATAGAAAATTAATATAACATTAAGGAATAAACTAATAAAAAATGGAAAAAGGTTGCAAAGTAGGGAAAAAAAAAAGAAAAAGGAAAATATTGGGGAAAACCGAAAAAAACAAAAACAAAACCAAAACCGGAAAAGCCCCAGTATATATTGGATTTCAGATACCCTAATTTCATCCTCTGCCTTTTCCACACCGACGCTGGCCGTCAAGTATCCTCCAACTCTATTGCCGCCGGTCAAATCCGGTGAAGTATTATGCGTGGTTGGCTGTTAGCTTCTAACAGGTAATCTCTGTCTTATCTTGATTTATTGGTTTCAGTTTTACCCTAGAATTGCCGACCTTGTATATATGATACTGTGATATTATATAGTTTAGTGATCTGATATGATGATTTATGACCTTTTCAATCATTCAAATGTGTTATTCTCAACGTTTCAATACATTTCAAGGGCCTCATTTTTAATTGCGGCGTAGTGCCTCACAAGCTCCTGCCTTATTTGTGTGTAAATTTCAGCGACGATCAATTACCGGTATTTACATTTTTATCGGTCTGTGAAATCTAGTTTTATTTTCCATCACCATTAAATTGGGTCATATTCGTCGAAAAATGAGTG